>JAOXNO010000024.1:102257880-102299225 GCA_028565335.1 Limnodromus scolopaceus
AAGGGTGTTGCAAGGAGTGGCTTCTGTGAGGAGAAGCCAGAAGCTTCCCCCATGTGGGACAGAGTCACTGTCAGCCAGCTCCAAGACAGATCCACCACTGGGTGCATCTGCCCAAGGCTGAGCCAGTCAGCAACAGTGGGGTTTCCTCTGTGATAACATGTTTATGAAAGGGTGAAAAACACTGCACAGGAGCAGCTGGGAGAGAGGAATGAGAATATGTAAGAGAAACAACTCTGCAGACACCAAGGTCAGTGAAGAAGCAGGGGGAGGAGGTGCTCCAGGTGCTGGAGCAGAGATTCCCCTGCAGCCTGTGGTGAAGACCATGGAGAGGCAGGCTGTCCCCCTGCAGCCCATGGAGATCCACAGTGGAGCAGATACCCACCTGCAACCTATGGACAACCCCACACCAGAGCAGGTGGGTGCCCAAAGGAGGCTGTGACCCCATGGGAAGTCCACACTGGAGCATGGTTGTGGCAGGACCTATAGCCCTATGGAAAGAGGAGTCCACACTGGAGCAGATCTGCTGGCAGGACTTGTGACCCTGTGGGGGACCCACACTGGAGCAGTCTGTTCCTGCAGGACTGCACCCCGTGGATTGGACCCACACTGGAACAGTTCATGAAGAACTGCAGCCTGTGGGAAAGGCCAGGTTGGAGAAGTTCATGAAGGACTGTCTCCCACGGGTGGGTGCCCATGCTGGAGCAAGGGAAGAGTGTGAGGAGGAAGGAGTGGCAGATGCAACATGTGATGAACTACCACAACACCCATTCTCTGTCCCCGTGCACCACTCGAGGGAAGGAGATAGAAGATTTTACAGTGAATTTGAACCCAGGAATAAGGGAAGGGTGAGGAAAAGGGTTTTTTTTAGATTTGTTCTTATTTCTTACTATCCTACTCTGTTATTCATTGGCAATAAATTAAATTAATTTCCCCGTGTGGAGTCTGTTTCGCCCATGACGGTAATCGGTGAGTGATCTCCCTGTCCTTATCTTGACCCATGAACTTTTTGTTGTATTTTCTCCTCGTCTCTTATTGATGGAGGGAAAAGTGATAGAGAGGGCTTGGTGGGGACCTGACAGCCAGCCAAGGTCAACTCATCACAGTATTAAAATAATATTATATCACTTTAACACTGTTAGAATGTTCAATGACTTGGTTCTTCATTACTATGTGAACAAGTTGTAAACTCAGCTATATACACTGCATACTGTTATATAATTTTTCTTTTTTTTTTTCAATAACAGACTCATCTGACTAATCTGAGACATTCAGAGGTTCCAGTCTGCATTTGTGAACACACTTGCTGAAGTTCAAACTCCATATTATAAGCCACCATGACCATGTGGATTAGTAGGCACTGTAATTTTGTGATTCTCCTTCTGAAAGGGTATAGAGCCCAGGGCCAGGGTGTGCCACCTAATGGAAGAGGAAATTCAGGAATAATCAACAGCTGAATAACCTCATTCTTTGAGTACACGACAGAAGAAGCTGGAGGAAAACTAAGCCAGCACAGACATGCTCAAAAGTCAGTTTGTCTATGGTTATGGCTGGGATGAGTGAGGGAAGAAAAACAATAAAATACCAGAAACAGGGTTTTTTGTTTGGTTGGTTTGGTTGTTTGTTGGGGGTTCTTTGGTGTGCAGTTTTTGGGTGGTTTTTTTAATAAGACTTTTCATCCTTTTTGCTCTTTTACATTATCCTCATCTTAACCTACTAAAGTGGTCATGAAGGAACACTTTCTAAAAGTGAGGTTTGCTCCATTAAATAAATAAACAAATAACAGATTTTTTAAACTTCATGTTAGATTACTGTTTTGTCTACATGGTCTTTTAAAACTACTTGGAAATTTCACTTTTTGAATGCCATCTGTTTAAGTGTTGCATATTGTGGGAAGCTGTCCATGTTGCCTGTCATTTCATGTCTAGTCACAGTTATACAGGGCTAGGTTTTACTCTACTAATCACTTGATAAAAAATGCCCCGTCTGAATATTTCTTCCTCTGGCAGTGAAACAGAGAAACAGTTTCAGTTCATACAATAAATCTCCATCTTTTTTCCCTAAAAGTATTCTTAAAAAAATCAGGATAACTGATCAGGTGGCACAGTGGAAAAATTTCATTAAGGAAAAGTCTGAGGTAGTTTTCTGCTTTAGGGTTAGATTCCTGACTGGTGTAAGTCATGACAGTTTTATTTATTTAAGTTTCAAGCCACCTAATAATAATAGACTGTTCGTAAATCAGTGGTGTGATTTTCCCTTCTGTATTTCTAATTAAAAAGCATTTATGTAGTTAGAACAAGGGACATGCACGTACACATAGAATTAAATGGAGTAAATGTCACATAAAAGACTGTCACCAGCCCTAAAGAACCCCAATGGGATATTACTTTTTGGAATGAAGAAAGAGTGCATAATTTTTGACATTATACCAGCCATTTCACATTTCAGTAGTTTTTAAGCTTAACATGAGAAGAGTTTATATTGTTATTCTTCCAAGAAAGAGATTTTAGTATGCCATATAGTTATGCAATGCATCGTCTGTAATGTTTGTCTGTCAGTTGTACTGTTGTCTTTATATCTAAACTATAAAGCCTATTATGCCAAATAATATTAATTGTATTGCTGCACCACCAGTCTATTGTAGTATGCTACCTTTTCTTGGAGCCTGCAGAACACCCATTAGTTTAGGTTATTTACTAAGGCCATTAGGCACCCTTTCTGCGGGCTAATGGATTTGCTGCTTTCAGGTTTGAGAAGTGTGCGTCTCCTCTGTAATCTGTCAGTTTACAAGCGGGAAAGGTGTAATGCACTGGGATTTATAAAGTTTCGTGGTAAGCATTTGCAAATGTTCTTAAGCTTGAATGAAGTAGCTTAAGCTTGAGCTCCTGCACAGTGCAGGAAGCTTCTGCAGCTATTGCTCCTCGTGGAGTGGCTTCTGTTGACGCAAGGCAGCTTTCTTACCCTGGGGGACTGCAACACCCAAGGGTCACAGGAAGGGTCAAAAAGAGATTAGAAGGGTGAGAAGAGGAAAGCATAAGTCTTTATGTTTTAAATGCTTAATTAAAAAATGGCTTGGAAACACAGAATAAAAAAAAATATTGCAAACGAATTAAGATGATTTATAACTGTGAGCAATTGAGCTCCTTGGGGAAGGGTAATGAGAAGTGACTGCAGATGTTTAGTTAGCAGAGCTAACTGCTTTTAAATGCCTACACAACTTAGTTCCTTGAGGAGGGAAAGTGAGGTTTTTAGTCTGCCACGAGTAGTTACAGCCATTTTTTATTCTGTCTTTCTGAAATCACTAAGGAACTCTTGGATGTTCCTGTTGCTTGATGAGTGGTTGCATGCAAGGAGGGAGAAGTTTACAGGAAGTTCAAAAGGAGATAGCATTTCCATTATTTGAAAAGTAATGATGCAAAATAATCTCATCTGTTCAAGTAAAATGAATAGAACTTCTTTGCAGGACTAAAGATCGTGGAATTTGGGGTTTTGTATAAACATAAATACATGCTTCTGAGCACATGCACAAATATGTGTGTTTCATAGTAAACATAGATAGCTATAAATTTTTCTGTGTTGTACTGGGATTTCTTTCTGATGATCAGAGAATATCGAGAGTAAAGTGGCCTCAGCAACATTAATTCTACCTCTTTGACACTTCAGTGCATGCATAGTCTTTCCTTAAATAATCCCATATTATGCTTCTTCCCTTCACAGGATGTCCTCGTTTCAGAACTTTTACTTCCCTCCCCTTCAGGAAAAGTCATAGGCTTTCGAGTTGCTTCAAAGGCTCCAGTAGACTTTCTAAGTCTTCGTTTCATTTGAACATACAAGTGTTCCTTGCTATGGTAACCAAGCCAAAATTTAATCAAAAAGTCTGTGGGTTTCCACTTCAACGCTGGAAACCTTGGTACCAATTCATCAGTGAGTTTATGTTAGCCTCCCGTATATTATAAATGAAGGCAGAAGCTATGTATAGACTGAAGTTAGGACTGAGTCTAATTTCAAAATTATAAATTGCTGAAACAGAATTAGGATTTTGGTAGTAATTGTTATTTAGAACTAAGTGCAGTCAGGGTCCAGTCAGGACTTTCTCATTTTTTTTAACTACTTCTAACTGTGTATCTTAGGCAGACATGGTGAATAGTCACAGAAGGAAAATGGAGCACCTGGAAATTAAATCCTCCCTGCTCTTTGGTTACCATAATCTCAGACTTGCCACAGCTTCCTGTGGCAGATGCCTCTTCAAACTGTAAGGGGAAAAACATGAGCAACCTGTCTGTTTCTAGTAACACAATATCCTGCTAGCTGCATATTTTCCTTTTGCAAGTTTAAATCACTTTATATTAAATGAGAATTGTTATGATACAGTAGCATAATTGAAAGGCAGATGTGCATAAAAATGGGGAAATTATAAACACTTCTATTATCTTTTTAAATAATGACACTTCAAAGAGCTGAATTAAAATATATACATAATATTAAGACAAAACTGATGACAGAAGGTCATAAATTGTCTATTATATACTAAATGTCCTAATCATTCCAAATAACCTCAAATTCAAATGTGGTGACAACTTCTAATACTCCAACTGTGAGAGTAATATAGAAAAAGAACTTCAGCATGGAAATAATTGCAAAAGACACAATGAAAGAATGTTTTATTCCATGCAGCTAAATATCTTTTGGTTGCCTAATTAATTTACTTAGCTATAGTCCATTGAGTAGGACTGCCTAACATTTTCCAACCAAATGTTTTTTGATGGAAAATTAAATAACAATTGATCTTTTAAATTTTTTTATCTTTATTTTTGTTTTTATTTCTATTTTACTAGTTGATTTTCATTTGTGTTGTGAGCAGTGGAACATAGCAGGATTATTAATGGGAAGTGTTGCTAGTCTCTGAGAATGGTCCCATTGTGGTTAGCATTATGGTACAAGTCCTGGAGAGGGGGAAGTTTTGAAAAGTGTTGTGTAGCAATTCTTTTGTGTAAACTGTGTTTTTTTCTTTAGGAGAGGTGGAGTTTGTTCCCAAAATGCCATTCTTGGGAATTTCCTATAGCCGGGATTGGATTTTTGAGGATGATTTAAGAAGAGATTATTCCACTGCTAGAGGGATTACTAACCTTAAGGTTGGTTTTGCCTGTGACCAGGTTTGTGTTCTGTCTCCAGTGGTGACTATGAACAGAAAAGTTACTGTACGCATTTTTCCCTCCACAGTATGCTTGTTAGGCTTCTCCATATCTACTGCCAGCTGTAGGAAGGAGTTCTGCCTTTTGATCAGTCTTGCTTTTAGACGTCTCTTTTGGTGGCACCTTGTTTTGGAATAGTCTGTGACAGGTCAACCCCTACCCACAGACAATCAGAAGATAAGTCTTTCAAGACAATGTGTCTTGAATGTCAAAATGTTCCTGATTTGACCTCTCTTGTGGCTACTCCTGTCCTTTGGGGTCACTGCTTATTTGTTGCTGCAGCTTTTTTCTTACGATGACTGTGCTCTTAAGACCATAGTGATTTACTTTATGATATATATTAGGGAGTAAAGAACACTGTGCACTCTAAATTGAATGAGATTTTCAAATTAAAAGAACAAAATCTTATGTCCTGTGTTAGCACCCCTCAGTACATGAACCCAATCAGACTCCGGAATCCTTTGCTTTTCTCCCTGCTGTGGTTATTAGGTATGTGTCTGGGGTTATTTTTCATCATGAGGCAGTTGGATGGTTAATGTAATTTTAGTCAAGATGCAGAGACATTTTTGAAGAAGTCTTGGGAGCTTTTCTTCAAGACATTCGTATTCTAGACTAGCTCGATCCCTAAAATCTCATTTTGTTCCCCCTGAGGCCAGCTTGCTACATGTATGGTCAATGTATAAGAGAGCTGATATTGTAGTTGTTGCCCATATTTCTAGTTAGTGGAAATGTTTTTCAAAATGAGATAATCAGGGGAACACAAGAAGACTGTGATAAGTATTAAAGAAGTCATGCTTTGGACATGACAGCTGCAAAAATCTGTAGAGTACAACAAAAGCTGCCACTGTTTTAAAGCTAAATCGAGGCTTCTAGAAATTTGTTGTTATGCAGATTATGAAACTTTTTGTTTCAATATCCCAGAAGGAGACAACTCACAGATTGTTCAATACTGAACTGTCACATAGTAGAGAGGTGAGAAAAAAAGTGGATTAATTTGGAGAAGATTTATTTGGTTTGTGTAATAGGGGGTGTAAAACAGTAAGAACCCAGTTGCCTAGCTGTCAACTGCCTCCAGGGTACAATCAAACACTGCCAGTGAGTCAATAGCCTGGGAAGATTTTTTTTATATATAGCTGTAGTTTAACAAGAGGCTGTAAGTGCTCCAGGTGGCAGGGTCATTTGTTCATTAGTGACTTTTCACAGTAAACAATTGTGGTCCCATGACATGACAACAGTAATTTACAAGGGAGGAGGCAGAAAAGGAAAGAAACCCCCAAATCCAGAACTCTGAAGAAAAAGACCCTCAAGAAAGTCCTATAAATCCACAGAAACACCAGTCAAGAATATGGCAACAGGAACAAACAGTGCAGTAAAAGTCCATTACGTTATTCAGTTGCAGCCTGGCTGATCCACTCTATAAAGAACTTAAATTGCTTTTCATTAAAAACAGAATCTGGTATCAATATTCACATCACCCTGTGTGCTTCAGGCAGAGATTTAACTTTACATTGTTGCTTTATACTCCTTTTTTCCCTCTTCTTAATGCAAAGCCTATAGATGATCTGAAGGATGGATTCCAATGGGTACTCTGTTGCTAATTTATGAAATTTGTGCCTTTTAGAGATTATTTTGTTGAAATTAGTGTAAGCGCTGGTGATGCAAGATAAGAAGAAAGAGCATTACACTGCTTATGCATTTCTTCTGAAGT
Organism: Limnodromus scolopaceus; assembly: GCA_028565335.1. Taxonomy (NCBI): domain Eukaryota; kingdom Metazoa; phylum Chordata; class Aves; order Charadriiformes; family Scolopacidae; genus Limnodromus; species Limnodromus scolopaceus. Next base: position 102,264,778 of record JAOXNO010000024.1, read on the forward strand.
TTGAAAATCCTATTTAGAGACCAACTTTAACATGATTTAAGACTTCCAGCAGTGTTCCTGGAAGCATGATAAGTAAAACCTGAAGTTGTGAGAGTGCATGTATCTCAGATTCCAATTTTTTAGGGGGAGTGTGGAATGTAAAAGTGAAACTCAAAATTGACTGAATTTAAGGCTCTGGTGTTTGGCATTTGCTGCCTGTGTGTCACTTTGAAAGGACATACTAAGAGAGAGGGAAGGAGGATCTTTGAAAGTGTGTTGCTGTGAGGTTGAGTTTGCCTCTTTAATGACCATTAAATAATCAATAAATAATCATCCTGGGTTTTGCTGATAAAATAAATATTTGTCTTATTTATGTTACTTTTGCAGTAAAACAGCCAAGCACCAGCTAAGCATTTTCTAAATCTTTTCGTGTTCATATAGTTCCAATTGCACATTCTGGATAGCTTGCTCTGCCTGCGCACACAACCCCTGCGTATCTCTGAACAGAACTTCATGGACCAGTTACCAGCTACTTTATAGAAGTGGTAATCAAATGGTAAGTAGCACTAAAAGGTTGTATACCAGTCCCTTTTATTATTAAATAGTGCAGTAAAAGAGACTGGACCTGTTCTTCTTCAATAATTCTGTTACTTGGGAAAGGTAGGAAGGAAAGCTGTTTTACCTTCCTATCCAGGAGATACCTTTCAGAAAAATTCCTTTATGAAATGTGTGGGAAACCTGACTGTTGAACCACTTACAATTTTATTTTTTTAATTTTCTTATGTGTCCCTACTGGTTTCAGTAAAGTTTCAGCTTAAGTTAAATTTCAGTGGTTAGCCTGTGGCACGATGTACATAATCACAGTGCAAGCATGTCTTCTGTTCAGTTATCTCTGTTCTTAGATTGTTCATTATAATGGCTTGTCTTACCCAAGGAAGTGGTTGAAGTTTTAGCCACTATTTATATTGGACACACTTCAGGAACATTTTAAGCATGTGTTTCATTTTAAGAATGTGAATAAAGAAGGCCCAGATGTCCTCCTCAATCCAAAACATTTTCATTATCTTCTTAATTTTTTTCCACTGAGATTTGAAATGCTCTATTCCTTAAAAATTTCAGCTTGGAGAAGTGTAAGGGCATGTACTGAAACAATTGTGATATTTCTGACCGTTATGAACTTTCAGGGCATGTCAGCAAGAATTGACCAGTTTCAGTAAGGATGGAATTTCTGAAACAAGGAAGACTTTAATTTGTCCCTGAACATAAAACAATCCTTAGGTTAGCGCATTTATCTTGAGACATCACTACTTTAATGGGCATTATTGGATGTTCTGAGAAAATAGCACTGCCTTTTACAACCATTTGTGTACTTTGAAAATTCTTCAGTTGGATACAGAAGACTGTCTTCAAATTCCCAGATATTAATTGCGTAGCGAGAGTATCTTGCTGAATTCTATTGATGACATTTAAGAGAAAAGTAATAAAATGTCATTTTGCTTTTATAAAATTCTGAATAAAGGGATATAGAAAGAGATTTTCAGCTTCAGAGCAGACCTTTTAGACAGCATCTGTCTTAAAGAGCATGTATATCCTTCAATAAGAGAGTGGCAGGTATGGGATATGGGAGAATGAGAATGGAGCAAGCATCCATAATTCATCCATAGTGATTCCACAGCCTCCACACATTTTCAGCTCAGGAGATTTTCTAAGCTTGGTGTCCTTTATCTTTTTAGCAACTTCCATTGCATAGGTTTTAATAGAGTTGGAGAATTAAACGTTTAACCTCTGTGTTGGGTTTAAGCGGCAAAGTTTGGGTAGCGAGGGGACTTCACGGTGGCTTCTGTGAGAAGAGATCAGGAGCTGCCCCCGTGTTAGACAGAGCCAGTTCCAGCTGACTCCAAAACAGATCCCCTGCTGCCCAAAGCTGAACCCATCAGTAACGCTGGTGGTGCCTCTGTTATTAATATATAATATATATATAACATATCTATTGTTATTAATATAGAACGTTTAAGAAAGGGTAAAAACTGCTGCCTAGCATTTGTGAGATAGAGAGGTGAGAAAAGTACGAGTGAAACAGCCCTGCGGGCATCAAGGTCAGTGAAGGAGGAGGAAGAGGTGCTCTAGGCACAGGAGCAGAGATTCTCCACAGCCCACAAAGAAGATCAGGTTGTTTGACTGCAGCCCATGGAGAACTATGTCAGAACAGATACCTTCTCTGCAGCTTGTGGAGGACCCCACACCTCAGCAGGTGGTTATGCCCTGAAGAACTGGAGCCTGTGAAAAGAGTCCACGTTGGAGCAACCCCACTCTGGAGCAGAGAAAAAATGTGAGAAAGGAGTTGCAGAGACAATGTGTTATGAATTGACTGCAACACCCATTCCTCATGCCCCCTGCACTGCTCCGGGAAGGGAGGAGACAGAGCAGACAAGAGTGAAGGAGTGAAGCTGGGCCTGGGAAGAAGGTGGAGTGGGAGTCATGGAGGGTGTATTTTGTTTTGATTGGTTTATCACTATTCTGCTTTATTTTTAATTGGCAATAGATTAAATTAATCTTCCCCAAGTCAAGTGTGTTTTGTCCTTTCCTTGATGGTAATTGGGAAGTTATTTCCCTGTTCTTATCTTGACCCACGAACTTTTTCACTTTATTTTCTCCCCATGTCCTGCTGAAGAAGGGGAGTGAGAGAGTAGCTGGGTGGGCAACTGGCAGCCAGCCAAGGTTAAGCCACCACAACCTCACTCTTCTTTTCCTAGGTTAAACAAACCTACATCTACCTTTATTTTCTAGTGGGTTATGTTTTCAGTGCTTTCTGATCTTTTCCTCTTCTCTTATTCCACACTAACTGATTCACATGATTTCTGAAGTATCTTAGCATGGCTTTTGACTCCAACTGAGCTCTCGCCAGAGCTGATAAACTTCCGGGGTTTGTACATTCATATTCTTACTGATGCATCCCAGGGTTAGGTTTGCTGTGTTCAGCATATCCTTACTTGTTTGTTGTTTGAGGTATTCAGTTGTGCATTTACAACAAACCTTCAGGTTCTTTTCTCAACCAGTTGATATGTACCAGCCTAAGGTATTGCTGTTAAAATTATCTGAACCTTGAGAAATCCAGGTTGAATCTCAGTTCTAGTACAAATCTTGATGTCTGAACTGGACAAGTGTTCTTGTTTGACTGACCTTTCTGCCTCAGTTCCTCTCCTGCATCTCTGAATTTATTGTGTCCATTTAGATTGCAAGCTTTTCAGATTGGGACCAATTGTGTATATGCAGTATCTACTACAGGCCTGTGATTTAAGTTGGCTTCAGTATTACCAATAAGAATAAATCATGTCATATTGGCTTTATTGGTACTAAGTGAAAAACCTGGTGCTTCTGCTGTTGATGACTGACAAAGGTAAGTAAAGGAACATACACCTGTGAAATAAAAATTTTCCACCATGCAAAAACAAAAACAAAAAAACAACAAACCCAAAAACAAAGAAAAAGAAAAGAAAGAAATCTTATAATATTTTAGTTAGTTTAGTTTAGCCAGGGAGTAAATGAGAGAGAATTGAGGTGACTTAGCTGGACAGAATACTTCACATCTTCAAAATGTTATGCAAACCATAACTAATTAAACCTCACAGTGGGCAAAATGCTTTTCCTTGGAAGCAAGCCAAAAGTATTTAGATATGTGTTAGATCTGAAGAAAAACAAATCACAGGTCAAATAGTTCTAACAAATACCTCATTTTTTTTCCTTCAGTTTGGCTGTTTGACAAGAAAATTTCTTATTTAATGAAGGAAAAGATACTCATGTCTTTTCTGAATCTAAATTTTTAATTGAAAAATTTTATTTTTCTTATAGTTTAAATCAATGCTATAAGAATTCTCTCCCATAGATTAAGATGTTAAAAATCAGAAAGATAAAGGCAGATGTCTTAACGGAGGTCAAAAGATTCGTCATGCAAATGGACTGGTTTGGCAGGTAAGCCCATATCATGTTAGTTTGGTCATTACTATGCTGGAAACCAGGTTCACATTGACTTTGCAAAAACTTAAGCAGCAGCAAACTGAAAGATCTCAATTACATTAGGAAAAAATGTAACTTTATTTGGAGATGAGGGAAAAGTAATTTTAAATTTAGATTTTACAAGAGCAAGAAAAGGACCAGAGGCAATTACACGTTCAATAGACAGAATTAGCTTAGTGTTGAATCTTTTAAAGATAAATTAAGTTACTCTTTTAATCAATTAACTTAATGTGAGGCAACAACATGTTCTGGATAGTACCAGGTTTTCAAGTTTGTTTTTTCTCTTTCCTCACATGGGTGCTCAAGGAAGTACTGGATCTCACACAGTTTTTGCTAGAGTGACAGTAACAGGTAGGCAAGGTCTAACTAACCAGAAAAGTTTCAGTCCTCATGAAAATTTAAGTGCAACCTTTAAAAGGGTATCGAAGGTCCTTCTCTTAACTTTAATTTGTTAATTATTTCACCTGGAAAAAGTGTTATGCTGTATCCTATGAAATTTCACTTTTGTACAGCTTGCAGTAGTCTCTGTATTCTTATACTTTAAGGTGCAAAGGAGTCATGCATCACACTACCTTATAAAATAAGCCAAGATAGAGAAACGTGACGAATATTTCATGAGTGTGAATTGTTGTGGCTATGAATCTTATGAGGATGAAAATAGCATGAATATTGAGATCAATTAGATGAGAGAACATGAATTCTTGTATTTTATTTGACATCTTTGAAAATATTGCTGGAATCAAAAGCTTTAAATATAATGTCAGCAGCTTTAAAATTATAGCCACCCTCTTGCTTGTTAAAATACAATTCAGATGGTAATTTCTGAATTATGCCATTATATGAGAGATTACGCTCTAAAACAGAAAGTTTTGTTTGATTTCAGCTGCATCTAGTGTAACAGGCCAAATGGATGTGATTTATTTGCTGGCTTGAGACACTTCCTCACTTGATAGAATTAACTTATGGCCCACTTAAACTGAGTTAATGTGACCAGGAACATACACCAACCCTTTCCTCTTATTTCTAGGGTATTCCTGTTATCTTGGAACTAGATGATCTTTAAGGTCCCTTCCAACCCAAACCATTCTATGATTCTATGATTCTTTGGGAAAATGAATACAACAAACATTGGTTGGCTGAATGAGAAGTTGTATTTTCCCCTGAGTATGCACATACAAAAAATTCAGGGGTACTGCTTTCTAGCTTTTAACCACTCAAGTATACTTCAAGCATCCAGTTGCTTGCTAATAGACTTAAAATACAAATGATGGCTCTTATAACACTTAGAGATGCTTTTTCTTATTCTTGGAACAGGCTGAGTAGCACGTTTTAAGTGTAACTAATTTTGGAATTATATATTGATAGTTATGAAGATTTAAAAATAGAAGCAACTCAATCTACATTGCACCTCCGGCTCCAAATCTATTCAGATTATTCATTAAAGTACAACCCAACATACATTTTTTTATTTTATATTTCAAGGTTCCTTTAGATCATTAGGAGACATAGTCATCTACCAGTCTCAGTCTAGAATCTTGAGAGATTCCTCTCAGCAATAGCTCCCCAAAATGCACCATTTGGATGCAAACCCCTTATTTTCATCCCCAAATAATTTTTTTCTAATTGCAAATAATTCTTTAGTAATGCTGTCTAATAGTTAGACAGTTAGCATTTTTCCAGCATTTCGAATTTCAGAGATGTACTAGAAATCCAGAGTAGTTCTCCCATTGTGAAATAAAGACAGCAGTCCATTGGCAACAGAGAATATATGATTTTTCTAAATACACAACTTAAATTTATTCCAAAAAATCAAATTCTAAGATCTCCTTAATTTTGCCAGCTATGGGTAATTAAATAAATAAATGAAAAGAATGGTGTATGTTCCAGAGAAGAGAAATGATAGGGAGCTCCTTACTCCTGAAAAGTATCATGACATTATTTCCACTGTTCTCACATGATTTGTATTTAAAAATTCAGCAACTTTACATTTTGAAGTGTTTTGGGCATAAATTCTTCCTGGTATAATTTGCGTCTGATTTGAGCTAAGCCTTTTTATGATTCAATAGTTTACATTAAGCTTTTTTCTTATATTTGAGAAGGAAGTGAAAGTGATGTCTAAAAGATTGTTTGCTCTTTAATAGAGTTTAATTTTTGGAAATTCCTCTCATATTTAGAGGAATCTCATTCCATCAAGCAAATTTAGCACTGATACTTTAGCACTGATACTTAAATTAATTGAGTTGAATTCAGAATGCTTAGAACAACACTGGAGGTAGGGAAGCTGATAAACCACTAATTTGAATTCACTAATTTCCTACACTGAAAAGTATCAGACCATAGTATCTTTTCACATCACTGTGTCTTGGCTGGAACAAAAGAAAAACTGTATTACTGTAGCGGACTTTAACTGTTCTTGTCTACTAGTATCCAAACCATTTTTATGCCACTTCAGGAAACCGCAGATTAATATTACATGTTTTAATAAAACATTTCAGGGCTAGTCAGTGCTGGTGAATTTATGCAGGCTTATGCACAGATATTTGTCTTAACTGAAGACAGTACTTTTGCAATGCAATTTATAATGGAATCAAATTTATAAGTACCATGGAAATTAATCAGACCAGAGTACATGTTGAAGCCATTTCTCTCAATAGCATAAGCACCAATGAGGTGCAGATGAAGAAAGCAATTTAAAACCTCAACTGTCTAGAGATATGCTTGTTGACTTGAACTGCTTCAATAGCTTATTCTTCTCCCTTGGCTCCCTCTTGAAGCCCCAGTCCAGTTCAAGTGAATCAAATTAATGTAGCCTTATTTTGATTTGGATATTTGCTCTATAAAAAAAAAAAAACAACTAGAAAATTATTATATACACCCCCAACAGGCTATTTAGATTTTGATTCACGTGACACTTATGTTCTGTTCAAGTACTTTGCTCTACATGTTGCTGAAGAGCAATCTGTACCGTATAATAAAAAAATACAAATCACTTTCCCACTGAGAACGACTAATAAGTCTTTCATCTTTTTTATTACTAGATCTTTATTGGAAAAAATAAATTCCGTGCACTCAGGCATAATTTTACCTTATGTCTTAACATTTGTTTGTTAACAAAATATAATTGTCCTTTCCATCATTTTCTTGGAGTGTGTGGGGACAGCTCCTGCCTGCTGTCTCCTGAAAACTGAGAAGGGTTTGTTTCAGAATGAAAGTTGCAAAGGCAAGAGTGTATTCACCTCTCACAGTTTGAATTATTTCCCACTGGAAGTTATTGAAATGAAAATATGCTTGCCCATGAAAAGCAGAAACCATACATTTGTGTCTTCTTTCACAAAAAAGATCCAGAACACAAGAGTTCAATTTCAGTTACAACATGCAAAATGGTTATCTCAGTAGTAAATTCCTTTTAATGGAATTTGCTGGAGAAATGAGTTGCTAGGAACTCCATGAAGTTTAACAAGAAGTGTAAAGTCCTGTACTAGGGAAAGAACAATCCCATCCACCAATATATGCTGGAAAACACTGAGCTGGACAGCAGCATGGAAGAAAGGGACCTGGGGGTCCTGATGGACACCATGTTGAACATGAGGCAGGGATGTGTCCTTGCTGCAAAGAAGGCAAATGGATTCCTGGGCTGCATTAGACAAAGTATTGCCAGCAGGTCAAGGGAGGTGATCTTTCCTTTTTATTCAGCACTGGTGAGACCACACCAGGAGTAGTGTGTCCAGTTCTGGGCTCCTCAGTACAAGAGAGACAAGAGCATACTAGCATACTGGAGAGAGTTCAACAAAGGGACACAAGGATGATTCAGGGACTGGAGCCCCTCACATGTGAGGGAAGGCTGAGAGAGCTGTGAATCTTCAGCCTAGAGAAGAGAAGGGTCAGAGGAGAACTCATTAACCTGTATTAATACTTGTAGGGAGGGTACAAAGAGGATGGAGCCAGACTCTTTTCAGTGGTGCCCAGTGACAGGACTAGAAACAATGGGTACAAACTGAAACACAAGAGGTGCCTTCTGAACATCAGGAAACAATTTTTTACTGTAAGGGTGATGGAGCACTAAGAACAGGATGCCCAGGGAGGTTGTGGAGGCTCAATCCTTAGAGATATTGAAAAAACAGTCCTAGGCAACTAGCTTTTTGTGGTCCTGCTAAGGCTGGGGGTGTGGACCAGATGACCTCCAAAAGTCCCTTCCAACCTCAAGCATTCAGTAATTCTGTGATGCACAGTCTACAGTTTTTATCATGGTTACATGGCTTAGGGTCACAGTTCCCATTGTCTTACAGTGGTATTATGCTTCAGCTCCTAGATATGCTTTGAAAATCTCTCCCATTGGCATGTTAGATCAACACCAGCAGTTGTCTTTTTTTGCTTAATTTCCAAATTATGCATTTAGGACTCTGCACTTTAAAACTTTTGCCAAGTCTTTTTTTTTTTTTTTTCGTGCGTTCTCTGCTTTGTATTTGAAGCTGTTCATTTGTGGGACTACTCCATCATAAAATTACATGGGTGGCTGTTTTTTTATGTCCCAAACCTCATCATTACTGACATGAAAGCTCTACATAGATCTGAAATGATCCGTGAACAAAAGTAAATTCTTGCAAATGCTGTGATCTTTAGAGGCACATTAGGCTGCTATTGATTCAGTGGCAAAAGAGTCTGATGGTAATAATAGTAATATAGAATCATTGACTAAGTCAGCATTCTTCTAATGATGTTAGGTATAATTAGATCAAGGATCAAGGATCTTTTGAGTATCCATCTGTTTGTAGAAATTTGGAAAGTGCCTTGAAACAAAAAAAAAACACTCTGCTTTGAATTATCTATTCTATATATTCTTACATCTTTTTTTCTTGTAATTGTTTATGCAGTGATTATGAAACTGTGGTCCAGAAATATATTTTGGTGACATACAATGTGTCGTGTCATGTGGGACTGACTTTTCTGTTTTGTATAAAGTGATAACTCTTCTAATTGCTCTCTAGAGTTTCCTGAGGAGGGGAAGTGGCAAGGAAGGTGCTGATCTCTTATCCCTGGTATCCAGGGACAGAACATACGGGAATGGCTCAAGGTTGCATCAGGGCAGGTTTAGGTTGGACATTAGGAAGTACTTCTTTACCAAGAAAGTGGTTAAATGCTGGAACAGGCTTCCTAGATAGGTGATCAGTGCCCCAAGCCTGTCAGTGTTTAAGAGGCATTTGGACAACTTGCTTAGTAACACGCGTTAACTTTTAGTCAGTCCTGAACTGGTCAGGCAGTTGGACTAAATGATCATTGTAGGTCCCTTCCAAAGGAAATTATTCTATTCTATTCTATTCTATTCTATTCTATTCTATTCTATTCTATTCTATTCTATTCGAATTTTCTTCAAAAATGTCTCTTCTACTACTGCTTCTCTAGATATGCCATTCCTAAAATAACCAATGAGAATGTTAAATAAAAAAAAAATGTAACCAAGTTGTCATAGAAGGGACAGGATATAGGTCTTGACACAATTTCTTTTGAGATGTATGTCAGCTTATGAAAAGGTTCTGGGGGAATGATATTTGCTGTTTTCTACACTAAATTTCAGTTCATTATTATATGATAAAAAAGATCATTCTAGAGCAGGCTATATTTTATGTGTTCCGGATGTGATCTTGGTACACACCAAGATACGTAGGTCTTTACGTATTGAGGTTTCTTTAAGCTCTTCCTAATACAAAGTAGATCCCTTATATGCACTTCACTACTGTTTTATCAGGCAACAAATCAAAAGAGACACCTCAGAAAAGAAAAATGTTGTTTTGGCTGAAATAGTCATCTAGGATTTGACACTTTGCTTGATTTCCTAATTTGCTGTGTTTTTTCTGCACAGGCTCGAGTAAGCCAGAGTGTGATGTTCTCTACTCTAAACTTAAGACATATAAAACATAAATGCATTGTTCAAACTCCAGAAAGTAATTCCATTCAAAGACAGATACAAGGAGATTACCTTCTGTCTATGCTTGTCTTCCTCTATTAACTGTAGAAAGAACAAAGAAAATTTTCTAAGACTAGAGATCTATTTTTTGGATGGTGAAAATTAGATGAAAGAAAGCCTACTTGCAGTTTCCTTTGTTGATATAGCTTTAGTCATGGACACTGGAGAGCTAGATGTGAGCTAACGATACTAGATTTCCCTTAATTGTCATTTTTATAACACAACTTTAATGAGTTGCTTTTGGTTTACCTCAGGGTGAGATGAACTGTACATATGAGGTAAGTATCTAGATCTTTCCTTTTGCTATGAAAGTTATGTGCATATGTCTGAATGACAGACATCTTGCTGAAATTGATTTCTCCATTTTCCTATCTCTAAAATAGTATTGATAACATCTTCCCTTTTTATTATCTTTATTATTTTATGTTAGCTTTTTAGACACTATGTGTTTTTCAGAGGGAGCTGTCTTTTTGTCTTTCATAATGTATATATCTTTCACCTAAAAGGAATAATTTCATGTAAACACACAATTCAAGTAAGAATGAGTGCAATAAACTATTGGAGTCTTCCAGTTTAAGAACTCCAGCTTCAAAACTTAAGAATCAAATTATTAAGAATTATTATTAAGAATGCATCTAAATTGCTAAATTAAGAAGAATTATTGTTGTCTAGTAATGGGTCGTTGCAAGGTTATTTCTGCATGCATCTGAGCTTTGTTTCCGAAACTTTACGTACGTGATCTTGAGTTCTACAGAAAAGATTTCAAGACTGGGGGAGCCAACCATAAACAAGTTCTGCAGTGTTTCTTCACTTCCATTTTCCCTGTATAGTAGATTCTACAATGTAATATAAATGTGCAGACCTTACGTGCCAATTTAAACTCACACTGATCGCTTTGCGGGCTTACAGCCAACATTTGTATTATCAACAGTGAATATCATGGAGAGGCTGTGTGCAGTCATACTTCAAATTAGATTAAGAAACTAATACTTAATATGTCATGATTTATAATAGTGTATTTTCTTGACAACAGTGTTAGGCTAATTGTTTCAATTAGGTTGGAATTCATTGCTTGTTACTGGGAATTCATATTGATTAAGATATGAGATACCAGAAAGTATGCAACAATTTTATTGCTTCCCAGCAGTAAAAAAGATGTGTCAAATTAAAGAGTCTTCCAGTGCATCTCAGTATTTACAACACATTTTCATAAAACCTTGCATACTCACTGGTTCTAATTGTATGTGTTCGTGCTCACTGACCAAACAATTTATTTTGGAGGATTCATAAAATATTAAATTGGAAGACTGGGATGATAAAATCATGTCTGTAATTAAGGACTACTTAATAAAAAATATATTACTAATTTAAACCATGTCTGTCAAAGGGTCATAACAGATTTTTTTATCCCTTAACCCAGTTACTAATGAATGTGAACTGTCATATACAAAGCCAGTATATATAAGACCTTAGATAAACAGTTTCTTGAAGTGCTTGTCGATATCTCTTCTTCCAAGCATCTGTCTGTGGTTCTCTTGGCCTATCCTGTCTGCTGGAGCTATGTCTGTGCCTCTCTAATGAAGTCTAAGGAGTAAAGAATGGGCATTGGTCCTTTTGTTCTTCTTACACCTCATAGTTTTTAAGTGATATAAAAAAAGTAGCGTCCCTTTCTCTTGGAAAGCTCTTAAGCCCTTTTTTTTTCTTTTTTTTTTTCTGCCCAGTCATCCCATTTAGTAGTTAGAATAAGCATGCATATACAATGTCTTTCAATGTCTGAATTTTTGGTAATTGGTATCAATTATTTTGAGTTATGAGAGAAGAAAGCTGGCTTGGTTTAAGTTAATGTCTCTCATGCACCACTGTGGAGGCTGATACTGCAGAAGTTTCTTTTGGCTTCTTGAGGGTTGTATCACTGCAAAATGTTCTTTGAAACATTACTTTTCAGACAAAATTTTAAACTAAAGGAGGGTGATTTGTAACTACTCTTTCAGAAAAGTCATGAAAAACGTGCTGTAGAGTGTCCTAATGGCAGGGCTTTCCCTTCTGGCCAATGGTTGCTTGGCTTATTTGGTTTACCAGAATGTCATTTCTGTGCTGAAGCCTACTTTTGCCCCTCAGAAAACCAAAACCTTCACTGCAATTGAACAATGTAGGGCATACCCTTCCTTTAAGGAAAATACGCAAGTCTGCAATACAAGGGGAAATGTCATCTTCCCACTTTATAAAATGTCATGTCACATCTTGAGCTATTTCCCTTGGTATCCATAGAATTCCTAGTATTTGTGGAGCAGCACATCCTGGGGATCTGCTTTTTGTACAAAATTTCTCTCTGGAGAGAGACATTAATCTGCCAGTCTTCAGTTAGTCTTATACCAGTTTGGTAGCACCTGGATTCTGACGAGACAGTCATTGAAGGGTGAGTGTAACACTTTGTCTTCTTGAGAGAGGCAGGGCAGAAACATGGCCCCAGTTTGGACTGTTGAATAATAGGTTGGGTGCTGTGAAAGGATACCTTTTACCTTCTCTGCTGCATCACATGAAGTTGTGGGACAAACCAGCTTTCAGCCTGTGCTTTAGCCTAGGTCTACACTGGCTGCAGGGCCCTCTTAGAAGGTATGTGACCTCCCAGGTGTTTGATTGGTACCATGGTGTTTCCTTCTTAGAGAATTCATTCACTGGACACAACTGATACTGGGGAAACCCTTGTGAGACATCCAGAAGCAGCTGAAGTGCAGCCACAGATATTGCATTAGAAGTGTGCCATCTTCTGGGAAGTGTCATGTGAATGGATCCTTGAAGTAAATGCAAAGTGCAAGATTTGACAGATCCAATTAAACCACTACGTTGTATCTTAGAATAGGAGGAATACTGTTATAAACAGCCAGTGAGAGAAAGTAGGAAATTCAGTACAAATGATCTTTTTTCTTCAGAGGATTCAGTGTTTGCAATGGTTACAGTGATGGACTCTTAATGACTTGCATGGGATATTGATTCAAATTGCCTTAAACATAGCAGGCAAAAACTGATTACATTGAAGAAAATTAAATTTAAACACCATGACTCTTATTGCTAATGGGTGGAATCTCTTATACAGCAAAGCAGAAAGTACATCATCTTTAGGTTTTCCAAATTTTCCAAGTGTAAAATTGGCATTTGTTGTTGCTCTTGCATGCAGTGCAAGAGTTAATTGCAATAGTTTGCTGGGTGTACTATAGTAAATAATTAAATTAATCTTTGTGGAAGGTTTCACAGCTTTTCCAGTGGGTAGATGTTTAATACATAATTCAAATGCATGGTAAACTTTAAAGGATTCTAATATCTTTCATAAAATAGAAGCCCACAATCTAAAGAGGTGCTTTGCTTGCCTGTCCAGGCTAGGCAATTGCTGGTTACATGCCTTTCACGTTTGACGGCTGGTGTTTCCTCTAACTCTGAGGCAGTAATTTGAAGTATCTGGTGGTTGTTTTTTCCACAGGGGAATAAGCATTTTGGCTCTCTAATAAAGAATACTGAAAAACTTCACAGAATATAATGACTGTTCACAGAATAACGGTCTTATCTAAACAGGTTTTGCCTCCTAGTTTAGAACCTGTCAATACGTTAAGGCCAAACTCTAGTGTTTGAATCACCAGAGGGAGACTTTCCTGTAATGCATAAGTTCCATTATAGAGCTGTTGAAGCCATAGCTACCAGCCCCCTGACATCTCCTGGGAAAAAATATTCTGAAGAGTTATAGTGTTAGATAAATAAAATTGTTGAATGAAGAAAAGTCTTCATAGAGGAGCTGGCCTCTAATTCACCAGAAAGACTAGGAATATGTAAAGTATCTCTGAACAAGCTCCATGGCAGCCTGCAAGATAAATCTGGCCTTGCTCTCTAGGTTGTGGCTAGGTCTATATGAACTGAATACCTTGCAACTTGATTTCTCCCTGCAAATCAGTACCTCCCAGCAACATTTTCTTTGTAGCCATATTGAACAAGTCTAGAGTCAGTTTGCATATGATTCCCATCTGTCCTTGCATCAGAGGGATACTGAATCTGAAGCCTGGCCTTGGAACAGCTCCCACACAGCAAAAGGCCATAGAAATCAAGCTGTCAGTTTAAAAGAAAATAAAGCATATTTTACTGCCTAGTTGTTGGTGTTAATTTTAGTCTTATTTGTTACCACTCCAGAAAGTCAACTTTACCATGGCTAGAAACTTTGCTTCTGGATGTCTCATTTACACACTTGATCTTTGTCTTAGAGAAAAAACCCATATACCTGTTATGACAAAGCATCACCAAAACCTGCTCTAAAATCTATCTACCTATTCCTGTCTCCTGGTTGCAGTGGTCTCAAAATGATGGTAAAAACAAGTTGAGCAAAAGTTACCTTGCTTTCAGGGGACTTTCACTCAGTGTGGAAAATTGCAAATATTTTAATGTTCAAATAATGTGACTGGTCTTAACATGAGATGGTCCTCCAGAAAGCCAGTAGGTAACATTAAGGGTGCTGCCTAATTTAAACACACCACCATCCTACCAATGCAGTCATATGGGCCTAACAACGGAGTAGAGGTTTTTCCCCACTGAAAATATTTGCACAGTAAGTGATTGTCAAACTGTATATTATAACAGGCTGTGTGTGAAAATTAAATGACTGTGACAATGATCAGTTATTTACACTGACCATGAGTTTTATAATAGGAAGCACACTTGCATGTATTTATTTTTTTCTCCATGTATTGTGCAATAAACATGTCAAGAGAAGTTCCAGATGTGTTTCAGAAGCAATTTGGCTCATCAAAAGCTAACTGTGACAGTGTTTCATTAGCAAAGATGACACACCTTGAATGAAGCGGTTTTTAAGATTAAAGGTTTTAGAAAATCCCCTGGGATGCATATGCACTCAGTGAGATCCTCAGTGACTGCAGAAATTCATAAAGGATGCCTTTATCCAAGCTGTGGTCCATCCTTTAAGGCTATATCCAGGTTCAGTGACTGTTCCAATGTATAGTTGATAAGATTAAGGGAATACTCAAGTTCTTAACAGACACACAGAAGATCCTGCAATTAAGTTATAATATGGAAAGACACAAAGAAAATTTCTGTTATCATTGATTTTTACCTGTTTTGAAATGTAGAAGTTGGCTTTTTTCAGCTGATGTGTTTTTAGAATTAACGCAATTTTCCATCAACATTAAATGATGCATTGTTGCACACATGTTTGACAAAGAACTAATGAACTTTTCCAGGGCACTGAATTGTTATCAAAGTGCCAGATGCCATGATCACAAGGAAGTCCAAGAATAGTGAGATCTTTCCTCAACAAAGCTGCAAGAGTTAGGTTGTCAATTGGTACCCAAACCTGCCTCAGTTTGGCAGAGGATTCACTCATGACAAACACTGACTACCATCTCTCCATTAAACAACAGAAAATAAGAGAGGACTCAAGACTGGAAACTCACTTTTGCATCTTCTTAAAAGTAGAGTTACTTTACGATCTCACAAAGCGGTATTTATATCTACTGTGAAGAAAGTTGATTGTCCAGTGGGTGGAGGGTGTTTCACAGAGTCTACACAGATATTCGTAAAAATTAACTCCAAAATTTATGCCATTTGATTGTTCTAATGGTCCCAAGCACAATCCTGGCCTAGGCCAACCAGCACAGTCCCAAACTAATGCTAGGCATGGGTTAGGACCTAGCACGGGCAGGGACCATCTCAAACAGATGGATTTTCTGTTGATATCTGAATGTTAGTATATTTTTTCTTAGTTAATATTAACCAGGACATCTCTTTAAATCCCTATGATGCTTCAAATGAGTATAATAGCTAACAATTTTTTTTAGATATCAGAATTTTAGCAAATTCCTCTAGAAATTCTCTGATTTAGGGGTCCAAATTTATACCTAGAAGCATGAATATTATACCACAGGTTAGATGTTTCAGTGTCTAATACACACCTAACACTCTGGTCTCAACAAATTATTTCTGAAACTTGGCTAAGGGCTTCAGTTATGGGGGTAAAGATAGGAGATTATTTTTTGAGTCTGTTTGTGGTAGTCTGAAAAGTGCAATCTGCTTGAACGCCCAGGGACGGACACTACCATAATGTTGGATAACTGCAAGATACCTTTGCAAACTGGTTGAGTAACCAGATTCTCTTACATGGAACATATCACAAACATGGATATCTTCTAAGTGCATTCAGCTTCTTCCTTATATTATTTATAAATAATTATCCTTGCACAGAGAACTCAGAGGACAAAAACAAGTGGAAAGGTGGATGTGTCCTTTTAAAACTGTTATGCTGGCATGTAGATTTATTTTAACCGTAAGTACGGTGAGCCCTTATCAGCAGGTTTATATATTAAAGAAACAAACAGAATTTTTCTGTGATCACAGTGCAAGCTGTTTCTTAACTCAGTATAAATGTGAGTATAAACTTGTTGTAAAGCTAAAAAAGTTACTCTAATTAATCCCTTAGAGAATAATTAGTAGAGTTGAAGATATAAAATTTAAACCTCCCAGGTGGGTTTTTTTATAACAGTCTCATAGAGCACTAATAAAAGTACTACACTTCTCCTAAGAGCTAATGCACTTGTAAAACGACCAGAGCATAAAATATTTGTGTAATAATCAGGAGACTGAAGCAAGAAGACTGTTTAAATAAATACCACTTGTCAAGGAGAATAGATTTTTAGAATGGTTCCCTCCATTTCTCCTCTGTTAACATTTCTAGTTATTATGCTTTATGACTCTGTTTTACAAGACATGATCATTTTTTATTGTTCATTTGTTTGGTCTTGTTTTGAAAGAGAGTGAGTTAAATTTGCATTTGGACAGACGTGTGTGCTAGATTTAAGTAATGGAAATTTCCAGTAGAAACTTCAAGATTTAAAAAAAAACAACCACCAAACAACCATAGCTATCAGTGATACTTCCTCTTGGCTTCTGGAAACATCAGAAAAGAAAAGAAAACAAAACAAAATCTGAAAGTTCTTTTTGCTATATTTGTCTTGAAAATTTGCAAAACCAGCAAAAACATGCCTTAACCTTCTCTACTAAGGAGAAAGGCTGCATAATAAGAGTACAGGAGAGGAACACAGTAACTAGGCACATTTATCAAACACTGCAAATATTTGGCTATGTAGGTATACTTAACTGTTGAACTAAGAAAAAGATGTGTGTGCAACCTATGCCTAGTGATGAAAATAAATGTAAGTATGGAAGATAATTTGGTTCTTGTGAGTTTTTCTTTTCCCTCTGTTCAACCCATGTAAGACTTCCTTCTCCCAAACTCACCCTGCCTATTGGCCATCTTCCCCTGTGCTGCCCTGCAGAACTCCGAGTGTTTCTTGGTGTGGTGGCCCTTGCCTCACAAGAGTTTCCATCACGCTGGGAAGATGTAACTACTCATTGACCTTTATCCCTCATTCCCAGCCTTTTAAGTAGAATGTAGCCTAACCCAACATGAGTGACCAATGGGCTTTTGGAATTATACTCAGCAACCTTAAATCTTTCTTTTAAAGCACCCAAATAATTACTAGTATGTGGAATGGCTCCCACTTCTGACTGTCTCCAAACACCTTTTTCACTCTGGCATTCAGAAGACCTCTTCTCTTAAACATCCAGAGCAGAGACATTTGAAGACATCAGATGAAACTGTATATGCTAACCTGGTAAGTGATCATCGATGCCAGAAACACGTTTGGTAGTAAGTAAAGGAGGAAGAAAGTAATCTCTAACAATACAGAAAGTCAGAAGTTTAAAAAGTTGCAGGTTATCTTGTCTATTTTTTTGTCTGTCACACAGAGACACAATGGTAATAAATTGGCAGGGGTCTGTGTGTGTATTTTGACCCCCAAACCATTCAGCTGTGATTTTTTATTATCCTAAATATCAAAGAAGTAGTTGGTTCTTGCATTGCCTCATATAATTAGTAAAATTTTGCTGCTCCAAATTAATTTTGGGGAATAAAAACCGAGGCATTTTTACATATTTATTGTCAATATTTTGTGAAAAGAAGGAGCTATTCATACTAAGTAAGAGAATGGAATTTGAGTTGGAGAAATGATGTTCATCAAGAAAACTAACACTAGAAAGAAACTGCATACCATGAACTATGCCATATGACTAGTTATAACATTAAGTGCTTTTGTAGCTTTGAGTGGAAGCTATCTACCACAATTTCTGAGCTGCACACTTCAGATTTAATTGGATATATCCTTTGAGGAGGCTGGACCCAACCCTTTACTTTTCAGATACGGGAGAGGTTTATTCTGGATCTGAGCACAAATAACAGGTCATATTTAGTCAAATTCCTTAGAATGTTAAAAAGAAAACTGGAAAAAAAATAATGGTTAAGCGTTAAAAATCAAAGTTTTAAGTGGATTGATAGCAAATCTGACTAATTTCAGAATACTCAAGAAGGTCTATTTCATAAATAAAAGGTGTTTCTTTCAAGTGAGATTGGAAAAACTATTGACACAAGTGCCTCAGAGATACTGTTTGCTTTCAAAATGAAGCAGTTAAGACAGCATGTGCACGTGGTTTTGATATTCAACTTTTTCCAATGAATCCGTAGTACTTGTTTAATTCTTTGCAAAAAGCAGATCTAAAACTACCAGGCTGTCTCAGTAGGGTTTTAAGAAAGTTAACTTCTAAGAAATTTTGTATAACTACTTTTAAACAAATCATATGTTTTGGACCTCATCTTGTTTCTGAATATGTCTGCTCAGCTCCAAGTGTTATCACTGGTAACTGTGCATGCAGAAACAGCAGACAAATTGGAGGCCCTAAAGAACTCTACCCTGGGAGTTTTTCCGCAAAAGTAATATTTGCCTGTGTTGTATTAATCTGCATCAGCAGTTTCTTCAAATAAGACAGCCTCAGCAATGACATAAAAACTGGTAATTATGGGCAACTGAGTCATATCCTTCCAATGTAAACTGGCCGTCAGCTCCCAGTTTGTGCCCTGAAACCTGAGGTGTCATGGCATGAGGTCATACCGGGTGGTATGTGACCCCCGTTCCCTTCCATGTTATCTCCACGTAGTCTATGAAACAAGGACGAATAGGCACGTTTCTAATGATTATGTGTGATGAGTGTGGGTTTGAGATAGCAGCAGCACACGATTTCCAGAAGGTGTGGTGAACTTGGAAAAAAAGTACATAAGCTAAAACAACCTGCAATAGTCCTGGATAGTCAAATCTTTATACCTCTGCCTACTGATTTGCTCAAGGAGAAAACCAAAAGCAAAACATTTGACCAGATGCCCATATTATATACGTTTCCTGAGGGATGACTCTTACAGCAGCAGGGTGCTGGCTAATGCATTGATATTGATTCATGGTTCTCCTGCATTGCTCTGCAATTTTAAGATGCTTTTACAGCTGTCACAGGTCAAGGATCTCTGTATTACCTGGCAAAGGTGGGTGTAAATTATACAAGTTGAAGCTGTTTTTTAAGTTGCCTACTGTTCTCCTTCATAAATGATTTTCGCTACTTTTTCATTGAAGGTCTTAAACAGGCAGTGTTTTGCCGCCAAAAGAAATCCCCTTACGCCTAAGTAAGTAGGAAGGAAGAAGTAAAGGGGTATTTTTTCAATGCCATGAATCTCTAGTGAGCTGCTGCTGCTTTTTATATCATCATTGCTTTAGTTTGCAACCCTTGACGTGCTTTGGCAACATTTCAGAATAATGGTTAAATATAGTGGCGTTCAAAGGCTAAGGTCATTTTACTGCCACAACAGCGCTAGGAGCGCTAGGAGCTATTAAAAGTTCCCAGGATTTGCTGATAGACTACAGAAGGTAAAAGACCAGACACCTCTTCTTCCTTCTCCAGGCACACTTGGACTTAATCTGTCCTAAGTAATAGCAAAAAAAAAAAGAGCCCTTGAGCAGTAAGATTGACCCCTGCCTTGTGGTTGTCTGCTTTTAACCGAGATGCCACCCACCTCACAAGGTTTTGCCTTGTGTCAATCATCCCCCCAGACCAAGCTTAGACATGTTTTTTGAGGACAGTACACACCAAGATTTCTTCTCAACAGGCAGGGTAAAGAGTGCCACCTCTTTCTGGGGAGCAGATAGCCTAGCTGAGGAGATGCAATGACAGGGCTATGCTCTGACAGGGCATTAGAATAAGTTGTGACCGATTTTGTTTCTGGTACGGATTCAGCCTCTGAAGATACCAAATGGTACAGGTGTTGTTTAGGACCATTCTAGGCACTGCAAATGACTTCTCTTCATAAAACTCTGCCACAAAGGCTCATTCCGTTTTTCTGGTAAAGGCAACATAAGGGGCGGAAGCTCTTCCAAAGGTGAGGACATGGAAGGAGAGGTAACAGCTAACTTTATTCTTTATTTTACCTCCTGCTTCAGAGATCCACGGCCATCTCCAGCCTGTGTAATGATTCATCAGCTCTGTGTGGGGATGGAAATATCCATGACTGTCCAGAGCAAGAGGAGAAGCCTAGGACAGAGCTGGGCATGCTGGGCTCTCACTTAAATAGTAACCTTCTTTGGGTGGCAGTGCCCTATCATAAGACTTCTGTCACAGCTGTCTTGCAGTGCTGAAATTTCAGGACAGAAGAATAATAACAATGTATGACAGGGATGGGCTGAGGTTTCATATAGTTTTAGCACTAAAAAAAGGGAAATTCATATATAATCACAAAAATGCGTTTTTTCTTCACATTCCATAGTCAAGCATATGAAGGCTAGGATAAGTTTCTAGCTTTTGTACAATTTTAAGTCTTCACTTACTTGGATAAATTAAATATCTCTGTGTGGTCATACACCATCTTTTCCACAGAATCTCTCTCTTTTCTGCTCAGTATAGCTGTACAAGACAGCATATAGGTGAAAAACAACCCTGGCATTCCTTAACTTAGAAATTATTCAAGTTGCCAGCATTCATCACAAATTTTGTGTACAGAAAATGTACACGGTCTTTATACACCTATTAAATGCAGTGGTCCTGCTTTAAAAAATGGGTTTTAAAGTGTTATAAATTAGATTTTCTTCATTTATTTAAGACTCACGCACAGAGCTATAGGAAGATGGAAATTAAGTAACCAATCTCTTTTATGTTACACCTTCTTCCGGCTTCTAAGCACGTAAATTATAATGAGACTACCTTTCACATCAGTGAAGTGGCTGTAATTAGACCTGAGTGAAAGCAAGCCTGAGTTACAGTTCCTTATATGTCACTTCTTCATTTCGCTCACTTTCAAATTTATCTGATCATCACATCTAAGCTTCATACCATTACATCTCAACGTTACAAGACCTACAAAAAAAGAATGAACTCTGCACGGGGCCTTCAACAGTGTTTGCCCTTAGCAAAAGAGAAACAACTCCCCTTCTTCCCACACACAGAAGGTACCAGAGGACAGAAATGTTTTCACAGATTAGCTAATGATGTGGTCTTGGTAACAGAGTCCAAATAACCCTTAGTGACCATATTTTAACAGTAAAAAGGAATAAATTATCAGGTATGAAGCCACAGGAAGGCAGTTTGTCCTAAAAAAGAATGCCAAGTGTTCCAAGTGTTCTGCATTTCCAGTTGGTGTCACTGACCAGATTTTGCAAAACTGCTGATCTAAGAGATCAGAAGCAAAAAAATGCTAACTTATTAAGAAATGCACTGTCAGCATGGACACTAAAGGTGTTTTCCTCCTAATAATATATCTCAAAGGAAGGACAGGAAGTCACAGTTGAAGTAATATGAGTTTGTGCTCAGTAGAAAGAACATTTTTATGAAAGTCTACTTCACTTAACAGTGCTCTCTCTTGCTCAGGTAGCATCCAGAGCATATTTAAAGGCTTTTTATAAACCAATTGTCCCACAAATGCATATCTGACATTTTCTGCACAGTTGTAACGAAGTTTACTGCTGCCTTTTGCTATGCTGATAGGGTTGTTGGTACCTAGTCCTGGAGACAGCCCCAGTGAATGATGTGGACTAAAAAAGATCTCCCCAACGTGTCCGTGTTTTTTTGGGTCATTTCGTTCTTTTGGTTTATATTATGTTCCTACAAATGATTGCACCAGGATGAGCAGATGTCACAATGGATGAGGAAAGTGGTTTTATTGTTAGTTAAAAAAATGAATACAGAGCAATGAAATTTTATTCTCAGAAACTGTACTATGTGCTCAAAGCACTGCAAACTCAATTCATTAGATGATGTCCATGTGATGCCTCTTTCTCTTTATTCAGTTCTTGTTTCTGTAGGGTTGGGTTTGCTCAGAGAACATGTAGTGAAGAAGATGGGCAGCTGCGCATGTCTGGCAGCCCAGGGAACCTTATTTGCCTGTAAAAAATCTGAGTGTCTCTCAGGATGACTTAAAACTTTATGGTTTTATATTTTTGACCTAACACGCTTGAAATTTTAATTAGCTACCTAAGTCTTCTTTTTGTATCTCAGTCCAAGTTCTTGGTTCAATATTTAAAAATACAACAGTGTACACACTGACTAAGCATAACACTAAATCAGAAACTCAACTTTAAGCAGATACAGACATCCTTTCCAGACTGGAATAGTCCTGATTGACTTAAGTCTCTTTTACATTCACTCTTGAGTGTGCTACTGTCTCAAATGCAGAAAAAAATATTTCTACAACCAACTTTGTTGAAAGGGTAAATATGTAACTTGAAAAAAAGCCCAAATACAGAATCTTCAAAGTTCACTTGGACTTCTTTAAGTATTATTATTCATTAAAATTTGGATTCTTTTTAACTAACAGTATGTTTATAAAACACAAATTGTCCTAATTCTTTTACAAATGTTGAATTGTCTCTTAGTGATAGCCCTGTGTTCACATTTCTGTGTTGAAACATCTGTCTGAATTTGCTAAGACTATTTTTGTTAGGTTCAGGCATTCATATTCTTTTTTAAGCCAGAATCAGTCCAACTGTTGATTTGAAAAGGGCATTTAGGCAGTTTACTGACTCAATTATAAGTTATACCAGTAGTGCTCACCATTTTATGATCTCAGGTCTCTCAAGCTAGTAATTTCTTTTCTTTTGACTCTGATAAGAAAGAGTTTTTTATATTTATTGATCACTTGTTACTTGCTTTGTAACACGTATAGCAACTTTCTTGAAATGTAGTGTGAAGAATACAAGTATTTAGTAGGCACGCTGTGAGAGGAGATCCAATTTTCTAGGTGCCTTTTAAGTGCATGAGGGAGAGAAGAGGATGTCTGAATTCAGCAGACCCAGAGGTCTCTAATAACTGTTAGAAAAAAATCATACAAATTAAAATTAACTATGCTCCTTGCCAAGTGGTGAGGCATATGACTGCACGTTAGTCAGGAAATGGATGACTGTATATATTAAAGGCTTCCCTTTAATTTCCATCACTGTAGGCTGGTTTCGCCCATTGTCTTGAGTGGAATAGTATGTGATTTTCCCTGATGCAGTCTAAAGTGAATGAATATCACAAATAACATCTAAACAGTCCAGTCCTCTGGTACTGTAAATGGGAACCTTCCCTGTGACAGTGCAGCTGCACCGCCATACAGCAGTTCTTAGAGCTATGACATTTATTTGCCTATGAAACCTGTGCAATTATCTTGCTTGAAAAGCAGGGCATTTTCTGTACTACTTTCCTTTTTTCTTGTGCTACAGCGTAGGTTTGAAAATACCTAATAATACAGAGCCATTCCTGGAAACAATACAGTGCTCTGGAAACTGGCGCATAAGCAGCGCAGGTTTTAAGAGAAATAAATAGTTCCACTTTTAATATATATTTGGAAATACATATCCTAAGAAGAGAGCAAGGGGAAGGGAGAGAGATAACGTCTTCCAGATGACAGCTTTCTGGATGGAATCTGAAGTCTAAAGCAAGAGAAAATTTTCATTAACATTCAGATTACATGTCATTTTGATTCACACTCCCTAAGCAAGCTAATTTGGGCTGCAGCCAACCTTCTTACAGTGTGATGACAACACAACAAGCTTCACCGCCTCTCTTTCATTGCTAATGATTCCTTGAGTGACAGCCGTGGTCTCTGAGCTCGGCATGACACTTCGCCCTGCAGCGACCTGCGGTGCCAGAGCTGCCTCTGTCCTTGGCCCCTGCTGGGCTTTCTGCAGCAAGGACACTCCACCACGTCAGGAGAATGGCAACAAAGGGAAGGGTCTGCTCAAGACCGCACTCAGAGAATGGTATGTTTTCTGTGCGTGTTGCCCTGGTATAACAGCCACAGTGGGTCATTTGGTCCCCTCCAAATGCCTCCACCATTTCACACTGCACAAAAAGGAGCAAATGAAAAAATCCTCACCTCAGCACTGGCCTCTTTGTAAAAATGATAACTGTGACATACTTCCCTCACAAATGTTTTCCATAATTGATGATCTTAAATTCTATCAAAGATTTTAGTCAACATAGTCATGATGGAACAATGAAGGCTTAACACCGACCAAATATTGCAAATTGTTAAGGATCCACTTCAGGCTTTGTTAGCATGAGAAATACATTACCCACTTACCCTTGTGTATAGCTGCTGTAATATCTGATTTATTTCAAGATCTTCCCTCTATGATAGCAGTGTCTGAGGCCTGTTCAGCTGTCTATATCTAAAAGGATAGTTATTCTAATAATTCTAAAACTTATGGGAAGTTTTAGAACGGGCAGCATCTGATTTCTCATTTCCCTGTTGAGAAAAACTGGGCATCATCTTATCCGTATTTGGCAAATCTAAACTCATGTGGAGATTATGAAGAATTCTGCAGAACTGTCCCTCAAGGGACTGAGGGGAGCCCTCTTACTGGAGGGCTGCTGCAATACCTTTATAGTCAAAGGAAATGTATCTGTTGTGAATGACATTTGAATTGACTTTATATATATCTCTAATGTCCTGTTCTAGCCGTCCCATCCCATCCGGTCTCCCGCCAACTCCATTAATTTCAGTGGAATAATACTGTAAATATGAAAAACCAAAGTATCTAGAACTGCATACTATATATCCATTGCTATGGGGGCTAGGTGTCTGTCTGAACATTTTTAAAAGTGTTGAGAAATCTGTGTCAAGAGTAGAGATTTGAATAGAGCTCCAACACAGGAAAGATGAGATAGGAAAAGGTTCATACTTACAGAATGTGGAAAAATGAAAAGCATTTGTGTGTCTTCTCCCTGAAGTTCACATTAGTTGGTCTCCCTTTGAGGGACATATGAGACTTGTACACCAGTAATCCAAATGGTCCTTGGACTAATTCTCTGGCCCCCATAATATTTTCTTTACTACCATAATCCACCCTATTTTACCTTAAACAGTATGAGTCATCTGCATATCTGCTAAGAATGATCCTTGGGCCATGTTTAACTCACCATATGTGCCAAGGAACTGCCTGAGAGGGTGTAAGTAGCCCAAAAAACTGTGAGGTGCCAGTCTGACAATTTAGGTGTGCAGATGATTGAATTCCAGTGCTCTTCTGGATCTTGGTACTATGGAATTTGCTTGTGTATGTGTGTGTGTGCGTGTATATATACATATGTATAGAGATGTGTATCTATGTAAAGGTGAAAGCAATAAGGAAAATAAGAAAGGAGCTCAGTCAAGGTGAGGACACAGTGCATGTCTTGGGATCTCTCCTATTTGTCAGGGAGTATCAGCTCTCCCATGCCTGGGGAAGCAACCCAAGCTTCTGATGTGCTGTCAATAATAGGCAGACAACTAGACCATTTTTTCCTCTGGCTGCTGTTTCTATGAATATGCCTAATGACATCACTGGTTTTACAAGTTTTAGGCATCTTCAGAAGCAGTTTCTGTTCAGTTATAAAAGCAAGGGCTAAAGTGTTATGTAGAACACCCACATGAACTACTTGGGAGGTCCATTGAGAGAGCTGAGGACTTGTGTTTAAGTATAAAAAAACAACTTGAGCACTGGCGTCGTTTGTAAATGTGGGCAGGTAAAATAGGAGCGGAGACTCATCAGATCATGTTTTTGCAGTGTGGAGTACAATTATGTTTCAAAGACTTTGCTTTTCCAAGTAAGAGTGTGCTGCCATCCTTCTACTGCTTCTGTTTCTTTTATATCTGGCATTAACAGCAGGATGTTTTGGCATCATATCTGGCATAAGAAGAAAAGGTGGAGCAGATCCAGTGTCAACACCCAGAGGCAGATTCAGCACTGAGAACTGCTACAATTTATAGTCCTTTCCAGCACAAGGCAAGATCTGTGGAGCAGCTGATTATACATTATATTTCAGTCATAAAATACAACCCATAAAAATAGT
Source organism: Limnodromus scolopaceus (assembly GCA_028565335.1). Lineage (NCBI taxonomy): Eukaryota > Metazoa > Chordata > Aves > Charadriiformes > Scolopacidae > Limnodromus > Limnodromus scolopaceus. The sequence goes on from JAOXNO010000024.1 coordinate 102,290,960, forward strand.
CTGTTAACAGTGACTGAAAGATATTGTTCTGCATGCAATAGAAGAAATCCTTTTTTATTTGCAGTTGAGGAAGGAAGGCTAGTAAGGAGTAGATTGGACAATTCCACTGTTCCTAGGCAAGGTCATGATTTTTCTACACATAATATCTGCTGGGTAGAAGTGGCTGTTCTCACTATATCTGGCCCTGCTCCAACCTTTGCTGTGCAGTTTTCTTATTTAGAATTGGGAGTTTAATTTTGCAGCTTCTTTCATTTCCTTTTTTGATGCAAATATGCATAAGCCATTTCTGTGTGCACAAGAATTTTAGCATAATAAAAGCACTAGGGTGAATCTCTGGTTACTGGAACAGAGCAGAAATTTCATCCATTTCATATCAGGATTTAACATGTGGATTACTTAAAAATGCATTTATTAAGTCTGACCTACTTATTAATCTTCACTATTTCAGTTTGGTTTCCTTACAACATGGGGAGCTTCAAGGTCTGCTTGCCTGTTCTTACTCAGGTTTCTTTATCGGTATAAGGAAACAATATTCATTTGCAGTAGGCAACATGCCTCAATAGACTATGCGTGGGGCTGGGAACTGGCAATTCCTCAATTCAGGTTTTGCTGTGATGCTGTCTTAGCAGGATTGCTCAGCTTTTCTGAATCTTCCTTTTTGCAAGCATCGGGTTTCACATGTTTGTATTTGCAACTCTGATAAGAGAGACTCGCTTTGGATGATGCTAGTAATGCTCAACCCCTTTTCTAACTGAAAATGTGCAGAATCTGACTTACTATTAGCTCAAAATAGTAGCAGCCTTCATAAGTCTTGCAGAAAATGATTATAATATGAATGAGACAAGCACTAGAATTATTGAGATAGGAAATTAATATTGGCAGTCCTTTACTTTCTTATTAAAAGTGAAACAGTAGTAATAACCAAAATTTATAATGTGTGACTAGAAAAAAGAAAACAGTAACCAAGATTAAAGAAAAGACAGTGATAAGCATTTAATGTGATGAAATACCAAAATAAAAGAAAGAAAGAAAAGAGAGGAAAGGTTGGTAGCTACTATTGAATGTGATATGAAAGCAAAGTTAGACAAAATTTTGTGAAGGTCTGAGATGTGTCTTAGACTTTTAAATAATAGGAAGATTATACCTCTTAAATAAAATTTAGTCCAGTATATTTTTAAGCACTATGAATTATATTGCTTTTGTGTAAAGACTGAAAGTCTGTTACTGAGATTCTTGAACCCCACGGCGCCAGTAGCTGATGCGATGTTATTTCTCTTCTAGAAAATCACAACAGAATAGTAGTCTTTACTAATAATAAACAGATGGAGAAAACATTTTTGGAGATTAGTTTGAGGTTTTGAAAAAATATAGCCAAGATGCCTCTGTGTTATGAGATCTGAGATTTACTGGTGTGGATGCTTAAGAGAAGCAAATTTCAAATTCACATATACAAACATTTGTTGAAACCGTATCTTAGAGAATCCCAGATTACCATATATACATGCTTAGTATGACCATATAGCACAATTTGACATGCTCTTATACTACATTAACCCTTAAGACACATTGGCTTTCTACTCTCCAATGGAGAAACAATCTTGCAGATATATTTGAGATATGACTCCATGACTAGCCTTGAAACCAGCACTGGTTTCAGAGAAGGAAAAAGGGAACCTTACCTTGTTCCTGAGCTTCACTACATATGCTTGTTGCAAGCCCACCTTTCTGCGTCTTACATATACCCCCTGGTTCTTCCACATATCTGATTTCTGGCAAAAACAAATGCTCAGATGCTTCCTAAGAGGATGTGTCTGCTGCTGGAGCAAATGGGATTTGAAGGTAACCTGAATTCAGGTAATTCAAATTGCCTTTAAGATCCATATAGACAAGTGGAATTAGATCCGAGGAGCATGATGAACCTCAACTCTCTTCCCAGAATTTGTTACTTCAGGAAAGGCCTGTTCTAGGCCAGTGGCACACTTTTACACAATGTCATTAGTGTTGTGTAAATGACTGCCTTTTTTTCCAAAAAAAAAAAAAAATAGATACTGAACTTAAAAAATATCGACCAAATACCCTTAAAGAGCCCTGTATGGTGAATCCATAGAAATGTAATAACAATGCAGATGAATATTTTCAAACAGTTACCATGTATGCATAAAGAATACCTGTGGATATTCTCTAAAAAAGAATTGAGTACCAGATATGTTGTGTATAATGTCTGAAGACATTCTTCACCCAACATTGCTTTTTTATTGCCTGTGAATTTTGGAAGTATCATACCCCAAATTTTTTATTAACAGTTCTTGTTTTGCAAGATGGTATATATAAAAGTATTGAGAAGTCTTTCTTCATTTTTGTTCTGGTTTGGTTTTCTCCTGTTTTAAACAGTTATTAGCTAGCTGGCCTGCAGTGCCTTGGATTTTAGATGGTAATAGTCGAGAATAGCTTGTTGTTAGCCTTTCACTGCACGGCTGTCAATATTGTTCACCACGTGAAAGCACTGTCAGGCTTATTTCTCAGTTCTGTTGTTGGTAAGTGTTCAATGACTCATGGATCAGAAACAGTGATGTCAACTGTTAACCACATCTACTCTTCTGGCTGCTGCTCCTGGTTTCTCACTGAACAAAGACTTTGTTTGAATCTATGGTTGACTGGAGCAAGCCAAGAAATGAAGTTAAAGTTTTGTGCTGCCTTGAAAGTAAAATTGTGCTTCCTCTAGATGTAGTGCTAGCTCCAGCTCTCATAGGTACATTTGCTTCCATAGCAGAAGCTCTGCAGTGAAAAATACAAGGTTTAACTATTGTGGTGAGACATAAAGCCTAATATAAGACATATGCTGAGCAGGAAGGAGGTTGCACTGCAGCGCGTGTATTTAAATAGACTGAGAGTTCATTCTTGTGAAACTACTGTTAGTTGGAGCTGCACAATAACAACATATGTAACCATCAAAGCACTTCTCAGCTTGCTCATTCTGACACAGGGTAAGTGGCAAAGATGCAATCTGGTCCATAGTAAAAGGCAGTGTATTTGCTAGGATGCAGACATAGCAGTTTGGTTATGACTGCATGCTTCATTGTTCACAGAAGAAACGTGTCAAGTGTGATTGCATTCTTCATGCCTACTGCAATGCTTTCAGTACTTGAAATACATTTAATTCTTTTTTACAGTCTTATAATAGAATGCTTTTTTATTTTTATTTTAGTATATAGCACGAAAAAGTACATACAGGAATAATAGCCATAATATATTTTGCTCTTTGTGTCATTTTATTATAGCTATCAGTAATTTTACAGACACAGCTATTAATTATCAGGGGGAGGGGAAACAGAAAAGTCCAGGCATTTACAAGCTGTGATAGTATTTGAGTGGCAATTAGCAACAGAAATCCTTCATTCTGATTACATGACTAAAAACCTGTTCCACAAAGATCCTGATGAGTAAAGGGCTAATGTGGAATAACCAATCCTGTCCCCTGCCATGTGCTGCAGTAATGCTTGGTTCTCTGCTCAGGGCCATGCTGAAAGATACATTATCACCCTCAGTAAATTTCAAAATAGATTGCTCTAATAGGAATATAACCTTGCTTAGTAAGAAGCTATTCACAAATTCAGGAGAATGTCCTGAAGGTTTGGAAAGCCTCCTTTCTAAAGATTTTCCTGTTTTGCTATGGTATGCTAAGGAATATCAGAGTGGGAGGTTCAGCCTGTAGAATAGAAGAAGTTTGCAAGCTCTGAGTTGATTAAAACCTGATTGGTAGTAAATATGTCCAGAAAGAAAGAGGAAAAAAAGAAAACCAAACCAAAACATATAAACTATTTGTAAACATTTAAGGTCAGCAGCAATAATAACCCAGCAGGAGCTGTGTGTAAGTTTCAGCTTCCACTTGCTCAGAATCTGTGTCTAATCAGTGACTAACATTGCTAAGCACTGGAAACCTCATTTGCAACAACACAGCTGCAAAGGAGCTGGCACAAAAAAGGCAAGCTTAGAAGACATTGGAGTTTATGCTTAAAACTTTGGCTTCCACTCAGGTTGTTGTTGAGTTGCTTTGCATCAGTCTAGTATTCAGGTCTCAGCTTGCTAATGGTGATAGCAATAAAAAAAAAAAAACCAAAAACCACCTCTTTTGTTTTTGATTATGATTTCTTGCAAAGAAGCCATTTTGCATCTCTGGCAGTAAGGAAAGGGATACCAGGTAAGCAGAAAACTAATTTGCAGCCAGACAAGTTACTGTAAGTATAGGTTTCCCAGAAAGGTGTTACAGTCTTTACTCCTTGCTTGTTGATTATGTGGAGCTCTACAGCCAAGAATACTGAAATTGCTCTTCTTTTCTACTAGGGCCCACACCTTAATACCCTAGTTCTTCGTCTGAAGCAAACTCACGCACTGGTATAGGGACTTGCACAAAGGAAGCACAGATTATTGAACAGTGATGGGTGTCCTTGATCACTACTTAGTTCCAAGTTTTAAACACACAGACAGGAGTCAGGTAAAACACTGTACTGGTTTTGTCTGGGATAGAATTCATTTTCTTCATAGAAACTCATATGGTTCTATGTTTTGGACTTGTGATCAAAACAGTGTTGATAACATAGGGATTTTTGGCAGTTGCTGAGCAGTGCTTACATGGCATCAAGGTCTTTTCTGTTTCTCACACCACCCCACCACCAAGTAGGCTGGGGATACACATGAGGTTGGGAGGGGACAAAGCTGGGACAGCTGACCCCAGCTGACCATAGGGATATCTCAAACCATAGGACATTGTGCTCAGAAATAATAGCTGGGGGTAGATGGAGGAAGGAGGAACATTCAGAGTCATAGAATTTGTCTTCCCAAGTAACTGTTACACATGATGGAGCTCTGCTTGATGGCTTAACACCTGCCTGCTGACGGGAAGTAGTGAATTAATTCCTTATTTTGCTTTGCTTGTGCATGCAGCTTTTGCTTCACCTATTAATCTGCTTTTATCTCAACCCATGAGTTTTTGCACTTTTACCTTTTCCATTCTCTCCCCCATCCCATTGTGGGGGAAGTGAACAAGCAGTTGTGTGGGATTTAGCTGCCAATGGGGGTTAACTCACAAAAAGCACTTTTATAATCTTCCTCAAACTTTCTTGTACTCCTGTTTACACCTGAGGGCATATGAGAGTGCTAGTTTTACTCTACTAAGCCTCTGTGGTGGATTTTATCTCAAGGGCTCTTTTGCTGGTATCCTGGTGAAGTTCTCATGGTGAGGTTCTCCAAGGTGTTGCAAGTGAGAAGAGCTCAGATGATTTGTGCTGCAGATCCAAATGACAGTTGTTTGTTAATTCTGCCTCTGAAACACAGTGCCTCAAACTTACACTTTGTATTCCTCCTTTTGATTTGTGTTTCTCATTACTGCTGGCTAACCTCATCACTGGGACAATGATGTCCAGGTGCAAGGGTGTGAGGATGGTTGTTGGGTTGGTGGTAGTGAGACTCATGCAAACAGTACCAAAACAAGCTAGATTTGGATACACAAGAAATCAAAGTTAATGAACAATTAAATATTGGTACAAAACTATATATACAGATTTGACACCTGGTGATTGAAACTCCCCTCTAGTGATGGAGTTTTTGTGGATGTGCCCATAGTGTCAAATCCCTTTCCCACAATTGGCCTGCCACAACCAGAGTTCACTGAGCCTCAGGGAATAGATGAAGGGAGATTCTTTCCTGAGTTTGTTTGCGAATGACATACATACGAGGGGTCTATCACTGAAAAGAAGCTGAGAACCACAATTATAATACAGGCCATCTAGCTCCTTAGACTCACATTTCTAAAGGTAAACAGTGTCTTGAAATTACACACTTAAGGAAAAAAATAGGACATCTGGTATTGTTTTAAATAAATAAATTGTAATAAATATAATTTATTATTATTGTAATAAATACATTTTAAATAAATAAATTGTTTTAAATTGTTTGTAAAGGACTTGGTAAGAGATGTGTCTTTTATCAAGATGTACCTGAAATGCTAAAAAATTTAACCATGTAGAGGTGTTAGATAACTATATTTTGCAGTACTAGCACACATTTCTCAAAATGCATCACATTCGTCATTCCTTCACAAGGGACCATCCTCAGTGGCTGTGAGGAAGCACAATGCAATCACTGCTGTAATTCTAAATTATGACCTTAAAGAAAAGGGAGCAGTGAGGAAAATTCTAGATGTTCTTATCAAATTGTCATAACTCTTAAACCCAGCTCCGACATGTGCTCACACATCTTCAAGGAACTTCCCTTTCACTGACTGGCCCAGAGTCTCAATTATTCTAATCCCCATTCATTCCTTCAAAACCAACTGTGAATGAAATGCCTTGGTAAAAGTACTTTCCCTACGGGTTGACTTTGGTTGATAATTTATTGGTCTGAAAAAGAGTTGAGACAGATAGAAATCAATATATACATTCCATCAGGCATGCAGATACTCTGTGCCACTAATGAAATTTGGTTTAAAAAAAACCTCAGCATACTTATTAAATGTACAGTCTGCCCTGATCCAGCTTAGAGGGAACATATATCAGACATCCTAACCTAGAGAATCCCATTTTGAATCAGACTTATTATACTTGGCCATATGTCATTTGATGGTGTCTGGTCCAGGATTTGTCAGGTGGGCAAAAGTCTTCACATCAAATAGATATGGGATAATTTGATCTTTTTCTCACAAAAAAATAATTACAAAATAAATCAGAAAGCTTTATATTCCTGCTAGGATTTTTTAATAACATTAATGTTTTCAATTCAGACTTGTACTAAATGGGCCGTTCTTTCTATCAGTATAAATCTCTAATACCTCCTTAAATGTTGTTAAATCCTTGGCCTTTGCGCTATCCTGTGGCAATGAGTCAAATTCCAGTTCAGATCCACAAGCTCAGCACTAGTGGGAGCTGAAAGAAAAAGGCAGAAAAGGGAAAAAAGAAAATATCACATAATGCAATTCCTTCATTAGTTCATATCTATTTCTTTATCAAATAAATCAGTAAAAAGTTACTGGAACAAAATTGCCATGAACATTTGTTCTCTTGGATATTGGGTCTTCCGGGTAACAATCACTTAGGAAAAGATTGAAATATTTTTATGATTTCCATAGCTTGTGCTAGTCCACTGAACTTCTTAAAGGGCAAAAAGCTAATCAATGTCCTAATGTAATCATTAAAAATATTTAAGGGTCTGTGAGACTTTCTATACTTGTGAGGCAAGTCTTCAGGCCTTGTTATAGTCAGGGGAGCTTTTTGGATTTATACAAAGCATAGACACAGTGTTTGCGCATAATATGTCTTTCAGAATAAATTTGCTTTTTAAAATCAAATAAAAGAAAATAAATAAAATTAAAATTGAACAGGTGAAAACCAAAAGCAGTTGCAGTATCCTTTGTTTTCATTTTGAAATTTTTTGATGACTTTAAAATGAACTATAGATTTGCTCAGAATAACTCCAAAATATCTGCTCATATGCTTTACTAATTATTTAAAGCTATTTCACATTTTTTAAATTACTTCTACCCATAAATATGCAAAGTAGTGTTGGACATAGTGTTAGAGGCTGAAGACAAGTAGATTGACATACAGCTAAACACTAAAATAAGACTTTGCTTCCAGGGAAAATATGTAACTTTTTATGCTTACTCAAATCTTTTATGTTGTTATACTAGCAAAAAAGTAAATTACCAGCCATTTTCTTATCTTAGACACACAACTCTGGCATAAAATGCTTAAAATATAAACAGGAGAATGAGGCATATACTACATATTACAAAAACGTCCTATCCAATAGCAAAAGCTGATGAATCTAGCCAGAAGGCTGGAACAAAGATCAAAATAACAGAATGTAAAATAACATGTGAAAAGTTTTCTCTCTCATCCTCTGTTGTATGGGATCACCGCATCGTAATCCAAATTTCTGACTTGTGGTCCCAAGGTCACTGCGGAATGGGAGTTCAACAGAGGCCACCAAGATGGCAGAGAAGCTGGAGCAGACCCTGTGAGGAAAAGCTGAGGGAGCTGGGTTTGTGCAGCCTGGAGCAGAGAGGGCTTCAGGTGCACTTCAGAGCAGCCCCCCCAGTGCCTACTGGGATGTTATCAAGGAGGCAGACATTTAGTGAGGTGTGTTGCAGAAGAACAAGAGGCAGTCATTATAAATTGAAATAAGAGGAGGCTCTTGGGAGGTGATTCTACCCCTCTACTCTGCGCTCGTGAGACCCCACCTGGAGTACTGTGTCCAGCTTTGGAGTCCTCAA
>JAOXNO010000024.1:102299475-102370338 GCA_028565335.1 Limnodromus scolopaceus
CAACCTGCTCTAGTGGGAGGTGTCCCTGCCCAGGGCAGAGGGGTTGGAACTCGATGATCTTTAAGGTCCCTTCCAACTCAAATGATTCTATGATTCTATGATTCTGAGTGTGAGTATGGAAAAATGGTCACTATGAGGATAATTACACAAGGGACCAGGCAACCGAGGAAGCTCCGGGATCTATGTTCTCAGAGGTCTCCAGAATAAGAGTAAAAAAAAACTCTAAGCATGGTCTGAATTTGATGCTGTCCTCGCCTTGAGGAGACACTTGAGCTCCCAATGTCCCTTCCAACATGAATTGTTCTCTGAGTCTCTGCTTCTAGGATCTGCTGCTTCTTTCAGGATTGCTGAAAAACATGCTGCTGTATTTTGCATAATACTTCCTTAATGCATTAAGTCCCTGGGGTAAGGAACATAATTCAGGTTTCCCCTAGTCCCTTGGGGTTGCTCTGTACTCTTCAGGGAGTGGGGCAGTTGTCCTAAAAGGCATATTATGATAATTATGTAATTACAGTCTGTGACTTAATGCAGACTTTCACATTTATTTGCATAAGAAATCATGGTTCCTATGATTTCCCATGACTTCCTAACTTCAGTCAGCGTGATTTTAATATTTTTATTTAATGTCATCTTTCTGTGTTCAATTTCTATATTGTTGAAACAGAAAAGCCTAAGACCACATACTAGGGAATTCCCTGAGTGAAATGCAATTTGCAAGAGGCCATCAGCTTCCAAGCACAGACCTTGGTCACTTCAGCTAATTAAAAGGGTTGTGTTGCTGGAGGCCACTAGGAGGTGATGACACATGTTTTGCCATTGGGTTTTACAGTGCTTTACTGAGAGCAGAGAAACAATGTCACTTGGAACAGTAATAAATCTCACGCTTGCCAAATGCTAAATCCATATGTCATAAACATGGTAGCATTAGTTTAATGAGAATATGATTTTCACAGCCTAACAGGATTTTGAACACTATATTTTCCTAACTTCATTTTTTGAAATACTGGGCTGCTTTTTTGCTGAAAACTTTCAGTAATACTGCTTTTGAGGCTCCATGCAAAATCTTACATTGGATCCAAGTGCAAAAAGTAGGAACCAAATTCTAGGATTTTACAATGGAAATTTTTAGAGAGTATAAGCAATACTGTCTCCAGTTTTAACTTAAACAGTTAAACAGATGATATGCCAGAAGATGGCATTCAATAACGTACAAAACTGTTTTGGAGTTTTGCACCAGTTAAATACATGCATGAACACTGTAAGAAATTCTCCGCTGTGGGTTTTTACATCTGCTCTTGACAACTTCAATTGTTAATGTTAATTACAATTTTTCTTTTCACTGACAATCTAGCTCTATACTGCGTTAGGACTCTGTTATGACAGGTGTTTTATGGTCCCAAAATAAGGCATTAGGTGAAAGAAAGTGAGAATAAGGGGGAGCAGGAAGGGATAACAATAGAACGTGAACATTTCTTTTAGAGACTCATTCACCAGAGACGTACAGACTCAGTGGATGAATTTTAGTCCTAATTAGGGCATTGTCAGTGGAACAGTTATTGTCCTAATCAGGAACTGTGGCAGACAGGTGGGTTGTTAGACAGGTTGTAAAGGATACACAGTGCATAATAAAGTCACCAGAGACCAAACGGTGTACTGATGTTGATCCTAGTGCTCTTTCCAATGCTGCCCTTTGCACTGAAATTTGGGTCTTATCCCTCTGATAAATATTGTCCTAACTGTATAACTATGACCTTTGAACACCTATGTTAACATACAGCACACTTGCACTTGATGCCAGGATAACATAAAGAGTCTTACAAGAAGTGTGTTATTATTTTTGTCACCTGCAGAATATTAATGCAAATATTTATGTTGTGCCAATAACTGTTAAGTGTTGAGTTTATGTGTTGACCACTTGGACCCAGTTTTACAAGCTGTTATGTGCCTGTATTTCATTATAGGAAGAATGGAGGTACCTCACAGTAACAGAAAAAAAACCATTAAAATTCTTCCAATATCCATAGCAGTTGTATTTTTCATCACATGGTTTCCATAAGTAGAAATGTCTAATCCTGGGTGAGCCATGATCCTGGGGGGCAAGAGACGGTATTTGTCTTCTACTTAAGACTGCCTGAGATTTTCCAAGATCTCCTTACAGCTAAGCTCTCCAATAGCCTAATCTTGCTTAACATACATTAATAATGATAATTTCAGCAATTGCAGTGGTGAGAAAACTCAAGTGGTAATATGTGCCAGGGAGAGTGGACTCATGCCCTTTTTCATCCCGAGTACAATTATACTACAGCTACCACTGTCCTCCACAGTGATTACATACTGAGTCACAGGCGGCACTGGCAACAGACAAATCTTCCTTCCTTCTTGTGAAAGTGTGGGATTATTGCTACAAATTGCATAAAATTTATTTGGCATCAGATAGAGAGAGTAAACAAGAGGAAATGCAGTTTTGTGGGCTACTGGGACAAAGTTGAGGAGTCCTGGATTCACAGGGGTACTTTTATTCAAACTTTACAGAAAGTTCCTGACATAGAAATACAGGAAATTGTTTAGTTTAAAAGCTCTATATAGGAAATACTATTTGTGTGTGTCTGTTGTTTTCTTTGGTCTTTTTTGGTGCACTTTGTTTCTTTTTGCCTTATTCACCTTTTCCTTCCCCTGCCCTGTGTCAGAAACTTATTTTTAATAGCTACAGGGGCTCTGAATCTAATAATAGGTAATACGATCTCAATTTGGCATTGAGAATACTACTAATTCATTTCTAGCATTGCTACTGTTCTTCTTAGCTCACACTTAGCTTTCTTCCCTCTGCCATATTCATATTGTGCTGAATTAAGAAAGGAGCGTAGGTAGGGTGGACCCAGCAGAACAGGTTTGTCTTTATCCTGGTAGTGTTGCAGTGAACATTCCCCATCCTGCCTGCTGTGCGTAGAAGAGATGGGGACAATTTAGCGGGGAGCATTTAGTTCAGGAAGGTAAATCAGTAAATTGCCTAATATGACACCAAACCATTCAACTAATGTAGGGGAACCCTTAGGTGACATAGATCCAGCATACCTAGTTCTGATACTTGATCTGGCTCACATGCATTAAAGATAATGTGTAGAGAGTATGGTCTTCAGATAGCTGTGTCCAAACTGGTAGAATCATTTTAGGAACAATTCTTCCGAGATAAATGACACCAAGGGCTGAATGAGAAACCATATGTTGTTAGAATTACGGAAAGCGGACAAGGAAGTGGGAGCCACTTTTTTGTGAATTCTGTGAGACTTGTGCTAATAGCAGCTTGGAGCTGAGAACTATGAAGTGGAAGTAGGTCAATCTTCTTACTGAGATTGATATAATCAAGGTTGTTAGTGGGCATGTATCTAGAACTCAGGGTCCAGGTCCGTCATCCATTCAAGGAAAAAGCTACAGGTAAGTTTTCACACTGAGATGGATTCAGAAAAAAGCTACAGGGACTGTGTGGCATCCAGAAAACTTGTCTTTACTGTGAGAAACTGAGGATATCAAATCTATTTAATTTATCCTCCTGGGGTTTGAAAGTAACTTATTAACAGTCTACAAGTGTTTTCTCTACTGCCCGAAATCTTCTCCCTTCTTGCCATGTAAGTGAGTAGCCTAGAAAAGCAAAAGTGTTTGTGTCTAAGAAGAGAAAACATTTCTGATATAGGACATATTTTTGAAACAGGAAAGCAATAGGGCCAAATCTGATGTCTGGTTATCTGATGCTAGAAAAAATTCAAACTGAAATAACTTCTAGCTTGTCAACACTGGGAAAGTAATTTTTTTCAACCAAGACTGACTCTCAGTCATGATTTCTTAAGGCTGTGTTCTAAGTTAACCAAAAGTAATTCAGGATTACTAGGTCAAATCTTAGATGGTTAAAGAATGACAGTTTAATGTCAGTATTGCAAATACATAAGTGATAAAAAAACTTAATTTGTTCGGTTTGATTTACTAGTTATAAATACGTCATATAAGCAGCTAGTGGTCAACAGACTTTTACCTGCCACTGCCTGCCAATCACCCACATAGGGTCCCATGAAGTCCTCCCCATTAATGCACGTATTATTAGTAAGTAGTATATAGAAGCAGAGGAGTGAAAATTAAGTCCCATATTATCTTCAGAGTCAATGGTCAGATGGACCTTGACACGGAAGCTGACAACCTCGCCTGCTGTGATTGCCAGACAGTTGTTACTTATGCACAGGTCGTTTCTGCATGGTGAAAAAGCTGACGTGTGGTTGTGAAGGTCTCTTTCTAGTGGCTCAGTGGCTCTGAGATAGGAGGTTTTGCTTTGATGCAGATAATAAACAGCTGTTTACACAGCATGTTTGCACATGCTCTAATAGGATCACTTTGTTTATTTGTGTTTTTTTTCCTACTAGTTGCACTCTGTTAACATCTGTCAAACAACAAATAGCAATACCTGAAATGTATGAATACTAATAAAGATGCTATTTTCATCAAGGGAAAGACATGAAAGTACCTCTTGTAAAAATCTTTTTAATTTAATATATTTTCTCATTTGAGGATGATTACCTATTCCTCACATGATTTCTTCACCTATATGTACTTGTGAGAGATTTTATCCCTTAACTTGAAAGCAGAATTAGTGTGACTAAATCTTAAAATTCATCATTTCTTAAGTCTTGAGGCTACATGTTATGCTCATGCTGTCACATCTGACATAACACAATCCATGCAATTTGTTTAAGTAATTCATGGACTTATTTATGTCTTCTGACTGATTTAGAGCATATCTGTTGAGAAAGTTACAGCCAATCTGGTGTGAAAGGTCTCAAGTGAGAAAGAAAACACTGTATCCATAACAAGTTGTTCCAGTGCTTAATCACCCTTGAAGTTTAAAAATGTGCATCTTAACATCTTAATTGCAGTTTGAATTTAGCTCTGCTTTTAGTCATTGAATCTTTTCTAAGGCCTTGATCTGAGGGTAACAAGTTAGATCGCATGGTGTGTGGCGATACAGTTGGAGGTGCATCATAGCACCTCTATGCAGCTTTTTGGCATTGTATTAGAAGTTTTAGAATTGTAAGTATAAGAACTCTTACCTACAAATCTGCCTGGAGTCCTAGTGCAGCTCCAAATACCCTGTGGACAGCGGGTCACTAAAATGTTTCTAGATGTCTTATCCAAATGCTTCACCATCTATACCATTTCAGCACTATTATTTCACATGGACACTGTGGCTATCAGCCTCTGCTCAATATTTATTTGTTGCACGTCAGGTAAAAATGTTCACTGAGTGCATTAGCTCTTGCCCATTTGGAGCTTTTCATGAGCAGTTTAACAATATTCCTGCTTCAATGACTTTGATATAAAAGCCTGATTCTATAATTCTTTGATGCTATTATAGGATGATAAGAGATACAAAAAATAAAAAAAAACCAATGCACGTATGTTTTCTTGAAAATAAGTGTATGTAGTCATTTAATACTGTACACAGTGAAATTGTAAAATTATCTTACTGTTATGTAACATTTATGGCTTTCTAGAGCTGAGAGACCTAAAGTAAGTAAAACAACAGCTCTTTCCTGTTTTCTTATAAAAGCTCCTGTTTTTATTCCTGCAGCCTCTTTACATTTTTCTTTTTAGACAACACAATCTGTTTGTAGCATGCCATTTTCTACTGAACTGCAATTCATGAATAATTACTAAAGAGCAGTTGACATTTTTCAACTTTTTAAAAATGAAAAATAAATTTTAAAGCGTTGTTTTTTGTTTGTTTGTGGCTTTTTTTTTAATTGAAAACAGTATGCAAATATGTCTATATAAGAAAATCTAGAAATGGATTAAAAATAAATTTTTTTCTCAGTCTTTCTTCTTACCTTACAAACCATAATTTGATTTTCTAATAAAGATACCTGGAAATTTTAAAGAAATGTAGAAAATGATAAAAGAATTTTTCCCAACATGTCTCTTAATTATATACTTATTAACCCTGAAATAAACATTTCTGGTCACTTTGGCCTTATTAATTGCAGGACATCCAGACTGGTGACCATTACCTCTTTCTAGACCCAAAATATCTCATGCCATGTAAGAACACACCAAGGCAAAATTTTCTAGTTAATTTGAGTGGATATTTCCAGCTGCCAGACTTTTTGACATCTCAGCAATCTCCAAAAGTTAAACAGACTGAATAGACTTACCAGAAATATAAGAAGCTTAGATTCTTTTTTTAATATCCATGTTCCAATACGAGGATTCCAATATATTGCTTCAGGATATTTTATATATCACTATAGAACAATTCATAAGTATGGTGAAAAATTTATTAGGCAGGACTAGAGGCTTGTCTACAAGTCTTTCATTTTTGGATTGATTTTGGTAGAGTGTGAATTTTAAGTGTGATAGCTATTTCTGTCCACGTGCTGACAAGTGAGGGTATGGGGAGGTTGAATATTTGGCCACAGTATTTCCTTCTAAAGCTTTTATAATAACAGTATCATGGGTTATAAAGATCTCTTGCACAAAATAGCTGCAACTTGAATTAGTACCAAGACTGCTTTATGTCTGCTTTATTAAAAAATTTTAGCTGATTGCTAAAAGGAAGTGATATAAACATCAAAATGTTGTAAGATGGATATATGTTTCTACAGCACATTTAGACTTTTCCTTGTAACAAAGACAGGGTACAGTTGGAATTATCTATTACCTGGAGACATTGTAATTTTTTTATTATTCTGGGATAAACCATAAATCAGTCTCTTACAAAGCATGGCAATGATACATAAAGAAATGGAAGAAGCTATTATTTTCTTTTTTCTTTTTTGTTTTTTTTTGTATTTTATAGTGGTATTTTATAGCAAAAGAGGCTGCAAAGAGATGTGTTTTGCAGGACATCCTTAAATTTAGTATTTTATGTATCAGTAGTATGTTGTGATGATGTAATTTTACCTTATATGTCAAGGTTGGACTGAAGCTTGTGGAGTTAAAAACCTCGTATTTCTAGGCTCAATATAAAGGTCAGACAATATGATAGCGACCTACAGCAGACTCGGATCAAAAGTACTACTTGAACAGTTTGTTTGCTGTTGGGTTTTTCATTTTTCTTTATTAGCTGGTTTCTGGAAGCATAGTTCAACATTTTACAACTTTAGACCTTCCCTGTCGTCACTGTTTTGGATGTTTCTGATAACTTTAAAGAATGCGTTATAGTTGCAAGAATCTTGAATTATCTGCTGTCTTGAAATAGCAATACAATCTGGGCTAATCAGAGGAAAATGAATGGCTTTCAGGAAGAATTTCAGTGAGCACCACGTTGTGTTCAGCTTCAGTGGAGTTCGGCAGGAGCTGGGAGCATCTCAACGGTGCCCTGAAGCTGTGAGTAACCAGCTCTGGAATTAACAGGCAAGTCCAGTGCTAATGCCAGATTACAGCCCCCTCCCCTCCCCGCTGAGTTCACCTGGCACGGCTGGTCCTGTGGTGCAAGGAGGGAAAACATTTCCTGTGAGGAGAGAGAGCGGCTGCCAAGGTGAACCAAGATCTCCTGCATTCTGCTAGGTATGGTTATTCCAACACCCAAGAGCAAAATCTTTACTTTCTGGGTGGACGTCCCACGAGCCCTGAGTAACGCAGGATGTGGTACTGTAAACCCAGCATGATGGAGAACCAAGACACTGCTGATTGGAGGCATATCTTGCAGTTGTGGAGGATGGCACCCATGGAGACAACAACTTCATAGTGCAGTGGAAATAACAGTAAGAGTGACCTAGCGTGTTTTCCCTTAGTTTGTCTAGCTCCCTGCTTCAGGCGTTTGCCTCAGGGATAATGCAATCTGTTTTGATACTGCAGTTGTCACCAAAATATAGACCCTATTAGGAATCACTGCAAACTTCCAAAAATTATAGCTAAAACTCCCAGACTGTCTTGCAGGGAACATTGCTTCCACATGTCTTGGTGTTAGTCTTAGCTGCTTTTGAAAATTTTGAAAAAATATATTCCTTTCTTAACGGGCACTAATCTCTGACTCTCAGCTGTAGTCAGGCTGTGTGCTTGAAGCAGACATTGCACTGTATGTAGAATTTTGAGGAGTCTTCATTAAAGGTATATTTGGCTGATTTCATGCACAGAATGAGCTCTTCAGATAATATTATGACTGGATAAATTGCAAAATACTGGCTGTAGCTGCAGAGTCTGTCCTGAGCAAAAAGTAATCCAGGAAGAAAATTGTGTTTCCTAGTTTCCTAGAAACTAAGGAACAACAAACTGACATAATTGTCTCACTGATTTCAATGCAGAGGAAAGTTGACAGCAATAAGCGGAGCCCACCTGCTTCTCCTGTGACACCATCTCAAGTGAAGGAAGACTGCATCAATTTACTCTCTTTTACTGGGGTAAGACTAGGCAGTGACTTGGCAGAGCACCTACTGCTTTCCTTTTGTTACTTTGGTGCACAAATGAATGCTATGAGTCAAAATTGATTTTCTTATTAGTAACATAAATTTGTAATAAGGAGACAAATAGCTTAGTTTTCATAAAAAGCAATGATGCATCTCTAAAATTATGTACAAAGAACTTACACTGGCTAAATGTCTTTTTTTAGTGCTATGTGTCAACTTTCATTGTGTTGCTCTTCTCTTTGTCTAAATTGACTCAAATTACTTTTACCCATATTGTATAATAAATTTCAAAATAATCACATTTTGCTACAGCATTTAGTGCCAAGTGCTTTTCTGCACAGTGCAGGCTCTGTTTTTGTAAAACTATGTCCCTAGCCACCTGGCAGCTTATTCTTAATTCATGTGCATTTAGTTACAGCTGGCACAAAAAGCAGAGTTTTCCAAGGACACTCGGCAGACTTGCCCAGTGGAAATTATAACCTCTATAAAATTGTTTCATGATCAAATTCTGTTTTCTCAAGCCTGTTTTGTCAGATCATGGCCTTGGGTAGAAGTACTGGAGCCACTGAGCTGCCAGGATGACATGGGTAACTAGAATTACACTGAAGGTAACCAAACAACTCCTAAATAGGACAGATACTTCCATCTGTTGATTCCATTGCAGGGTCAACATCTAGGACATTCAATGATTCTCATAGAGACCCACTACCCTCCCCCCCCAATTTTTGTTTTTAAATTTCTAAACAAGGAGTGGTTGTGGTTTGTTGGTGGAACTTTTTTTTCTACAATTGCAGATTTTAAAATAATATTTAAGTCATTTGAAATTATGATTTGTCTGACAGATAGATCCAGAGACTTCAACTCTTGAGAGTCTGCTGGGAAGTTAGGAAAGCTGTTAAATCACTACAGAATACCAACCTCTAAATACATATATAATGTAGTTAAATATAATGACCATTGTCTTAAAAATATAAAATACCTTATGGCCACAGAATATGTCCTTGTCACATGTAATAATGTATTTCTTCAGGCCTGTAATTGCAATAATTCTGTCTGGCTGCTAGAGGAAGGAAACTTCTGCTGAGGAAGGTGATGTGGTCTGGGAGGATGGTGGCAGCTGGGGGAACAGAACAGAGGCCTCCAGAGCTCCAGGTAAGTGTCCCAGTAATTCAATGAGAGATTTTCCACAATCCTTCCGACCTTCACAGAAGCACTCAGGGAGTAAGATAATGTGCAGTGCAACCAACAACACAGTAATGTAGACTTCAATAATTAACTAAAGGTATCAACAAATATCTATGTTCTGCCACAAGTATCTTGTTATAATAGTCTGTCTTAAACCAGCTGATATTATAAAGTTTAGATTACTTGGATTATTTTGTATATTAAAGGACACAATTTGAGATGGGAACTATTCAGGTATGTAGTCTGAAAATATGAAAGTAGAATCCTTCAGTCAGAACGTTCTCAAGTCGTACAAATTGGTCAGGATGCTGGGTGTAAGGTGTTCATTTGTTCATGCCGGTAGCCTGAGACCCTTAATTGAACAGCTGAAGCAGAATTTGAACACACGCTAATGATTTGCAGTCAAGTGGGGAGTGTAAATTTGTGTTGCTCACTTGCAATACAGTATGAGTAGAAAAAGCATACACTTATAGTTTGTGAAAGAGGCTGCATTTACTAAGAGACGCGCAAGAAAGTTTTAAGTGCTCCACAAGTCAGAGAATAGAATCAAACCAAATTAATGGGACTAGAAAGCAGTCCCACTTCTGTAGATTTCTCTGCTCATGCTACAATATTATAATAATCATGACAGAAGTAGTAACAATAACTGTGTACAAGTGAAAATTAGAGTGAAAATCTACAATGGAATGTATTTGCAAAAATGGACGTATTGGAAATCATAAAATCAACCTGAAGTTTGAAGATGAGCAAAGAAAAGATAGGATTTCCTGCAAATGCCTTGTAAGACAATGTTCTGACGCTTTCTTCATGCAGGCAGTAACCTAAATAAACATATTAGGCCACAATGATTTGCTTTGTGCTTCAGTATAATGAACCTCAAATTATCAAACCTCCAAATTAGCAAACAATAACCATTGGATTTTTTTTTAGTTTGAAATGACAAATTGAGTTAATATATAGATTACTAAAACATCTCTTGATTACTGCAAATGAACATGCAATGTGATTTTTTTGCACTCCGTACTTTTTTATATATAATTTTTAAAACTGTCTCCATATCAATTTCTCTACTCAGTTGCATAGATGCAAACCAGAAGTAATACAGATAAAATTAACAAAATTGTGATTCTGTAAAGACAGCATAGAAGACAGAGGGATTGTTACGGAGCCCCTTTCTCTTCCATCTTATAATGGAGTAAAACCACTGCAAACCTATTGGCTTAAACTGGAAATCTATGTCATTTACATGAATATGAATACAGAGTAGACAATTTGTTTTTATTTTCAATAACCATGATAACTGAGGCCATATGTCCTACTATATAAAACATATGCTCTCCATAAATCCTGTCCATACAGAATTGGCATAAATAAATTGCAGATTACAGTTCCAGTAGAAGATAATTCCCTTCCACCTTCTATTTTTCTACTGAAGTAGTTTAAGGGAACAAAAGGTTTAGTTCAGCATTTTGCCGGTTACAAAACCTGGTCAGATCAATTTCAAAATCTTGAAAGGAAGTAAAAGGTAAAACTGAAAGGAAATAAAAGATGGTGTTGCCTATTCATCAAAACACTAGACTCTTTTATCTACAGTACTAGCTATAACCTCTATTGTATAGGTGGCTCCTACAGACCCAGGGCTGTGATTCACAGTCAGGTTCTTAAATTTAAGAAGTGACGTGCACCAGATGCTTAAGCTCTGATTGCAGTTATTGAAGACCTAGTCGCATGGTCTGTGGATCCTAAAGAGTTATTCAGCTGACCAGCCATGAGATACTTATTTTACAGTTAGTAGAACAGCTTTTCTAGTCTGTAATAGATCTGCACTGAGAAATACAGGTGTGTAGTCTGAAGTTAAACCCACCCCAGATGACTTCATATCTAATATTCTGAGACAAGTGTCCATCAATAGCACAAGACACCTTCCTAGAATCAAAGTGAAATGTTTCAGAGACACGAAGCACCATTGCTTACACTTGATCCTGCCAACAGTGGTGCCTTTGAAAAGGCCATTTGAATAAGTAGCTAGAGCTTGGAGCTCATGTATTTTTTGTCCTCCTCTTCCGCAGATCACTAAGTCTCTTACCAGTTCACCCTCACCTTCCTGCCCAGTTGCCTTAAAGGGAATGGAGTGGAGAATCCTGAGAAGGAACAAGAAAGGAGGACGAGGCTTTCAAAGACCTTCCATCAGAAAGCAAGTCTAGCTAACATTGGTCCATACATTCTTTACTGTCTCCTGTGAAAGAAAGAAACTGTCCCCATATCAGGAATATTGGGAAATTATTCTCTTTCATGGAATATTAAATATTGATGAAAGGGAACTGAAGCCATCTTGGATTAGAAATCACGTTGGAAGAAACAGGCTTAATGATTATATACTTATATATATGTATTCTTTTGTAAATAATACTAATAATGTCTAATATTAATAATATAAAAAAAAGCCTTCATTTGGTTCCAATAAATATATGGAATTACAATGTTTTTATAGCTTACAAATTAAATTGGAATACACAGGAAATGTAAAGACTCTAGTGTGAGAAAGATTCCAAAAATCTGAATGTTTTTGCTCAAACTGTCTATCCCACAAACCTTCAGAGTGAAATGGTTAATTATCAGGCTATTTATTTTAAATATGATTCGCTATTCTTGGTTGGGCTTCCTCATCCATTATTTCATGTGCTGTTATTGAAATGTTTCCTTCAAAGAGCGCGTACAATAATTGCTGTGTATGAAATGACAGTTCTATCTCTTCTTCTTTTTTTCTTTTTTTTTTTCCAGTTGTAAGAAAAAAGGCTTTGATTCTTGATTTTCTGATGTAGTTATTTGTTCATTATTTCAGGCTTCTCATGTTCCTTCCACTTTCCGTAACATTTTCTATGCAGGCTATGGATGCCATGGATGAGTTTTCTGTGCTCTTCAAACTTATTTGTTAATTATGTGTTTCATAAAAAAGTTTCCCAAGGCTGTGATAATAAAGTCGCATTACCAAGAGGGAAGCTTTGCTTTGACCTTTTCGGTTTTACAAAATTCCTCACATGGCCACATGTGAATGTTCAGGTTTATCCTTGTCTGAATGGCTGTTAACTAACGTAATCCATTAGATCCATCCTTTTTTCTTCAAGGTAAAATTCAGCAGAGTAATACTCTCGCCTCCACCCAAAATGTGGTATTCACCAGGGAAATGGTTCAACAGCCAGCACTGTTGCTTTCTGTAACACCAGTTCAAAGCATGAGAGAACAAATTGGAGAACTTAGATCATGTCCCATCCTGCTATCAGCAACATGCAGACCACAGGCACAGCACAGCCTTGCTGGTCATGGCTGTTTGAGAAAGCCTAATCTCAGTCTATGATTTCAGAGATCTACTTGTTTTATGCTTCACTCTTCCTTGTTTGTTGTGATGGATGCCACACTGCACTCAAGAATGACGAATTTGTTTTAGATATCTCAGGAGTCAATGGTTATGGTTTCTGCCTAAAGCTGATTCAACATGCCAGGGCTTTCTATGTAAGTGTTAAATGTCACCTTGCCGATATTAAGATGCAATTTATCAGGAAAGTGATAAAGATAAGACATTTTGGACTCTATGAAATCTTTAAAACCAATGCATACTTTACATCGCTCTGGTAATGTTTACGTATCACATTTACAGAATATCC
This sequence comes from Limnodromus scolopaceus, assembly GCA_028565335.1. Classification (NCBI taxonomy): domain Eukaryota; kingdom Metazoa; phylum Chordata; class Aves; order Charadriiformes; family Scolopacidae; genus Limnodromus; species Limnodromus scolopaceus. Next base: position 102,312,707 of record JAOXNO010000024.1, read on the forward strand.
TTCTCAAGGATCATCTCAGCAGATGCGTTAAAGACAATTATGAGTATCACTGCATAGACTCCATACAGTCCAACTTGTCTGGGTTTAGTCCTGGTTGTGTCAATCATTCAGTTCCAACTGATCCAGGAGTATATTACGGTTTGTGTCTCCTGTTACAAAGATATATGAAGGACCTTTTCCATGTCTCTCTATGTCATAATTCAGATGCAAATTTCAGAAGAGGTGGAAATTTGTTCCAAATATTGTGCAGATGCTCTGTTTTCAACACTGCCACAATCCCAGTGTCTTTTTTTTTGTTTGCTTGAAGATTAGTTTTACTTTATAAATGATAATCCAGACAGTTGTTTTATATATAAAAGAAATGGATTTGCTGTACCAATATAATGTGATCTTAATTGTATTAGGCTACAAAGTCACAGATGAAAGCACGGCTGCTTTGTTCAGACTTGAAATTAAAGTTCTCTTTCCTTTCTTATGGTAAACCCAATGACATGGATATTTTGCAAATTTATTCGCCCTCAGCAACTTCCTTTTTTAAAGTCATAAATACAGTGTACTGCTTAAGAAAAACAAAAAACAAAACAAAAGAAAACACAATTTGGCCCTGTGCCATATAGTAGATATAGCATACAGGGTCCTGTGGAGGTCATCTGAAGTGCATGACCCATTTTGAATTCCTTCAGTTTGCATGACTTTGTCAGTCTTAAACTGATGATTCTAACAATATTTCTCAGCATCCCCTGCTGAATGTTTAAATCTGACTTCCTACTGCTTTTCATACTGATGTTAACTTTCAACTTGATGAAATGAGGTCATAATTAAACAAAAACCATTCTATACATAATTATAAAATAGCACTCAGCCTATCATTTGAGCTGCCTGCAGGCATTTTTAGATACTTGTTTTTATTTGTGTTACGTGGCTCTTCTATAATACTAATAACTCTACTTTTCCTGTACATCTTTCTCTAATTCCTTGCAGATGATGTCACTTTACGAGATTAGTTTAATTCTCTTAGATGTCTTTCCAGGACTCAGTGACCTCACTCTGCAGGAGTGGACAGTCGGAATGTGCAAATGTGCAGTAAACTTCCTGCCTCTTTGTACCAACTATTCTGAGATGCTTTCTGCAAGTCCTAATGTGCAAGGGAAGGAACTGCAACGGTGCCAGAAAGCTGCTCTAAAGTCCCTGATGATTCTCAGAATCTGTTTTGCTTGTGGGGTCATTAAATTATGTCTGAAATTAGTTCAGTTATTCATTTTGGTTTGCAAGTACAAAAATAGAAAATATTTTGAAATCTAGGGCTATATTCAAACTGTAATTTGAATAAATTGAAGAATGGTTCTAACTGTGGGGTCTGGGGGCTGTTCCATTTTTACATAAATGCTGAGATTGCAGACTTGTGTCAAGACCTCCCTGCTGAAAACTTCAAAGGCATTCCTTCCAGGCAGAGAGTTTATTCTAGAATAGTCGAAGTTCCTCCCTGAGGTTCAAAGGGTCATTGCTAGAAAACTCATTATCTGTAGGGAGTGATGACTTGAGTAAAAATCTAAAAAAATAATATGAATATTGACTGTGCTCACAAAGTGACAGGATGTGGGAATTACTCAACAAATAGACAAAGGTGAGTAGATGTTTGAGGAGGAGTGGGTGTGTGAATGTGGTTAGAGTGTAAAGAGAGATATTTTTCACGTACAACAAAAATATTTTTCCAAAATCTCTAAATTTGCTCTCAAAATCAAACCAAGGCTCGTGTCAAAACTGTATTCAAAAGATCAAGGAATGAGAGAAGATTCCATCTTGTTGGAAAAATATCCAGAAGTGGTGTAAAGTCAGCCAAGTATATTTCTGTATAACTTGTTTTTTTCCTATACGTTATACAGGGGACAGATAGGATATCAGGATGTAAGATGCCGGATGGGACAAGATTGGAAGAATGGAGCTAAGGCAAAAAGCTTTCTAGACTTTAGCTGGCAAAACTGTGCAGAGTGATGGTATTTTAGTCACTTCAAGGTCCTGCAGGACTAGGTTATCTTCCCCTGTTCTTGTCTGTACCATTCTTGCAATGTGAGTGTTTAGTATTATATTTCCTGACAGTACCCACCAGGGAATATTGCTGGGTACAGACTGTTCAATACCGGGAATACTCCTGCCTCTCTAGAAAATCATAATTCTCTTCTCAGTAGCACTGGCTGCTTCAGATGTTCACAGTTATCAATTGCTCAGTCCTTCTATTCAATGTGTTCCTCTACTCAGACCCACATATGCCAAAAGATTAACTAAAGCTACAGGGTGGTTACCTGTGGCTGTTGGGTACCACCACATACGGTTCCGGAACGTAAGACAGTGAGAGCGTAACTTGCTGGTGAGAAAAGCAAAGCTTTCTCAAAGGGTGATGCCAGCCAAGAGCAAGGCACAGCACGGCCGATACTGACCCAGTTATTCGACCTTTCTTCCTGTGCGTATTCTGCCTTGAATACATTTCAGCAAATGCATGCCCGTAGAAAAAATATCCTCAAAAACATTCCAGCAATCTGTTTTCTCACAGACAAGGACAAGAAAGCAAACATTTGACAGGCATCAATCACAGTGCCTGTCACACAGTAGAAGTGAAGTCTGTGAGAACCTCTGGAGGTGAGGACCTACATGTAGCAAATGCCCAGGCCATATCTGTTACCTTCAATCTACCTACCAGTGCTAAATCTAAGTACAGGTTATGTTTAGCAGTCAGTGCATTTAAGCAGTCAGTATGAATCCAATGAGACACAACCCCATAGAAGAATAATTTATGTCTCTATTAGTAAATTAAGCATTTCCAGGTACTTTTGTCAGTATTACAAAGTTTCTGGAATGACTGCTGGCACACTTTTGGCCTGAATCAACAGGCAATCTCCCCAGAACTTTCTTTGCAAAATTCGAGAGTTTCTATAGGGCAGGAACCATTCCCAAAAATCAGACTAGATATTCTGGAGTGTTTAACAGTTGAGCAGAGACTGTTTTGTCCTATTTAGCCTTGGGAAGAGAGAACGGGTGCCGCCACTGTGTCAGTTAGCCAGCAGAAAGAGGTGTATTCTCTGAGTACACTGGGCCACTGGCCCAGTACTGAACCAGGAGGAAAAGTATCAGCCATTCCATTTCTTGCCATATTTCATGTGGAAATGTAAATTTCCTGCACAGTTTGCTTTCCTCACCAGCACAAAATGGTTGAAGTGGTATTTTTTCATATTTTTATTTTGTTTGAACATCTTACTGCGTTCAATAACTAACTGAAGATGAAAAGAGGTTATTGACAAAATACATGTGTGTATATAGTTCACAGTAAGTAAAAGCAAAGATGTAACTAAACCTGTCATTTCTAGACTTTTGCTGTCAATGAAAAATAGAGGCTAAAAGGTTGTGTTTGAAAACAACGAATAGTAGGATTGCTTTTCTGACTGTTATATTAGTAAGTAGCGTACTAGTAATTAAATGGGAATGTATCTGGCTTGCAGATCTATGTTATCCTCTCATCCTGTTAGTATCACATCTTTTTAAACAAGAAATTAGGCTGAAAGTGTGAGTTCTGATTGAAATGAATAACTTTTATGATCCATGTGAGACAAAAAGTGCTTTTCACCATACATATTTTGAGTTGGGAAGGAATATTTTTTCTTCCACTCAAGTTTTCTTACATTCCCCCTACATGAACATAATTACACCAGAGGGGATCTTTCATCCTCTATATTTTGGTCCCTCAACTGCAGCCTTAAGTTTGATGCAATTTTAATAATATTTGTGCTATGTAATGGCTTGTAATAGGCTCCAGAATGATTTTCCACTCTAATATGTGCTTCCCCAAAGGATTCAACTGCAAAGCATGACTGCCAGCTACATGAAAAGTAACTGCCATAGGGTCTGAAGATTTCAAAGTTAATGCAGCACTACTATAATATCGGAGTATCTCACTTTATGACATCAAAAGCTTTCACTTTATGTATAGTACTTTAATCCCAGATTATTATTTTTTTTTTAGCTAAATGAGTATGGGTGCTGGCTTTCATTGGTGCCTGATTGGATGTTATACAACTTTATTCCAACATTTATGATTTTTTATTTTATACTTCTTTTCCACCTACTAAAGAGTGAAAAGTATAACTTAAAATCAACAAATTAAAATAACTGTCTATAGTCTGCTATAGACTATAGAGCTATAGTCTGCCTGAAATACTTTGGATTTTTAAAACTCAAATATTTCCCATGTGACTTGGGAAGTTACCTGGGAAATGTAAGTGCAAGTGACCTGGATATAAGATATATGACCCACCTGCACCCAGTACAAATGTCCTTTTATTTTAAATAATGAGGTTTAAGTATTCATGAGGTTTTGATTTTTAAAAATATCCAGGTACACTTGAAAGGTATTTTGCATTGTTCTGAAAGTAAAAAAAATATTTGAATCCAGATTTTTTTACTTTTTAACTCTTTTTTTTCTTCTTCTTTCTTAGTTGTTCATAAATGGATTCAGAGAAAGGAAACTTTATTTTTTTCCTAATTCAGCTAGAAATTTATGAATGAACAGAGTATCCAGATATTAATGATTTATAACACAAAATGGTGTAGTGTCTGAAAACTAGAAGTGTGGTGCAGTCTATGAGGATATGATATTTTAAAACAACTGTGTAAATACCACAGGTCAACCATGATATTTCTAAAACTTTTGACTCTTAAAAATCCTGGATGATTTTGAAAGCCATAGGCACAGCTGACATCAACATAGCTGAAAAGTTTATTGTAAAGGATATAATTATGAAGACAGATTTATGGGGCAACCTCCAAGCTGAATTCTTAAAGAACTGAAAGACATGACTCCATGCAGATACATGGCTGAAAATTGCAAGTATGTGACATTTCTATCTTTGATCAGTAATTAAAGGGTTTTGCTTCTTTTCATTCAACACTAGTTTCCTTCTCAATGGCCTGCAGTCATTCAGGTTGATCAATGATTTAATCATGTTATCCTTCCTTCAGTTTAGTCTCACATCCTTTTGTGGGATCTTTTACAGTTTAATAGAATTTATTTTCAGGTTAGAAAGATCTGAAGAGCTCAAGATTAAGATCTAACCAGACCCCACATAGCCATCCAGTATTGATTTGCAGTCTCAAATGTAAAATATCTAACTTTCATTTGAGATCTTTCTATCTGTTTTTACTGAGGCCTTCCCATTTTAAGTCTATTTGAGGATCTTTTTTAGGGAGATCATTTTCCCCTTGCTTTATTTCTCACTTTCCATGAGAAACTTCAGTGTAGTAGCACCAGGATCGAATCTCTAATAACATTCAGAAATTGCAAATTAAGTCTTCAACTTTGCAATTTGTTCTGAATGCTCGAAATATGCGTCTGTATCCACTCCATTAAAGTAAAGTAATTTGAAGTAATTTGAAAATCTCTTGTCCGAATGGAACAAGACGCAGGACTTTCAATTTGCCCTTATTTTAGCCACCCTGGCTATAAACAGTCTTCCTGAACAACACAGAGCAGGAGGAATGAGAAGTTACATACACTGATGCAATTGTTTTAAATAGAATGAAATAATTCTGAAATCATTTATGTGAGGCTAAACAATTCTCAGAAAGAGAGATTATTGGGTAAATGGCTGTAAAACTGCTGCTTACCTTAGCTTCAGGGCTTGTTATCCCATTTGCTTTGACAACCTTTTTGATCTTTTTCTGTACCTTTTCAGTCTTTCCTGTATCTTATTAGTGAGACAGAGCTAAAAAAATTGCACATAATATGCAAGATGCAGTTGTGTCATAGATTTCAGCAGTGTTAATACTGATCTTTTCTGTTTTCTTCTCTATTGGCTTTCTGATAATTCCTAATCATTTTTTAATTGCTAATTAATATTAAGTTGATGATTTAATAGAACTATTTTTAATATAATTATAATCTCATTCTTGAATGGGAATAGTAAGTGTAGAGCCCATCACTTTGTGTGTATGCCAAAGCTTGCTCAATTCCTTCTGTGTTACTTTGCATTTACCACCATCCAGTCTTGGCTGTCAAATTATTGCCCAGTCACTCAATAATATGAGAACTTTCTGGAATCTTCACACATGATTCTTTGTGTTATCATCCTGAATAATTTAATATATCAACAAACTCTGTCACATCACTATTTTTTCCTTTTCTAGTACAAGATAATAAAAAAAAATCCAGGTATAGATGCCAGTGCGACCTAACTAGAACTTCTATTACAGAAAAGAGCCTTTGATTCCTACCTATTGTTTTACCCTTCAACCTGGAATTAATTCGATTTTGAAAAATACCCTTAACAAAACTAATCTTTCAAGATATAAAAGAACCTTTTTGAAAATTTAACTACATTTTCAACTGGAATATCACAGGTTACTGTTGCTCATTGTTTTAACACACTTGCATGAAGTCATTTGCGGGTACAGAATCCAAGTTATATCTCCCCTGTCATATCATAATTATCTTTACAGCTACTAATTCTATTCTTTATTAAAATTTCAACCAACTTACTTGATATGGAAGTTTTATTTCGTTGGTTTCTTGTTTCCTAGACATTACTTTACAATTTGATGTCATATTTATTACTTTCCAGTCCCCTGTTCTTCCTTTGGTAGTTCCTCTGGATAGTCTCCCCTAGAGAATGATTCCAGCCTGGGAATCTTCCTAAGCTACTGTACACCAAGGAATTAATTTAGATTTTCTGGTATGAGCCTCTATTTTCATTTAATTTAGTTTCAATTTACCAGATAACTTGATGTGCAATATATTTCAATGATGTACAGATCACAGATTGCTTATTTGTTAAATTGAAGCTTCAACAGATTAAATAAATTGCCTAGATGTATGCAAACATTTAGCACTGTCAGTAAAAGTTATAAATACTTATGACAGGAAGTTTCCTTCGAACTTAAAATCTGAAATGAGAAGTCCAGAACACACTGATTAAGGAAAACAGATACCAACACGTCTAGCTTACACGTGAATTGTAGTTTTGAAAAAAATTAGTTAAGCCTTTCAGGATTTTTCTTAAAGGATGGCAATTTCCTCTTTAAGGAGTCCAAGCAATTACACTGGCTTTTGAGACTTCTCTTATCAAAATATTTCCCACAAGTATTTTACAGAACTGTAGGTTTCTCGGGCTGTGGCGCCTGCATTTGAGCTTTGCTCTGACTGCCTTAGGCCAAAAGCTCATGAATCATTACACTACCTGTCTTCTGAGGAAAGGCAAGAGGGGCTAACTGAGTAGTCATGGGATGATTCATCCTCTCCTTATTCCCTTTCTATAAATAGGCCCAATGGTTTTGTTTTGTCTTCTGTCTTCTCAAGTTTTCCCTGTAATCCTGTAGATTTACTCTTGGTAGAGGAGGAAATTGAAAAGGACAAGAGTTTGGCTTGTTGGGTTGGTTTTTTAAAGAAAAATAAAAGAAGGGAGAGGTGTGCATGTGCACGGAAGATTGAATAGGAGAGGAGAAAAGCATCAGATAATGTATAACAGGAAATTTGAATAGTGAATAGTGGCAGAGGTAGCTGGTGCTTACAGGTGGTTTCTGTGCAAAGCTTCAGAGCTCTAGACAGCACAGGAACGCCATCGGGAGAAAAAAGAAAAGGGAGAAAAAAAAGGAGAGATTACTTAAAAAAAACCAATAAAAATCTCTTTCTGGTTTTAATGAACAATTTTCAACATGTGCAGACAAAAAAAAGCCTAATCCTTTGCAGCATCCACTGTCATGTCTTTTCCATTTTGTTTTGTTTCTTAAACTTTTGAAATTGGTTTTATTTTCTGTTCCTCAATTCAGACACAGGGAATGAGTACCTGCTAAAGACATTATGAAAGCTTTAATTGGCCATTAGAAGACAAATATGCACAGTTTGAAACAACACCAATTAGTTGTCACTGCCTTTTTGTTAGTTTCTGTTGTACATAGTTTGACTTCCTATCCTTGTCTTCCTTAACATACATTCCTCTTTCTGTCTTGAAAGATCTCTTTTTTCTTAATGAATCTTCCATGTATGGACAAAGATTTCATCATTAACAGGTGAGTATGCCTGCATAGCATTAATCACAGACTCCTAGAATTGTAGAATTGTTGAGGTTGGAAGGGACCTTTCAGATCATCAAGTCCGACCATCAACCTGGCACTGAGAAAGACATCACTAAACCACGCCCCTTAGCACCATGTCTACCCGTCTTTTAAATCACTCAATTTGGAGTAAGAAGGCAAAAATCACTGTCTTTTACAGTTGCCGGTTTTGAAGGTGTCACTCTGGAATGCCACTGGAGTCTTTAGGACTGGTGTCAGGTATGCTTTACCCCGTGTGGTGGTGTTAGATCAGAATACCATAGGTTTTCATACAAATGATTTAGTTGAGCAAGCTGAGAGTAGATCAACAGAAAAATTTCTGTATACCAATTAAAACGTGTTCGGTGGATTAATGTTTTAAAAAGATTTTTATCTTTTAACATGCAAGTAATATCATAGACTTGGGCAGAATGTAACACTATATATATAAAACTATATAATACTAGGCAGCCTCAGACTCTTTTTCTTTCTTTTTAGGTTTTGCTTTGATGATGATGCCAAAGAACGCTTGAAAACAATTCATGAATGCAAATTTGTGCATCTTTTTTTCCATCTAGCTAATTAAGAATAACCATTTCACTTTGGAGCCAACTGTCAACACTAAGAAACAAATAGTACTCCAGATTTGTCATACTGTCCAGTAAACATAATTTTTGTATATTTTTAAATATATATAAAAATGTAATTTTTCAAGTGTTAGTTTCAATCATTAGGTTTTGAAAGTCCTGTGAAGAAAGCTACTAACGATTTTGTAACAACAACGTCCCATGTTCTTTTTTTGTTTTGAAGGAAAATACAATCCATGCTGCTCTTTATACACTGTTGCTCTTTTTTTTTTTTTTTTTTTGCCTCTAAGAAATTTTCTTCCATAACCATAGATTTGTTTCACAGGAATTATTTTTAGAAAAGAAAAATGCCTTGAAGATTTTGTGTGTGCTGTAGACCACACTGGAATTTTGTCACACCTATTAACTGAACTTGGGACCTCACAAATTCAGAGAAACCCACTAATAAAGAAAATATTTTCTGCTTTAAAAAGAAATATGTACCATATACTATTACAGTCATCTCTTCTGTTTTTAGTGCCTCTTGAATATTTCTGGTAAATGATGTCATTAATACCATCTGAGAATATTAATGATGAAAGCTCTTTGAAACAGTGACACTCTTGTCCTGTTCTCATCAGCCTCCTGGCAAATGCTGTTGACACAAAAGTCTAAGTTATTTCTTATGCTCATTTCTGGAATATTCAGTTTTCCAAAAAGCAAAGTCAGATTCTAACCTTCTATTTTTAACACTAAGAACAAAGGTAAGCTTGAAGTCAATAACCATAATCTCGTATTTTACACTGTACTTTAGGAACTGTAACTGAAATGTTTAAAAGGAGTTGGTTTTGCTTTAACATATATGATGTGTAAAGGAGAACAATGAGTACTTGGAGTTTTCAATTTAAACTCTGCTAAGTGTGTTGTGTGATAGATATTAATGCAGAAAAAGGTCTTTGTTTTTGCCTGTTATTTCCATTGATGCTGATAGGATGTACCTAAGAAAAAATATACACAAACCTTCTGGAACTTTTAAGGTTCAGAAGGATGTAATTTCAGGCTGTGCATCAAGGTGAATTCCCAATAGGAGAAAGATCTATTGCCTTGTAAAGATATTTAATAGGCGAGCTGCCCACCTTTGCTCCTTTGCAAAGTTGTTGATTTTTAAATTCCTCACTTTGGTGCTAATCAGGCAGTTCTAGCTCCACTGAGCTTAGTAGAAATACTCTCCACCTCAAAGCTGCCAGTGAGCTGACTAGCTGAGAGGTAGAAACATGTTTTGTTTGCATTAGTTGTATTTCCTACAGGATGAAGGTCATTTGTCAAAGGTACGGGGAGCACATAAGAAGAATATTTCGTCCCATTCTCAGTGCTAGGGAAGGACAACAGTGCTGGGAAAACTGATAATACATGCTAAGAAGGCTGACCTTGAAATAAGAGTGTGCCAAGGGTGGAGGAGAGAGAGTAATGGGAGCATGCTGAAGGTTGAGTGGTGTCTGTCAGATTCATCCTACCTGATATTGGGCATTTATATGAGATGTTCAAGAAAATAGCCCCTTCACAGTCAAGGTATCAAAGTACTTATTCAGCACTTATACGATGGACGGGATTAGTGGTCCCTCCTGCCATATTTCCTAACGGGCCTCCTTCTCTATCCCAGAAGAAAAAGACACCTTTATGTAAATAACCATTCTGTTGGAGAGAAGTGAAACAGGGTCAAATTACAGGTTGATTACTTTTTTTTTTTTTTTCTTTCTCTTTCTTTCCAACATTCCACTTCCAGTTAGCTGCCCTTAGGCCTGTCTGCCTCCTTAAACCTCTTTTCTGACTGTCTGAGATGACCGTAAATCAGACGGGACCTTGCCAGCATATTGTGGAACACAACTCAGGCAATGAGGTAATTGCTGTTTAGCCAGAAAGGCTGACTGAGAAGAGGGCTAGTCATGGCTTCCAGCTCCCCGACCTTCCCAGAAGCAGTGTGAGGCAATAGGCCTCGCAGGGAATGGAGCCATCTTTTCTGTCAGCATGGCTGTCTCCAGGACTAAGGAGCAGGATGTAGAGATGAGTCAGCAGTGGGCCCTGGCAGCCATGAGGTCAAATCGCATCCCGGGGTGCATCAAACACAGCATAGCCAGCTGGTCAAAAGGTGATTATCCCACTGTGTTCAGCGTTGGCACGACCTCACCTTCTAGACTACTGCTGTTCAGTTCTGGGCCTCACAATTTACGAAGGATGTGAATGTTCTTGAGTCTGTCCAGAGGAGGGCAACAAAGCTGGTGAAAAGGCTGGAAGCAGTGTTCCATAAGGAGTGGCTAAGGACTCTGGGTTTGTCTAGTTTGGAGAGAAGGAGGCTGAGAGGCAACCTCTTTGCTCTCTACAGCTTCCTGAAGAGGGGAAGTGGAGAAGCAGGTGCTGATCTCTTCTCCCTGGTATCCAGTGGTAGGATGTGTGGGAATGGTTAAAAGCTGCGCCAGGGGAGGTTGAGACTGGACATTAGGAAGCATTTCTTTACTGAGAGGATGGTCAAACACTGGAACAGGCTTCCTAGGGAGTGTGGCTGGTGCCCTAAGCCTGTCATTGTTTGAGAGGTATTTGCATTTGGACAATGCCCTTAACAACATGCTTTAACTTTTGGTCAGCCCTGAATTGATCAGGCAGTTGGACTAGATGATCATGGTCGGTCCCTTCCAACTGAATTAGTCCTGTCCTATTCTATTCTATTCATATGGAACAGCTAAATCCCAGGCAAAAGCCACATGTAGACTACTGAGGACTACAGCCTTGGCTAAAGAATCCTGAAAACCCAGAAAGACTGTATCTCACCCAGAAAGACTGTGGGCTGTTTTTCATCAATGCCAAGTCTACAGAGCCAATTAGATATACCTTTTAGTCTATGTCCAGTTTGATGGGAGACTGTTTATCAGCCAGCAGAGACTGAATGCCAGAAAGACCTGTTGTGAACAGCAGGAGTGAGAAATAGGAGTGTGATCCTACAGCCTGTCTTTCTTCTGGGCAATACCTACCTACTTTGGCCACAAATACCTTCTTGGCCTTTTGATAAAAACTCATCCACCCTCAAAAAAATAATAAAAATTCTCCCCAAGCTCTTTGTCTCTTTATTTGCTGTTTCTGACAGAAGCCAACAGACATTACATGATGATGGCTAGAGGAGGTGTGCTTTTCTGTAGATTTCTGAAGAGAATTCACAGGTCTGGCTAAAGATGTAGAAAACTGCTTGTATGTTGAAACCTACTGCTTCTTTTGGCATCTGGGAAGCATCCAGATTCATATTTCCTTTACTGTTATCCTGTACACATGCTAGGGCAGTTCTGAGCCCTTGCATATCTATTAGCCCAGTTTGCTTTTATGACACTGTAGAATCAACAACACCAGAAATGTCATTACAATGCTAGACTTTTAACGGTCGAATATTTAAGTTGGAAGGGACCCTCTGGAGGCTATCTAATCCAGCATCCTGCTCAAAGCAGGGCTAGCTTCACAATTAGGCTGGGTTTTTCACATTGTTGTCCAACTAAGTATTGAAAATCTCCAAGCATGGAGATTCCAAAGCTTCTCTTGGCACGCAGTGTTTAACCACTCTCATGTAAGTAATTTTTTCCTTATATCTAATTGTTATTTTCACTGTTGCAACTTGTAACTCTTGCCCCTTGTTTTTACTTCTGAGGACTTTAAAGTACTCTATAGACAACATTTGAACACCTTGTGATGGAAAAGGCTCTGCTATTTGGTTAAATGACAGTTAAATGACTTATTCAAGACCAATCATCAAGTAAAAGACAGAATCCAAGGTCAAGTTATGTAATTATTCAGTAGACAGCTGGACATTTCCTATTCTGTTATAAAAGAAGGGAATAAAAACAATAAACTGCAACACGAGTGACTTTTGTTTTTCTTGAGACATCTGTGATTACTTATGGTAAGAGTTGCTCAAAGTGTAGTTGTCAAACCAAAAAAATGTTTGAAATGTCAGCTTTTCTTTTGTTTACTCTGGAATAATTTCCAAACGATTTCCATAAGATGAGAATACATTTGGTATTTGTAAGTATTTGCTAAGTCTTTCAGACTTAACAAATTGGCCAGACTGCAATTTGTTTCTGAACTGTTCACCTCACCTTTTTACTTCTGGCACTGTCTGATTGTTTTTTCTGTCTGATGGCTGTCAAACTTTGCAGACAGTAAGATAAGACTGGCAAACAGACTGCAGTCAATAGGAAGGCAGTGACATCCATTGCAAATTCCTGAAAGTGCCAGGATTCATAAATGTATTCATGAATGTTTGGCTGTTTTCTGAACACCTACTAACTGTATACAGAATTATTCTGTGAATCACTAAACAGAAATCGGTCTGGTTTTCATGGTCAGAATCATTACTGTGACCAGCAGAGTACTGGCTTGAGTTGCTGGCTGATCCTGGACTTACTCTGGAAGCAGCTCAGCCTAAGTTCCAACCAAGGTGAGAAAAGGGCTTGAAATTTTCTCTGGGAAGACAAGGCAAATGCTGATAAATAACTTGCTCAAAAATATCCAGGAAACATCTACCAGATCTGGAAACTTAAGTCTACTGATCCCAGCCCAGAGCCTTTGCAAGTAATTTCAGATGCAAGTTGTGTTGTCCCCAATTTTTCATAGCTTTCTCCACAACAATAGGCCAGTTCTATTTACAAAAATAAACACAATCAACAGATTTCCTATGGATTCTACCTAGCTTTCTGAATTTGTCAGACAATATGTTAGACCCCAGAGTACAAGCCAGCAGTTTGCAGTTATTTACCTTCAGGAGTAAATCAGCATTGCTCTATTTTTTTGCCCAGGGAATGGGAAGGAAGCATTATAGCTGCACTTGCTGGGATAGGAGGACAGAGATCAGTGGTAAAACATTAATGCTTCCAGGCAGGGCACTTAAAGGCAAACAAAGACTCTTTTCAGTCTTTTAGGTTGGAGTCCAGTGTCATGCCTCATAAGTCCCTCAGGGTGGGGCAGACATACTGCTGCAGAATTGCACTCTGTGGCTGAACACAAAGTGCTGGAGAGGTATTCACAGAAAATTAGTGAGGAACAGGCACTGAAAAAAAGGAAAAAGAAAAAAAAAAGCCAAAACCAAAACAAACGTTCACAGGAATTATTTTGTATAAAACTGCTCTACTACTACATAGTAACATTTAAACTTGCTGCAGTGTTCCAAGCTCAGCTGCATTTTGGAATTTTTCTTTTTTCTTTCAAGTTATTGCAGTAGCTTGAAAAAATAAAAAAAAAAAATACAGGACTGCATACATTTCTGTTGATTTCCTTCTTTCTGATAAGTACTGCAGTGTAATGGTTCTGTCCTGCCCAGCTGTGTGCGTAACACACACAGTGTAAAAACCAACTGCCATTTGTTTAAGACACAACTTCCTATTCCTTTGGTTGGAAATATCATAGTCAGGGCACCTTCAGGTCCTGATTCTGTCACATCTGCTGCAAGACGGGGCCCAGAAGTTTAACTTTTACTATGTCTACATGACTTCAAATTCTGTGAAGAATTTCAGTTGTGGTCAACTTTATTAACATCTAATTCAGAGTTATTTTTTTGCTCCTCCAGCAGATATGAACACATACACTAAAGTGAAATTGTTTTAATTCCTTTCATGTTAGAGAGCTAAGTACAAAATCAAAACAGAAGTCTAAGTGAATTCAAGCTTTGTACACAATCCTAAATTATGAGTTGTGGAATATAAAGAAGAATTTAATTTCATATTCTTATAAAGATTGTTAACTAGTAATATAACATAGTTCCAATGTGGAAATAATATTTTTCAGGCTTTTCATATTTCTTTGATATTATGCAAAGTCAGACATCACAAAGAAAAGATACTTGCTCTCTAGGTCACAAACATTTTCAGGCAGTAGCAGAACCCCAGTTCCTCAGTTCTGCAAAAGCTACAAAAACAAGCCGGAGCTAAAGGATGTTCTAAATCAGCAATATCAGTTATAGGTCACTTAGCAGCTTCTGTTGTTGAGATGAAAGAGGTCTGTGTCACACAGGCATGCATACACAAGCACAAGTGTCATGTCATCATAACCTCTTTATATGCTATGCCTGGAATGAAGAACAAATGTACCCATATTGCGTCCTTTTTTCCCTGAGAAAAGCACAAAGGGACCTGAAATACTGTAAAGTGAGAAACTATTACCACTGCCAGGTAGATTTGACTTTCCACTCTGTGTTTCTTTAACATTAAATTAGTCCTATCACTATGATAAATAATTCTTCTCTCTTGATGGCTTTTACACCTTTCAAATATTTGTAGATTTATTTCCCTGCTCAGTAGTCTGCAAGCCAACCTATGCATACTTAGGCATTGTAATCATTCCTGTATGAAGACATGAGAAATGAGAGGCATCAAGCTGCCCTAGGTAAGGCTGCTAACAGAGTACTGATGTATGGTGACCCACGTAGGGAAGGTCATCTAATGCACAACACCTGCACATTTCTACTTATCATCTGAAACTGAAATGCCTGTGATTTTCCCCCTCTTCTCCACCCTGTCTTCAGCTCTATGTTGCTCTGTTATTAAAGGCAAATAAATTACACTTCTTGGTATTTTGAGCTGTATTTGTTTTCCTTTTAATAAGGATTTCTAGCCCCAAATACCAAGAGTGTTTACTCAGGGTATGTCATGTTGTGCCTCCTGCTCTCTCACTGATGAGGAGCTGCCTTCAGCAGAGATGAAGCTTCAGAGGGAATACCATGCAACAGCAATTTCCCTGCAGACTGCATTCACTATCTCCAGCTCCTGGCAAAAACAAAAAGCAAAACAAAACAAAACAAAAAAAAAAAAAAAAGGGAGAAATAGAATAAATGACTGACCAGGGAAAAACAAAGCATCTCAGCTGCTTGTCTCTTGCCACCTGGCTATCACAGCAGGCAGAAAGCTTAAAAAGAAGAAAAGCAAACAAAATCAAACAGGAGACATTGCTGGGAAGTGAGGGAGCTGGACAGCATAGGTAAAAGTCTGAGCCTCTGGCTGTTAGTCAAAGGTTAGGCATGTTGGCACCTGCTGCAGATCAGCTAGTGGAAAAGAAAACCTATCATTCTGATTTACAGCTTGAGGAAATGTAGCAGGCACCATCAGGCTTTGCATCATGATGTCTGGAGCTCTGGTTTTGATCAGCTTCCATGTCACTTGTGAGCAGGCATGCCGTTATCAGTTTGTAATCCCTGTGCTGTTATTTGTAGCTCTTGCATGGGTCTGTTTTGTAGTCGAGTAAGAAGCTCTGGGGTCATCACCTTGTTTCTGTATATTTGTATATTTTCTGTACACTATCTGACAGTCTTTCAAGTGCTGGAAAGCTATGCAAAATGATTAACCTGGGGACAATAATAAAATCATTTGTAAGCAAAGGTAAAACTGAGGAAGGAGGAGAAGTGAGAATAGAATCTCACATTGGAACAATTTCACAGGTTGTGACAGGTATAACATGCCCATTCCTCAGCTTTGGCACCTGTTACAGGCAATGGTGCTTCATGGCATGCTACAGACAAATAAGGCCTAGGGATCTAGAAGATGTATATCTAATCAGAAATATCTTCTTATCACCTACTTACAGTAAATGGCTAATGCAGACAAAATCTTTGTTAATTCTCTATAGCATAATCACCATCCACAGATAACTGACTACCACATCTGGAATTTTAGTTTCAGCTGAGAGAGAAAGTTTCAAAAGATTTCTAATGCAAGCCTTCAGACATTATTTTGAAATCTGTGTTTCGTGGCATCATAGGTTCCTTTATGGTTTGGTTGCTTGAGCAACCGTGATTTATTTGTTTATCTTTTTATCATCTCTTGCAAACACATTCAATTACCTGTCCAGGATATTTCTCCTCTTATTTGAGTTCTCTCATTTGATCAGCACCCAAGCAAGTAAAACAGTTAGTGACCTGTTCAGTAGCCACAGCTTACCCACTTTTTTTTTTTTTCTCTCAGCTTGCTGTAAATCAGCTAATACTGTTTTCAGTAGAGTTATAGTAGCTTAAAAGAGGTGCACTGTCTAGAATCAAGTTCACTGTTGTACCGATACCTTTGTAGGAGAAAACTCTCATTTTCTTCTCAGGATCATGTTCATTTAGATATGCTTCTCACATCTTAAATTACTGTTTCAATCAGCCGAAAGTAGTGATGAATATATATAGATTGCCTAACACTGAGCTGGGCTTGTTTTTGGGAAAAGTTCCAACCAAAAATACTTGTCCACCTTTACTCAGAATATTTTATGTCACGCTGCCTTTATGTATATTTCTATGACAGGTATAATGTTATTAAATACATATTCTGCATGCAATAAAGCAGGAAAGGCGCTGATGGATAGCAGAGAAGCATCCACAGGAAAAAGAAAAAAAACGATGAACAACTGAAAACTGGAGCAGAGAAAGGAGGTGAGCAAGTACCAAAAAAACCATGAAATCTGAGAGTCTGAACACACAAACAAACTTTTGTGTGCCAGCAGGTCTATGTTAACTGCCCATGTGTGTGATCTAAGCACCAGCAAATGCAAATAGTGTTTCAGTAAAAGAAGGCTAAGCCAACTTGAATTAACTTGAAGTATGAGATCATCCACGTGGATGGTCAGCAAAGATTAGCTGATGTACAGGATTTTTTTTCCTCCCTGTTTACTTATTAGTATTTTGCTTCATCCACAAAGGTAACTGACACTGAGATGACTTAAGAGTTTGCCTTCTGCAGCTGTACAGGCGGTTTAGCTGCAGCTGATCAGCCCCAGTTATGCTGCAGTTTGTGACCTGACATGTTTTAAGTACGATCAGTACTGGTTTACTTCGGCTTGTTCCTGCTTATGATTTGGAGTTTAGCATCTGTGTCGGTGCCATCTGAGGAGATGGTTGAGTTCATCTAATAGCTTCTTCCTGGTAAAAGGGTTGTTTTTCTTGCTTCTAGCAATGTACTCTGCCACTTCACTCTACTCTGGCATTGCCTGACCCTTTGACAAGCCAATTCAGGTCAGTGGGCTGGCAGAAAATGAATCAAGCAGAAAGGATGGAATATTTTTTCTATTGGCTTAATGAACAAAATTGAATCAGCAAAGAATCTGCTGAGTACAAGTAGAGCTAGTGCAGCCAGAGAAAAGAACGGGATCATGCAATGAGGAGAAGGGCAGAGGAGAGAAGGCAACTCCTTTTAGCTGATAAATCTGCTCACCCTGTCTTGTTGAACTGCATGGTCAGTTATCAAGAAGCATGACAAAAGAAGGGGAAAAACCCCTCTTTTTGCTGCTAGTTGTGGATACTAAAAGTGGAAAAGTACTTTGGAAACTGAGGCTTAGCAGCCTCAGAACTTGATCAGAAGCAATGCATAAGACATGTTTGGTTTAACAGAATTGCAGCAAAACGCCATTTCAAGTCCCCACCATCAGACCAAGCTGCCTGGTAGTCAATGAGGTAATTTTCATTTACTAACAAATATAAACCATATGGCTTAACAGGTGATTGCGTTACTAAAAATATTAGAAACTCTACACATGCATTTTAGGAAGTATTTATTGTTGCCCTGTTTAACTACTACAACAATCTGTTTCTTGGAGAGACAACAACAAGGCTGGGCAAAGTACTTTCCTCTTCCTGGCTTAATCTTCATTCACTGCTTGAGTTTATTACAATTATCTGGGTAGCAAGGTCTGATTCATTCTGAGTTGGTTTCCACTAGCTGTTCCTGCTACGAAAGTAACACAGTATCTCCTGCATTGGCCACACCAAATAGTTGTGCCTCCTGCCATTCCTTACCCCATTAGCCACACTAGCAAACTGCTGCAGCTCTGGTTCTGCTATTTCAGCCCTTGGAAATGTGCAGACAGCTCTGAAACGAAGCACTCTTCCATCTCAAATGACGTTCATAAGTAGTTTCTTCTCCTGCCTCTCCAATTACAGAATTCCTGTAAAGAGATTGTTCTGTCTCATATCTTTCAAAAGACCTTTGTACAAATCCCTGACCTTTTTTTTCCCACCATCTTCTAGGTGTACAAATCCCTGACCTTTTTTTTTTCCCACCATATTCTAGGTGCTAACTTTTGTACCTTACTGTTCATCTTGGATTAGGCACGTCAGTCACATTTAGGCAGTTGGTTGACCATGATGTCTATGCACTATTGTAACTGCAAACTTTACAATATGACTCCCTCTTAACAGAAATAACTCCCACACAATAGCCCAGCATATCTAAATCAAGTTTGCCTCAGGCCTGGGGACTGGTACCTTCTATTTATCTCCTCTTCATTCAACCAGATGTCAACAGAGCATCCAGCCTTAGTTCAGGTTCCTTCCCCTCTGCTGCTCCTGGAGGGCTTTGCTTTCACATTTGGCTTTAGCTATCAGACTTACACTTTCCCCCTGAAAACCTTTTGACAACACAAATCTTATACTACTTTGCAATTCTCCTTTTAGAAATGAGATCTTATTTAATAAGTAGATTGCTGTTTCCAGTTTTGTTTGTTTTAATATCAGGATTGCTAAATTCTCTGGTTTACACCCTGACAATGAAGCAGACATAAGAGGCAAGAGAAGTAGTTACACGTTAGTAGCTGAGAGCACCTGCTTGTGATAAACCAATTTTGAACAGGGTTAGTGGGCTTTAACTTCTGTTTTTCTGAGCAGGATTAAAATCAGCCTGAAAAGGGTCTTTCAGTGCCCTGAGCAGCAGAAGTTGGAGTTTCAAATTGCAGCAAATGAAAAATAAAAATCATCCAGCTTTTTGAATGTAATAGGCACTCCCTAAACTAGAAAAACTTGGGTTGAAATAATCTACAGCTTTGTAACAGCTTTGTAAATATACTCGTTATTCTTGGATGACAGAACTTTGCTTTTATTTTACATACGCCTCTCCATTTCCACTTTTCATTAGGAGAAGTCTTTCTTTACACTTGCCAGAATACAAGTTGCTTCTATTATGGTAAAAGAAAATGAGTGGTATTTTTGGTCCTATTATCTGATATTCACATGTGATTAAATGATGACAGAAAGTCACACACATGAAAATTCATGTAGCTTTTGAAAGAAACTTTGATGACCTAGAAAACTCCTCCTTTGGAGATCAGAATTGAACTTGTTATATATCCAAGATTCAGAAGTGACAGGGTTAGAGAGGAAGATATATTTTGATGGTGCAAAACATTAACTAAAGCCAGAACAAGTACCACTACCTCCAGAACTTTCTATTATAGTGTCCTTCAACGATATCTTAGAAATTAGTTATCTCAGACTGCTGAAATAGAATTTTACCTGGATTAAGAAACAGCCATTTGCTATTTCCCTTCTTAGACTTCTACAGACAAGTGTTTGATTTCTGAGAAATTGTCAATGTTGTTTACCTCAGGACTTCACAGGTTCCATCAAAAATGTTCTGAGCTAGCTCCTAAGGTGCTGTAAATTGGCATAATTTCACCAGGGGAAAATATATATATATCACCAGTACTGATTGATTACCTTCTCTTTTAAAATATACTTGATTATTGCCATATGTTTGACTAAGTGAAAAAATTTGCTTATAATTGATTTCACATTTCACCCGAATATCCTTATCTAATGCAAAAACCAACCTAACCCAATCCAGGACCAGATCCAACAGTGCTTGCTGGACTAATCACTGAACTCCCATCAGCTTTAATGAAGTTGGAAATAGGCCCATGAAAACTAATAGCTGATTTCTTAAGTCATTATCATTTTACTAAATAGATACTTTTCACGCATTCTGTGTTTATCTCATGTAATTTTGCATCATATTATTATAATTCTGCAGCACATTATGATTCTATTAGAAAAAAATGTATATATTTTTCATCACTGTTTTCACATTTCCCTTAACATAGTCTGGGGGTTGAGGCTGATGCAAATGTCTGCCAACTTTTTTTGCTTCAGCTCCAGTATTCATTATGGTTTTTTTTCTGAATCCCCTTCTTTATTTCTCTATCTCTTAATAGCGCTGGAAGCATTCATCTCTTTTGGCTGTTCCACCTCTTTATATTACTACTGCTGTGCATCTGAATTGGAAGGCTAACTCCTACTCCTGGCAAATGCTGACCCTAGGGCTAAGCGCTTGAATTTGCAGCACTGAGTGTTAGAATGAGTGTGAGACCAACCTTCACACTTCAGAAACTTGCCAGTTGGCAGGTTATACTGCCTGTCTGTTTCCCATTCTGTTGTGCCCTCTGCAGTCTGCCACCCTACATCCCACAGTCTTTTTTGTCAACAATTTGTCAACCTAATGGTTTGTACCTGAGAAATTGCCTTCTGACCCATCAACAAGTATTGAAAGCCACAGAACAGTTGTCCCAATGAGATGAGTTTCCAGTATGTTTGGCCCATGAAACATAATTGGAAATATTTGTTCTAGGTTAGCAAACACTAATGAAAAAAAAGGGGGTGGGGATGGGTTTGCTCCAGGTAGTTTTCTGGTTTTGCTATATGATTCCATGATTTTATACAAATCAGTAAAATAAATTGAATATAAGTGATTTGGTAACACAATAGAAGAATGTACTGGATTTCTTCAGGTTCTTCCAGCTTTATATCTTAATGATTTTTAAGCAAGAAGCTGAGAAAGCTAAATCTTACGGTGTAGTTAACCTCCATTTCTTGATGCCATCATCTGTACAGTATAATTCTGGAATCACAATCAGGAAAAGATCTTGTAGGGGCCTCTAAACGTTGCCATGAAGCAAGCAGCTGGATAGTTTTGTTTGGTTTTTTTGTTGAGAAAGTTCGAGACTATATATGTATTAAACTGCTGGAGCTTGGAGAGTGAATCAGCTCACCTTGAAATAGAAAGTGAATCAGAAGACACCTTGTAACTGCTCAACTGATTCATTCTTAAGGTTCTTTTGACTGTATCTTCAACAGTGCTGAAGGAGCCTTTTGCAGTGGGGGTGGTTGAATGCTGCAACAGACTGTCAAGAGAGATTGCAGAGTCTCCATCCTTGGAGATATTCAAAACCTGACTGGATATGGTCCTGAGCATCCTGCTCTGGTTGATTCTGCTTTGAGCAATGGGGATTGGATTAAACGATCTCCAGCGTTGCTTTCCAACCTGAGTAGTACTGTGATTCTGTGAATCTAATCTACTTTGTTGTTTCCCTGTCCACCACCAAGAAATGCTGTGTTTAGATTTTTAGTACAACTGGGTTGATCTGCAAAAAGTAGATCTGGGGCAGAATTTAAAGGATTGTCCCCAGAGTCAAGGACCATGGTACCACAGGGAATTCAGACCAGCATCTGGAAGCAATTCAGCTCAGCACTTCTGCCTGCCCAGCTGAGGAGAGCCCTCAGTGATACACTAGGGTGTTCGTATAATTCACTAGGGTTTTCTATAATTGTTTCTCATCCTTACTCACAGTGCCAGAGTTCATGGGTCTCTCATTCGAGACATTTTTTTTTTCCCAGATTCCTTTTAATATTTTGCTTTGTTCTTTGGTTTTTGTTTTTCTCCAGAGGGTGCTCTGTAAATGACCAGAACACTTCTGCCTTGGACCAGCTGCTACTTGCTGCTTCTCTGCCAGATGTGTTTCCTGAAGGTTTTAACAGGCATCCAAAGTTTCTGGCTTTTGTGGCAACTATAACTGAAGATCTGCAACTAAGTAAGGGCTCTTGTAGAAAGATGGTTTCTAAGGAGTCCTTCCAATTACACGAAGTGTAGGAAAGCTGCATTTGTGAATTCAAAAAAAAAGCCAAGAAAGAGTTAAGATTCACAGTTGTCTTCAGTAACGACTTTTGGTCACAGTTTCTAGTTTTAGGCAGAGCTTCTGAAGCCTTGGAAAAGTACACACAACCATGAGAACACTGCAATACGAATTAGCTTGTACCAACTCTGCTTCTACCTCCCTGATCAGCTTTCCTTTCAGAAAAGGGCAGGAAAAAAAATCTCCCTGATTGCATTCAAAGCAGCTGATGAACCAGTTCCAGCCGGTTCCAGAAAACCCTAATAATCCGTTTGTAAAAAGAGTCTATGATCCTTTCTCGTTCTGAAATGCTCTTAACAAAAGCAATAAAAGAGAAAGGAAGGTAATCACTTGGCCTTGAGTAGGATACTTTACAGCCATTGCCCTTGTAACAGTGAAGTGTGCTGCATGTGATGGGTGTGCAGCTTTACTTGGGGAAGTTGGCTGAAAATACTTAAGCATTTTGCATGGGCAGATGGAATATGTGGCCATTTTTAAAACAGGAGCAAATGTATGAATTTAATTACAAAGTGATTTGACAGCCACTTGTTCACTCCTTGCATAATTTTCTAAAGAAACTTGGAACAATTAATTGTTTCAGAGACGATGGTAAATAGTTTTTATAGACGCCTTTTTGTTGTGATTTCAGAAGTTTTATTACAAACTTCAAGAAAAGTGGTTTGGTTTTCTTCTGCTATTGTATGCTGACCACTTTGGCAGTCCCCAAATGCTCCAAATATGCAAATATATTTAAAAACAAACAGGAAAAAAAGCAAGCCTAAAGCTAATTTATTGTATATTTTACTAACTACAGGTGTTTTGTCCAGATAGGGCTCATTGGCGACAAGATTGACCCTATTGACCCTTATTAGGAATGCCTGATACTGCCCAACCCTACATTGCCCACTAGGAAACCAGAGGTGCTGCTCAAGCGTTTCCTCTCAGTGAAATGGTTGGTTCTGGATTTTTTTTCTCATTGATTTTATAAAAAAAAATATTAAATCAAACTGTAATTTGCAGTACTCTTCTCACACTTTTGAAAGTGAAATCTTGTTTACACCTTGCAAAGAACAGGATTATCCCTCTCTTATTTGCCACACTTAGACTGTCTGAGAGCTTATGAGGTATTTTCATATATATATTCATTCTTTTTTTTTGGTGTTTTTACCTTCTTACTCTAAGTTAGCCTTTACAAAGCTGGTAGCAAAATATATTAAAAAACTATTGTAACAATATCTGTTCAATTATACTGAAATTTATTTCAATCTATTTTTCTAACTGTGTATAATCAGGGGAAAGAAGGAATCTTCATAAACTTGTTCCTATTTTATCAATATTTTGTTATCCCCTTATCCCTGAAAGTGCTCAAGACAAGTCTGGATGGGGCTTTGAGCAATCTGGTCTAGTGGTAGGTGTCCCTGCAGGGGTGTTGGAACTAGATGATCTTAAAGGTCCCTTCCAACTCTAACCATTCTATGATTCTATGATCCTCCTTAGCGATGCAGAAGCAATTTCAGCCTCATTGTATACTTCATGTGTAGTCAGAGTAATCTTTCAAGTGAAATACCTACTAAGACTTCCCCTTAACTATATATCAAAGAAAATAATCTATTTTCCCATAGTCATATTTGGGCCATATATTAAAATGTTCCTGAACTAACTTTTCCCCAAACCTGTTTATTGGCAGATCATCTCATTCTTGATCTAGACAACAGCAACAGTTTTTCAAAACATTCACAAGGAAATCTGAAATGATGCAA
Source organism: Limnodromus scolopaceus (assembly GCA_028565335.1). Lineage (NCBI taxonomy): Eukaryota > Metazoa > Chordata > Aves > Charadriiformes > Scolopacidae > Limnodromus > Limnodromus scolopaceus. Next base: position 102,336,822 of record JAOXNO010000024.1, read on the forward strand.
ATTTCAGTTGCTTTGTTTCATAAGGAAAGAAAAGGAAAGAAAATGCAGACCAGGTTTATCTAAAGCTATAAGAAAGGTAATGAACCTTTACGTACAAACCTGGAACTAATTCCATGTTAAATAAGGCACAGCTTGTAATGTTGCAAATTCTTCAGCACAAAAGTAATTCAGCTCTTCAGGGACACATTTCCTTCTCTGTTTTTGGCACTTTTAGTAGAGAGTTGAAAGTGTCAGGACCCTGAGAGCATCAACTGGCCTTCGCTGGCCTTCGCAGCCCCAACTGGGACACATGCACACACACAAATGATGGTAAAGTCCCCTGAGAGGAGGGACATACTGCAGGCATGTCAGGGTGCCACACTGAGGACAAAGGCAGTTTTGGGGCCAGAACTCACTTGCTTCCACTGGCTCACAGTACAGACAGAACAAACGTGAACATGACAGTTCAAAGTACTCTTGTTATACAAGTTTACAAGTGGAACTAATCTGATGGGGTTTTTTTATAAAAGAAATTTAGGAAAGAAGCTATCTTCTAAGTGTCCCACAAGCAAAGGTTGACTTTTCAATGACAACTGCTTTCTTTATTTTACAAAAATTATTTTATTATCATCAAAAATGTTGTTTTTAAATCAGCTAAAACCCAACCATATACTTTCTAGTTTTGTGGTTCAATACCTAGTGAAACCTTATGGTTTCAGTGGACAGTTTTTTGGTTCTTATTTGAGAAAAATCTTACTTCATCATTAAGAAGTTTTGGCAAAAGTTTTCCAATTAATTGTGGTAAATTCTGCAATTTATTTTAACACAAATAAAAGGAACAAAAGACACTTTTTTTTCTCTTTTTTTCTTTTTTCTTTCTTTTTTTTTTTTTTTCTTAAGAGAGGTGTTGGTTTTTTAAAGCCAGAAATGTAGAGATGCCAAAAGTTATGTATCTGGCAACCGGATATAGAATTCCACCATGTGGGTGGTCATATGCATGACTATTAAAGGCTTTTATTTTGGAAAACATAAAGTCTTGACCTCCACAAGCACTTAGTTTGACATATTGTATAATGCAGGGCATGGATTTTCCCCATATTGATTTCTGTATGAACTAAACCGTCCCTTCTTAGAAATAAACAATGTGCATTTGATTAAAAATAAAGTCCAGGACAACCTTCCCAGTAACAGAGAACTCATGGAAATCAATACTGAATATTTTTATTTCTTATTTAGCCTCATTACAAAACAGCAGAGGTTTTTTTTGGAATGGGTATGAGTTTAATGTGACTCACGATTTTTACATGACTCCTTTGAACTCTCCCTAATTTACCATTTTGATAAAGCACTCCAGTGTTGTGTTGTGGCAGTGATGAGAAATACGGAGGTGGTAGTGCCATTTGTCTATTTTGTGTCCTGTTTATACAGTTGATGATCATGCTAGCTCTCATACGGTCTCATGATCATGCAACATTTGGTATAGGGATCTCAAGTTCTGCACATAATCCACAAAGATCCCTAAAATCTTGCCATCCTATCTCAGGATAGGGTCCCTATCCTGTGTGTTTGACCTGCACTCTCTGTGTGACCTCTTTTTTTTGTTTGTAGATGGATAACTTTACACTTGGTAGTAAATATGTCAAATGATAGCTAATCTATCACACCTTTATGTAAACTGTTCCAATGATTGATTACTACTGATGTTAAAAATGTTTGGTTTATGTCCAATCTGATTTGATCTGCCCTCAGATTCCAGCATCTACAGATTGTGTCGTCTGATAATTAAAAGATGTTGTTAAATCACATCTTTTTCTCTCATGAACAATTTGTAGAGCATTTGAAAGACGTCTTTTGACATCCCCTTAATTTAAAAGAGTGAATTTAATGAGGAATTTTTTTGTCATAATTGTTTTGCCTTTTTTTCCTCTTTTTTTGCACACTTTGTCAATAGCCTTTTCAAGTAGCTGATACCAGAGCTAAACCCTGCATTCCACTAACGGTCTTTATGTATACAAAGGAATCACATCTCTCTAATCCTGTACATAATTTCTCACTTACACTGAGGGATTGCACTTGATTTTCTGTCTGAACCACTCCATTGCAAGTTCACATTAAGTTTATTATCCAACATAAACTCTTAAATATTTGTGAATCATTGCTTTCTGAAAGGCAATCTATCGAGTGGGGGTAACCTTTAATCTTTATTCCTATATGCAACATGTCACTGTATTAAACCTTCTGAAGCAGTTGAATGAGGGCCTGTCTTTGGAATTGTTATAAGACACTAATAGGATTAGGACTGTCTACATGCAATTACTTTTTGAAGATACATCAGTGAGTTTTCAGCTCGCTCAATACCTGTTGATTTATCTTTTTCCTTTATTTTAAAATGTTAAAATACGATGAACTATTAATTAGAAAAAGTCTGTGTTTATCAATCAGATTGCAGATTTCGTTAAAAATATTTTATTTCCTGGATAAATCCAATTACCATAAAATAATTCCCCCTTTAAATCTATTCTGTGTTCAGCCTGGGACCTGCTGGTTTTAGCTTGCAAGTTAAGTTACCTGTCTTACGAGTGCATTGTTTGCCTCCAAACCCATTTAAGGATATCATCCTGTTGGCGTCTCATTGTCTGGAATTTAATGTGTTTTCAGCTCTCTGAAAGTCACTTTAACAACATGGAGACCTCTTTTCCTAGTTCTTCCTGAACTCTTGAAACTTAGGAATAAGATATGTTTTGAGCTGTACCATTCTAGCCTTTGTTGCAGAATCACTTTTTTTTTGCCTGAGTCTTGAAGACTCAGTGCTGTCCTGGCTTGGAGACCTGCCTGCTGTCAGTAAGACATGGTAACATCAGGAAGCTATTTCTGACCTTCTAATTCAATATCAGCCTAGTCCCTCTGTCAATTAAGATAGGCTAGGGGGTCATTTATTTCATACTAATAGTGTGATTCCTCTCCTTTCTGCCATGCATTTGGACTGCTTCCAGTACATTTGCTCCTTACTGTGTGTGAGAGCAGAAGTAGAGGCTAGAAGTTGAAGCCATCCCCTGAGCAGGCAGTAAATCTCTATAAAGTTTCTTTGTTGTCTTTTTAAGGCCAGAGATTGGTTCTTTCAATAGTCCTGCCTACAGTGGGTATACTGTCTGCTTGTATTGCATTCAAAGATTTGCAATTTGACAAGCCTTGTTAGATATCGACTTGACTTGAATGATATAGAACCTTGAAACTTATGTACACAAAATATGCTCATCCCATATTCTTCCAACAAATATATGGGTAGCTCTGAGCAGGCAAACAGAAGTTTAAAACATGTAGTCAAGTATGAAGTACAAGCACATTTTATTTGCAGAATGAATGATAGATGCATAATAGTGTTAAATGTGAAGATTTGATATGACAATAAAATGAAACTTCTGGTAGTGTTCATTCTCTCAGAATTAATCAGCAGTGTGAAATTTAAGTTGGCTGTCTGCAACCTGTCTGTTCTACTGATTTTTTTAATTGCCTATTGGTTAATGTGAGGAATCAGAAGGACATACGGAGACAAAATTCAATAGTCAGGTGAGCAGCTTCCTTTCTGTGATTTAGATGACACAGTGGAGTGAGTGATGATAAGTGAGAGTGAAGTGACATTTTAAGAATTTTTTTAATGTTAAGTGTCCCCCAAGTAGGCTAGATTCATACATACTGCTGGCTGTTTGACGCCTCTTCTGTGAAGGAAATCTGTGGTATGTCTTAAGTGGTGAGAAAGTTGAGTTTAGTGTTGTCTGGCATCACTGTTGCACTGCAGCGTGATTGAAATACGGTGGTGAATCTGGCCCTGAGAGTGCATTATTTGCTACAGGCAGTTTAATTGGACTGAAATAGTCTTCTAAGAAAGATTTTTATGCATCTTAAACTTGACTGACATCATGTGCAGTTATCTACTCCAAGATTTTCATCAACAACCGAAGTCCACCAACATGGACTTCCCTCTGGCACTTACAATATTTGTACCTATTTTATGCAAGTATGACTATTTTAGTTGTAAGGTGCCGCCACACCACATTTTTTTAATTATTAATGTAAAAAGTTTAGAGTTTGAATGTGGAGTTTGGAAAGGGGTCAAAAGAAAGTAGGCACAGATTTGTTACAGGGTTTGTAGAAAGAAGTGATTGTGCCCCTTTCTGGATGGGAGTGAAATCTCACCAAATTGAGGTGGTGAACTCCCTGTGCACGTGGAGATCTTGTTACTGCACTGCTTCAGCTCTTACCATTTCAGACCACCGGGAAGGGAGCTCCGACTCACTGTCCGCTGGGCCCTTTGACCTCCCTGCTGACTACAGGTGAGTCTCTGCTTTCCACATCTGTGCATGTGTCTTTTTTTTTTTTTAAATACATGCACACTGGGAAGTAAATGTAGACTATAATATCCTTTTAGTTTTAAGAAACACTGAGATGGGAAATATGAGAAACAATTATCTAGAATTAATTTCACACTGTGTTAAGCCTGATTTAATAAAAGAAATCTGTGTTTAAAAAACACTGGGATTTCTATTTGAAAATTATTGTATGGTAGTTTCACAATTAGTCTATATTATCACAGTAAATAGCAAAAATAATTTTGAGACAGAAAGGGTCAGAACAGCATACTAGAATTTTCTCTGCCTACAAATCACAGTGCTGTGTTTTTGTTTTATTCATTACTGTTCTAGCATCTTTTCGTATATAAAATTACACTTGATATATGGTAACACAGTAGGAAATTAATTCTTGAATAAACCAAAATAATTCAGAAGTATCTCCAGTGGGGACAGTGAAGCAATGTCATTGTTATTAAGCTGAGAATCGGGCAGAAAACATCTTCTCCAGAAGGGTGTAATTTATTAGCCTGATCTTTTGAATATTTATGGTACAAGTAAGATTATTCATATGCATTTGGTTTTAATCTTGCAGCCATGTTCACCTGAATGAAATTAATTGCTTGTGTAGTAAGTGTAGTGAGTATAAAAATGTTAGAATGATAGGGAAATTAGGAAACATTACTGAAATCATCCATTACAGACTGAATAAAAATAAGATACACAGTCAAAAGGAAAGGGGAGATAGAAACTGAATCAGAGAGAGATTGTAAGGATTATGTACTTCTAATATTTCTATTATTCTTTCCTCAATATACTTAGCAATTTCTACATACTTTGATGACAAACTTGACAAACTCTTTGTAAGTATTTGCAAAAGATTTTCTAACCTTTGCTCAGTTCTCCAAAAAATGTGCAAGGAAACAGTAAGAATACTTTGCTTTGCTCAACACACTATCTTCTCAATTTCATCAACTTTCGAAAATTATATTAGATGCTATTTCTTTGCATATCACACGGCATTACGGGTGAAATTTGGTCTCCCTGCACCTAGAATTTTCAGTCCATAGATGAAAAATACTATGGTATTGACATGATGTGACCTTCCAAACTTCCTCAGGTGGTTTTATGAAACCTAAGTACTTATTTCAAGAGACCTTTGCTAGATACCTAACATGTTAATAGGTACTAGATCCAAGGCAGACTGGATTGTTAACTCTTCCTTTTCTGTTATGTTCTAGAAAGTGCAGACTCTGACCTGCTGCCTGGGTGTTTCTTGGTAAATAATAAAGTCTGTGCCTGCAAGACCGTTTCTCCTCATAGGTTCAGGGTTGAGTGGGTTGACAAGGTACCAGAATGAGTAGAGAGGAGTTTGGAAATTGCAGTTTTACCTTTACAATTGTCCCTTGCTGTGTTTGACTTAATAATGAAAAGTTAAATAAGGAGTTTTACTTGAAAATCACAAGTGAAATACGGAAGTTAAGGAAGAAACTTTTACTAATGTATCCCTAATATGCTAGTGCTGACTGAAACAATTGTCAACTCAAACAAAGAACTAGTTTTTAGATAACAATTACCTGTATGTCTTCAAAGCTGCAAACTGGGTAGAATAGTCCCAGTGTATAATATCATACAAGCCAAACGCTAAGTGTGAATAGAGTACATGTCCATATAATTATTGTCGCCATGTACTAGTGCATTTGCACTTGCACACATGAACATTTATATAATATGACTACCTGGAGTGTTAAATTGTCTGTTTATGTGTGCTTTTTCTTATCAGTGTGGCAGTGACTATGGGTTTTCTACTTATTTACAAAACATAAAAGTGGTTTTCACTTAAACTCTGTGCTTTCCTACCAGAGACTTGCAGATGGACGCTAAATGTTTTTACTTAATTTTAAAAAGCACTCTTGAATTGTTTGGGAGTTCACATATGAAAGAGAAGATTTTATCAGTGCAGCTGGATGTTTATGAGGACCTTATGCTGTGCTCAAATCGAAAAGTAGTATGTTATCCTGACTCTGGAAAAGTTCTTGTACATATAATCCAGCCTGAGGGCCTCCAGCACTGTCAGACAGCAAGGTCCTCTGGCGTTCAGAGCACAGAGCTCCCCATTGTCTGATATCCTGGAAGCAGCCCACTGAGGATGAAGACTCAAGCACCCTTTCATTTCACAAACACTTTTTTTTTTGCCTTTTGCTCCTTCCTACAGACACTTTTCTGCCTTTCACCCTTGAAAATCCTCTACTTAGGCATGGAATGGACAACTAAATATCAGAATGTAGTCAATGACACTTCATTCATGTGGCTTGAAGTCCTCCCAGGACGTTTCACATCATTCTCTTCCTCCACAAATCGATTGGATTTAGTGGCACTTTTACCCAATTAAGGGCTAAAAAAGTCCTGAATAAGAATCACAATATCTTGCCTTAACTTCTTCTCTGCAGAAAATGCTTTGATTGAATGACTTCTCAGCTTTGACAGTATGTATATATTTGTTATTAAGACCCTTCTTTCATTCTTGGTAGCGTGGTGCGCACAGTATTGTTTGAAAGGTGAGTGGGCATTGCGCTGTCACTCAGGATTTTTGTGGGTGGTCACCTACTTATTCACAAAATGTAAATTAGAAAGTAGAATGGCTAATACTGGAGTGAGGGATAAACCCTGAAAGATGCAAGCAAAACAAGTCATGTGGTTGTTTCTTTGCTTGTCACCATTTTTTCAGAACTAGCAACATGGGATTTGGTGAGGCTTGCAGTAACCTAAAAGCAATTCATTCATGAATTGGAGACATACTGCAAAGGAAGCAGCCCCATCAAGGAGAAAGTGCAAAGAATGGCAATTATAAATGTCCTTGACCAATGGCTGGTGGTGAGATAAATGTCTTTTTCCTTGCCTCATTCTGTGCATATACCTTTCTTCTGAAAGAAAAGTGTGTTGCATGGCAGGCAAGGGGTACAGTGTGTTTTGCTTTTTGCAGCTGAAGGATCATGTTTATGTTGCACGTCTTTGCTTGGAAATCAAAAAAGTACTAGGTATTTGATAAATGTCAGGGATAAGAATTGAAGTAAATCTGGAAAATTTGCTAAGACTTTGCCAGTGAAGAGGGATCTTTTAACATTTAATTGTTGCTTGCTTTCATTACACTTAGTCTCTGCAGATCTCTCTGCAGATCAATATTTGAATATTGCACTAACAGATTTATGAGAATTCATGCTGTATTCTGCTCCATCCAGCTTACAGAAGATCTGTGTTGCATTTATAGTAAAACCTCTACTCACTTTTGAGATCAGAATTTTAAAGCCTAGTAGGATTTTTAAAGGTTCTTTCTTGATTTAGATAGCTTTTCTTGAAGTACCCAGAGGCTGTCGCCAAGAAGAGTGAACCTCAGATTCCAAAAGCTACATGGAAATCTGATACTTAATTCCTCAGGAATCTTGTATGCTGCTGTCACCGGTACAGTTATTTTATGTGTTCACAGCCTGTATCAATAGTATGGTAGCTCATAATTTTCCTTCTTTAGGACTAAAGGCTCCTTATGCATAATTTATTGTATGGACCTGGAATATAAGAAATTTATTGTATTATTATAGGATTTGGTTTTTTTTTTCCTTTAGGTGGAAAAAAATATAAGTAAGTTCTGTCAATCTTTCCTTCTTTTTTTAAAACTAATAGGCATGAAAATGCATAAAGAGGAGCTGAGACTGTAGTGAAACATTGTCTGATGGGAGGGGGATTGCATCACAGTATAAATGTGTATGTGTGAGCAACTGGGAAATACAAAAGGGTCAGCACTGTTTGAGATGTGGTGAAATAGATTAATATGGGAATATATCAAAGCAGTGGATGCAAAGAAGAGGAGAGTGGAAAGGAAAAAGGACTACCAGAGCAGAAGCCTTCAAAATACTGAAAAAAAATTGAAAACGGTGCATGCATGTTTTATAGTCACACTGTTGTGCGTCTCTTTAATGGATGGTATTTAATAGACAGATGGGGCTGTTGACCAAGGCCAAAATACTTATGATTTTCTTTCTAGTAAATAAAGTGCTTGCTCTTTGGGCTTGATTTTTATTCCAGTTATAATGAGGCTTCCTTTCAGTGATGCCAAGAAGTGCCTGATTTGCATGTGTAAATTCAAGATTAATATGAGTGAACTCTGTTAGATTTATTAATCTGTTGTTGCCTATATAGAATATATTGTCATTTTTCCTTCTAGGCTTTTGTGTTGTATCCTTAGACAATTCAAGTACACAGCTATTTTTGTTAGCTGTGATTACATATTTTTGCATGATTTTAAATCAAGTATTAAAAATAATTTTATTTTAAGAGAATCCATAAACTTCCATGTTTTTTTCCTTCTTTTTCCTTTTGCTTTTTTCCTCCTGGGCTTAAACAAATGCAATGTAATTGTTTGTGTTCAGTGAATACACAGTATTTTGAGACTCTGTCTCTCAAAATAGCTATTCAAATTGGAATCCTGTAGAATTTTATAATTGCTCTGGACCTCTGAGTCATCTGCAGAAATATTTTTAATGATCAATCGACCATAAAACTCATAACTTTCATTTGAGGTCCCTCATCAACAAATTGATTCTATATTTCCATATGATTAAAGAAAATATCCTTCCAGTTAGGGATTTGCTTTAAAAGGTGAAGAAATAGGGAAACAAAGAGCAATTCATATTTGTAATGGTGAAACACCCTACACTAACAGTGCAATAAGATTATTAAAAGTGAATGTTTGATTTATATCCAGTGTACCCCTTGTACACATCTTCCATCACAGCTTACATCTTAGAAAGTGAGGGATAAAGCAATATTTCCTCCCTTGCATCCAATTCCCTCTTAGCACAGGATTAAGGGCTTATACAAAGAGGCAAGGCAAAATTCATTAAGTTGGCAACCATGCAGCTTTACCAAACGCTACTGATGCTGAAGCTGGAATATGTGTATCTGTAACTTAGAAACAAATTTCACATCTTAGCATTAGTGGCAGGTGAGCTGCATTGGTAATTTCATCCTTTGCAGCCTGTCTAAAATAACTATATGTAGCTATTCATGCATGTAATTCAGCTACCTGATTCATTAACATTTAAACAGTCTGTTAGGCAATGACCATAAATTAGATGCCCTACAGATCCTTGGCAAAACGATGTTTAACAGCCATTGATACACTAAAGCCTTGTCAAGAAAAAATACTTACATGCTATGCAGTAACAAACGTGTGTTTTATGTTACTCCAGAGTATGCCCTTTGAAGGATGACATCTAGTATCACTTGGGCCTATCATATAGAAATATGGTGATTATATGGAAGGAGGCAAACACAACTACACTTAATCGCAGGATCCTTCTCCTTACTGTCACCGCTCCTTCATGACTGTGCCTCTACCACTGTGTAGTACTCCACACTTTGAACTCATCTTGTTAGGACCATTCACAAGATCTTCATCTTCCCTCATAAATATGTTCACTTTTGGCAATGAACCCTAGCACCAGGCTGAAGGGTATAGAACTAGTCTTGCATACTTTACAAAACCTTGTGTATATGTTGCATACGCTGAGTATTTGTCCTGTGGCTGGAGAGGATGTGAAGGAGTCCAAGGACACAAAAATCTGATGGAGTACTGCTTGAAGTGTGACGGAGGGAGTCAGATCTGGAATCGATACTGCGTGTCGTAAAAGACCCTCAAATCAGCTACATAGAAAACCATACTGAGGTGCTTTTTGAGGAAGAACTATTGGGGTTGCTTCAGAAGAACCCAGGATTGATGAAATATCTTTCCAACATGGATGATGAAGGAAATGGACCAGGTCCTTGGACCTCAGGCTAGTGCAAATTTTGACTCACAAAAAGAGTAATGTGAAGATTTTCACCTTTTTATGCCCATTGGGCTTTAATGTGCATGTTACTTGATACAGTGAATACAGAAGCAACACTAGTTTAAAGGTAAATACGCAGAACAATTTCAGAGAAACAAAAAATTCCATCATTACTCTGTAATATATATGACTATATTTTTTGTGACTAGCAACCAACAGCAGAAACTCTTTATATATACACAACAGGTGCTACTACAGTTCTAGTTCTGGAAACAGTTTCTGTGTATTTCAGGAGCCTAATTATGGTAACTGTAATGATAATTGTTTTGTTACCGATCACTCAGACAAATATATCTTGCTTGGCCAATTGGTATATTGTTATCCCACAAAAGAATTTTAACTTTTTTTTTTTCAGAAAATGAACTTGTGGGAGGTTCCGTGTCTGGTTGTGGTTTTGGTTTTTTTTTAATATTGGAAGAGGCTCCCACATAGTTTTCCCATGGCTGTGTTAACCAAGCTGAAACTCTGCTTTCTGAACTGAATTAACTTTGCCTTTGGAGAGATAGTTTTGGTGCTGGTCATGCAATGCAATTCCATCTTGTGATGGCCAACTAGTGGATCAGTTATGGTCTGAATAAGCCAAGATCCTAGGGGCATTTCAAGATAAGATTTTTTAACTATTCAAAGAACAAGCCTGAAAATGTGTGGAGGGAACCCAGCTGACTGGCAGCTTAATGTTCTGTTCCAATGTCATTAACAGCTCAATGTGTTGCTGGTCATGTGGACAGACAGACTGTCCCACAGGCTATGTGCAAGGCCCTTGGTTGGACTCAGGAAAGGCAGATCTAAAAGAAATATGCACTCCTCAGAACTCCCAGGAGGTCAAATCAATTGATTTTACTGATATCCAGAGCAATCTTTCTTGGCAAACTCTTTGGGAAAGTATGGCTCTGTGGACTGGGGCTTGTTCAAATACATATTAAAACATGCAAATCAGGGTTTACTACTGCCTTGAAAATAGAAATTGCAACAAGACTGCAAAAGTCCTCACCGTCTTTTTATAACCTCTTAGATGCCACGTTTTAGACTTGGAAACACTAAAAGAGAGAATTTTTAAGGACATAAGTCGTTTTTATTTTCAGAGTCTTTAGGATTTTTCCACAGTCCTTTAATTCTTTACTGCTACCATGAATTTGCATAGCCCTCTTTTACTGAAATTTTTTGAGCCACTTCAAAATATAAGAAATTAAATAACTTTTTTAATTACTCTGATGTTATTGGACATCTTTATTGTCTTGTACACTAAAACTGCAGATTGTTTCAGAAACAGTTCTGGAGAAATAGAAACATGTTTGCAATAACTTATTGTAACTTCTTTTCCTCTTTGCTTTCCTATCTATTGTAATTACAGTATTGACTAACTCTGTATGATTAGTCCATTTCTAAGTGAACATAACCTGTTCTGACTGGTTAAATCAGCAATCATGAAACGTTTACTGATTTCCCTAGTATTTTGTACTCATTAGAAAATAAACCTATTTAAAAATAATTTGGTCCTTCCGTAGACATAATGTATATGTCTACAGAAGGGAGGCCTGTAGACATTTTTAACTGCCTTCTCATTTTAAACTTCATTTCCTTTCAGACAGCTGATGTAGTTCAGTGAATTCTGGATTAGTCATCACGTTTGCTTTTGACTACTGGTGAATACAACCCTTAAAAAGGTGAAACATTAGAAAATATATTTGAGAGGCTCATATTGACTGATTTTATTTTAAATTTATTTTACACTACATTTCAACACTTAATTTGTCATCACAGACATGATCTTAGTGACTTACAAAAATTGTATTTTAATAGACATGGAATAGAGAGGTTCACCTATGATGTCTTTAATTTTCTATCTATTTTATATAGTATTTTAAACTCTTTTAAGCATCATTGTATTTTTGAAGGTATGTCTAACTGCTGATATTTCTAGAACTCTTCACATAAACAGTACTTTGTTAGTAATGTTTTCAAATCTGTGAAATAAAGCACATTTATGGCAAGAATAATTTTGTCTAGGCGAAACTAGCATATTTCCGGTGAAATTAGTGGAGTTTTGAAAAAATGTATCAAGAAAAATACTTCATAATTTGCATTCCATAATGTTAATACAGGCTCCTTTGTCATGATATATTATACAATTTCTAAAATTATAGCTCTTTCATGACAAAAAACAAACGCATTTTCCAGTCTATCCTTAGCTTTGGGAAGAGGAAGGCACAGACTGTTTATTTATTACTAGATGTTCTTGTTAACTCTTAACATATTATATTTGTTGTATCTCATTATTATGTATGGAAACACATAATAATGCCACTAATCTCTCTTAAATCAAAATATTATTTCAGCTATTGAAAAATAAAAATCACATGGGAATATATTGTAGGAATCCATTGTATCTGAAGCCTATTCTGTGGGAAGGCTTGGCTTTTTGCATCATCCAGCACAACCTCCTAGTTCCTTAGAGACTTCCCTGTTAGTTTGTTTATGATGTTGGCCCAGAAGGCCTGTCTCTCTCTTTCCTGGATTGTTTCGATTTTCACATGTTTACCAGCTGAGAAGTTACTGTGAGCTCACTAGAAAGATGGAGGTAGGACTCCCAACCGAGCAACTGTAGCATCATCCTCAAAGCTTTGCTGTATATATGGTTCTCTGAGCTCTCTGTGGTTATGGAAGCTGTGAAATCTTATGGCTTTGAACACATCTTGTGCCCTACAAATAATGGGAAAGGAGCAGTCCTTCTACACATCTCTCTCCCATCTTTCACGTTGAAGGAAATCTGGAACTTTTTTCAGTCCATGTTCATTTAACTTCAGGTTTTGGGCCAATACAAAAAGACACAGTAGTGCCCTGTGACTAAGAACAGGACTCTGCTGTGGAAGGAGAACAGAAGAAATAGCAGGTCCATACTAGTAAGAGTGTATGTTCAAGTAAGTAGGATGGATAAAGGCTGGCAACACGGGGACACAGGTGAACTGATTTGCCTATTTGGCCAGTGGAACCTGGGACTCCTTATCTAATACAGTATGAGTGTTTCAATAAATTAGGTTTGCATTAACTGGAATTTGAAGTTTCTTTAGAAACCAATAGGTCATAACCTTTTCTTCATCATGACACTGAGATTGCATAGAACTTTCTGACTAATTCAGCCCTGATTTACATTTCAGTACATATTCCTTTATGAATGCTCAGCTCATCTCTACAGCTCATGGCATTTTCAAGTAGCCTTCCAAACTACTCTGAGAAAAGCTGTAGGAATTTTCATCTCTTGCTTTCTTCACTTAAATACCTCATTATATTTCTAGTTTCAAATTTTAAAATGAGTTGTTACTCAAAAGTTGCTTGTAAAGTTGGCTTAGTTTTAAAGTGGGAATAACTTTCCACTGCAAAAAAAAAAAAGCAAAGAAAGGAAAAAGTGGATTCATGCCTATATCTGTAAGCACAGTACCTAAATTAACAAATCAAGACATAGTCAGCTCACACACTGAAATTAGGAAAGCTGCTGGCTTTTTTTTTTTTCTTCCCCTTCCCCCTTTTTTTAGCCTCAGATCTTTTTCAAAGCTACAATAAATGGTTTTGCACAATGCCTGAGTCTTAATTTATTCCATTTGAATTATTTAGCATTCATTTATACAATATTGGAACATTTGATTTCAGAATTTAGCATTTATCATGGATTTTTTTTAAGGAGAAGCATATAAGTCTCAAGACAAAGCTATTTGTTACACAGTTTTTTCCATATTTAGCTTGATAAATCAGGCATTAGTGACTGGTTGTTATAGTAATACAGACGGCAGGGGCCCTACAATATCAGATAACTTTGAGTTCTGTCAAAGCCCATGGTGTTCAGAGGAATCCTTTACAGAGTGTAGAAATAAGGTCAGTGTGCTAGCTATATTTGGCATTCACTACAGGAGAACCCATGTAGCATAGAACAGATGCTCTAAGCGAGAATGACATTATATGTCTGCAAAGGTAAGATTCCTTTTTGCTTTTAGATATTTCTTGAGACATGAGAATTTATTGAAATGCATATTGTTTCAAATGGCTAAGAAGGGAGATCAGCTACTACAATGGAAACAAGACAAATACTGAAACAGATCAAAAAGAGAGCAGGAATATCTTTAGGAGAAAAAAAGGAAAAGCAAGACATGTATTTTTATAACAAAAAAGGTGGAAACCCATAATAGAGCCTGTCTGCTGTATCCACGTAGCTCAAGGGAACCGAGGGAGAGATGGGACTGAACTTGTCCCACACTGGTGAGCAAATCAAATACTGGTGCATTTTCATCAACTGTCAGAAACAGACAGATATTTCTTTGGGGCCAGGCAGGAAATTAGGCTATTAAGTTACAGCTTTTTCACAGAGCCCTTGTCATTCTCTTCTCCTATCCTACAGATGTTCTATCAAAGCAAGTCATTGTAACCATTTATCTTTCCAAACTTAAAATACTTTTTCCAGAACTAATTTTTTCCCTCAGTACTTGAGGTCTTTGTACTCTGTGTCTTGCTTCCCTGATCTTGTATGGATCTAAGATTAATTTGCACTAGCAAGGAGTTCAACAACAAAATCAATTTCAATTGGGTCAGGTGAGGTCACTCCCAGCTCAGTAGTGTGAGGAGAGAAATAGATTATTATCATTCTGGGAACACTACTACTTCAGTACAGAGGAAAAAAAATAAATTTTCCATTCAAGACCTTTACAATAATTTTCATAACATTAGAAACAATGAATTTTTTGGTTACTCTCTTCAACGTTTGCAATGCCATCTACATACGAATAATTTGTGCTAAAAACATTTGTATTCCTTAAGAAGAATGGAATAGAATTTAACTGACTGGTCGCATTTCACTAAAAATGTGGCACTGTCAAACTGATACAGCAATACCTTTGATAGATCTCTTTATATCCTTGGCACGTAGCAGGTGTAAATTAAACAACAACATTCCCTCTGTTAGGTATTCCATGCACCATATCACAAAAGGGCAGTTATAACAAGAATTTAAGCTACACATTAAAAAAAAAAGAGTTTAGATTAAAAAATGTTTAAATGTTTAAAATTTAATTTACAAGAAAAGAAAACCGATCCTATCTATAGAATCTGTTATTTAGTGTCTATCTTATCTTATAGCTTTGAAGGACAAAAAAAACCAAACATCAGCATCAGCTTAAAATGGTTAATAAACCATTAGTATTTAATGTGAACAGAATTTTAATTATTTCTTCCATCAGATACAGAATACTAGTTAAGAAAATGCTTTGGGTCTATCTGCAGCATGTGTTTATTCATACAGAATCAGATTTTCAGGTGAGTTAGAGCTGTACGGTTCCTTTAGCTTCAGGACAGCCACGCAAACCTGTGCTAGCTGAAGATCTGGCCCACACAGGCTAAAAGGAAGGTAAAGCTGCTTGCCTGAAATTGCTGGCCCATCTCCTTGTTTCTGCTCTGTGCATCTTAGATTTTTGTGTAATCTGAGCTGAAAAGTGACATTTATGATCTTAGGTTTTTTAGGTTAAAATATGCATTCTGCTGTCTGTGAAATAACATTCTTTCGAGTTAAAGGTTCCATATAATGTTGAATAGAAAACAGGAAGTGGAAGTACTTTAAGAAGATTCCTTTTTGGAAATCCAATTAAAAAAAAAAAAAAAAAAGAAAAAACTACTGGAATAATTTCATTTGTGGTGTAGCAGCCCTGCCTTCAGGTGTTGACCTTAATCAGTTTCATTATATGCAAAAAGATTCAGATTTTCTGGGTCAAATTCTCCCCAAGTGTATTTTCCCTGAAATCTGTGGAGTAACGTCAGCAATGAATCTGGCCTAATGATCTCAAATTTCCTCCATTTCCTCTTTGTGGGATCAATGGAAAATGAAATAATCCTACTAATCATTCTATAGAGAAAAAGATACAAGATATATACTGCTTTATCTACAAGAGTTTGAATTAAATCCTCTGTCAATATAGACATAATTTTACTCTTTTTGCAAATATGGGTTTAGATGATTAACTACCTGCACATCGTTGGAAAAAAAACTAACCTCAAAAAGCCTATAATTAAAATTTATTTTATTACAAAAAATAAAATCCTTTCTTCCCCTAAATCAGGGCCAGAGTTTTGAACAATAGTTAAATTAGGTCTTGACTGTGTATTGGTAACGAACAAAGTTTCTTACGACCAAATTTGCCTTCATTGCCATGTATTCGATGTTTAGCCATTCACTTCCCTTTCGAAATATCACCGATTACTACTCAAACTGTTGCATTGCACAGAGCATTGAAAATGTATCCCTAAACGCTATGGTATTTGGCAGCAATGCATTTTAGGCTTTACACTTACATAAGGCTTTTAAATTTTCAAAGGGCTGAGTGAAGACTCCCTGATTATTTTCTTATCACTCTATGAAGTAACAGTACTTCAGGACTAATCACTCAGTATTACAGATAAAAAACATGGATGCAAAATGTATAAAGGCTGGATCTGTACACATAGTTGCCAAATTGCCCTTTCAGGCCAAAAATGTTATTCCAATCATTCATGATACAAGATATTCCTAAGTTTCCACTGTAAAATTATATAGCTCCTTAAAGTGAAAACTTGAGCCTATCTACCATGGTGGGTCAGTGGGAATGCCTTGTAAGCATATAAAAGTGAGACAAGGCTATAGCACGACTTCCAGCCTATAGCACTACTTCCAGCCTATAGCCAGCTGTTACCTAAGGGCTTCCCAAGAAAGCACTTAATAGCCCTTATAAGGGATCTTATAAAATACAATTTTATAAATTTTATGTATTTTTAGATAATTTAAAATTTTGGAATTTTATATACTTTATCTAAAATGTAATTGCAATTTTCAGCTGCTTAGTATAAAAACCACTTGCTGGACATTGCACAACAGTATTTTTATTAAATCTAGATTAACTGATACCTTGAATCGTGCCATTCTTCCTTCAGGGGCTGATCCAAAGGCCATTTGACGTTAGTTAGCTTTGGCTCAGACACAGGAGAGATCATTGCAGCTCCTGTTGTAGTTAACAAAAAGGATCCTTGGATTTTATTAGCTGTTAGATCACATCTACAAAGCAGAAGGTCATATAACAAGCTTCTGAGGTAGGATACTGGTGGCAAAGGAGGTACTAAGGACTTTAGAAAATAAAGGACTTTTTAGGGGATTACTTCAACCTGAAAGCTCTAGTGTTTAGTCTAGGTTCATGTTAATCATCTGAAAGTACCCAGACTGCAGTCTGATGAGAATGAAGACAGGAATGTAAAATGAAATTTCTGAGTAGGTCAGGAAGTGGTTACAATAACCACGACTATTTGAGTGACAGCGTACCTGCTTTTTCACAGCACAGATCTGTGCTGGGGACACTAACTCAGCGAGATCTTTGGGTCTCACTTGGCTTTACACTGCTGGAATACAACTGGGTGCAGTGAAGCTATTCTTTATTTACACTAGTGATCACAGTCCAGATCGGCCTTGTATTTTCCAGCGAGGCATGAAACTATAGACCTGATTATTTGTGAGCAAAGTACTACTTGGATGAATAAGCATGCTTACTAATGGCCTGGTTAAAATGGCTAAACACGGATGAGATAAATTCCATCCTGCTTACTTAATTCTTGCTGTTTCAATTAGATGTGTTGTTTTTCTTGCTCTGTCTCAGCCCATTCTATTACTTTCCCTATTTGTATCGCGGTACGTTGCTGAGCAGACTACACAGCTAGCAGTTTCGCTACTTGAAATGAGAACACTGTAAAAGAGGATTGAGGTGACTTCTTAATATTAAGTTGATAAAGTATACAAAGCTCTTTTGCATGAAATGGACTGTAGAGCTACTAATAATAGCTATACATCTTTCAAGATATAGGGTCTACTACAGATCTTGAATAAACGAATCTCTATTAACGCTAGATAATATTCATGAATTAACATGTTTCCACATAGTGAAGAAATTTATGTTTCCATTGGAATACACTGGGAAACTGACATCCATTTCTTTGGGACTAAATTGCTTAACCCAATCCACCAATTACCATTCGCAGAAGAAAAAAAAAAAGAAATTTTGCTCCATGGCAGACATTTGTATTACTTTGCCTTCAGAGCATGGCTTTATAAACTGATAACAAAAACCCACAAAAGGATAATGGAAAGGCATGGTCAGGGGAATGATATGGTAAAGGGGAACACATCTTAGAGGAAATACACTTTGGGGATAGTTTTACTGAAATCTGGCCCCAGGCACAGCAATAATGTAGACAGATTAATCTGTGTACAAGTGATCAAATCCATCTGCAATACTGTCTGTTTCAGGAGAATTAAAAATCTGTGGATTTTTCTGGTGATAGGAACTGATATCTATCCAGTTGTTAGATTTGAATTCATATCTTACTTTTTTCAGGATTAGTGTTTTATAGTTATTTAACATGCACCATTTATATTATTTCCTGCTTCACCTTCTCTTCATGCTGCATTTTAAATTTCATTATAATTAGAATTGACATGTTATTGCAATTTTTTTTATTGATGCCTGATTTTCTTACCCACTCAAGCTGCTTTTCTTTTAGTTTAATACAACTGAATTCTATGATCATGGGGTAAAACAACTAACATAATAGATCTCTTGTTGCTATTGCTGTAGGCCTTGGATTCACCCCACTTAACTTTAGTAATCTTTAGTAATCTTATAAAGACACCAAAGTTAGAATTTCCATTAGCTATTCTAGAATCCATAGAAAGAGATAGATGCATCCTGGGGAAGGTTAAACTCATTGATCTGGGTGGTTGGAGTGTAATTTATGTATTTATACAGAGAGAATGAGAATGGAGAAAAAAAAAGGACACATTCTGGCTATGAACAATACAAATTAAGAAGTTCAGGGAAAGTATTTACATATATTATACACACAAACATTATAAACTGTAATTTCAAATAGATAGGTAATATATATACATTTTTCAGTTAAATGTATTACTATTTTAAGGCACTGTGTTTTCAAAACTTTGCTTGCTGGAAAGATCATTTGAGTAAGAAGCTGCCATAAGTTTAATGTTTGGGTTACTACTACTTTGGAGTGTTTGAAATTTCAATTTCATTTCATATATAGTTGGTAGTGAATACTTTTCCATCCACATGACAATTTCTGCAATGAAACTACTGAAAAATTGCTAAAATCCATGCAAAAATAATTATCGCTTGAAATTAGAGATGAATAGCAGTGAGCTTTTAATGCACTTTTTCATTTTCTATTTTATTGCCACTATGTATGATGAATAATAGTGGAGAGATCAATAATGTTAAAATAAATAAAGTCTCACCTAAATGTCATGACATAGGGGCAAAAAATACTCATATTAGTTTAATTTTAGATGTAGAAATCATTTGGATGTAATCAAGGTTTTTTCCATCTATGTACTTTAAATAACTAATTTTGAAAGCAAATTTGTGGCTGTGCCCACAGGGGTGTTTGTCTCCCTTCAAATGTTGTGTTTTCTCAAGCTGAACTCAGACAGCCGGCTTCCGTTGATGTGAATGTCAATTCTTATCATTGATATTTAGTAGCATTTCCTTTGCTGAGCTCTGACTCGAATTTCCTAACTACCTTCTGAATTCACCTCCAACTCATCTGTTCAGTGTCACACCAATGGACTTTGAATGACCTTCTTAGGATTCTTATCCTTGCAAAGCATTTGTCAGCCATCTCTTATGCTAATTTCCATCAACTTCAATTTCTACTTTTTTCTATTATCAGCTTCCATAAGTGTTCTCAGTTTATCCGTAAAATCTCAGTGCAGCCAGTGACATTTGGTATATTATAGAATATTAGAGACAACCCCAGAGATCAATTTTAGGCTAAGTAAAGCATTTAAAAAGCAACAATTGTTTAGCTAGAACCTTGTTTATATGAACCCAGCCAAAGAAGACTGAAGACTTTGAATTAGGGATGTTGCTTATAGTTTAACTAATTTAAATGTTATTTTTCTGTTCAAGTTGCTGACGCTGATAGATTATTATTGATCACTTCTACCTTATTTTGACATTGAAGATTTTAGATCCTTTCATCTTTGCAAGTTGTTAATGGAAAATAGTTTTCTTGTAGATATAAAATTAATGCAAGAGGACAACACAAATTTTTTTTGTCTTATGCTGAGTAGTTTTTGAGAATAATTTTTTTTATGGAGCATATAAAGATGGAACACATAAACTTATTTATCTATTTTACCCTTCTAAGACTACTCAAATGAGCAGTTTAAAACATAATAATTATTATTTAGGTTTTATAATCTTTGTTTCTATTTCACAGCTTCCTCTCATTTGGCAAATAAAGCTAAACAAGCTGTTTCACTTCAGTATATTTTGGATACATGTTTCTTCTGCTTTCCTTTTCTAAATCTTTCAGAAAAAAAGTCATTTTAATAACTTTAATCTGAGGTCAGAATTGACCTTTCATTGACTCTTGAACCTTAAATGACTTAAATAACTCTTGAACCTGAATTATATTCAGAAAAATAATCAAAATCTGACTCTGGATCTAGAATGCTCGAGTTGGTATCTTATATAAGATTTAGGTTTGGCTTAAGGCGAAAGTCCGATATTCATGCTGTTTTGTTGACTTTCCCAGCTAGCATCTGCTCCTGCCAAGAATATGTCTCTTCATTCTTGCTGTTGCTGGATGCCATGTGAATGTACTCACTTTTCTCCTCCCCGCGCTTCATGAAAAAACTCAGGGTCAGGGCCAGTTCTCATCAAAGATGCAGCTAATTGTGAAATATGTAAAAGCAAAGTAAGAATTTAAACAAACTACCATCCCCTTCCCAACTCTATCTCACATAAAGGAGATAGGATACAAATCCAGTGCTCTTAAATGTTTGAGAAATGCCTGGTGCAAATCTTCTTAGAATTTCAAAAGAATGTTTTGTGATTGAGCTCTGAAAACCAGAGTAAAACCTGATTACTGGAAAGGGAGGCCAGAATCTTTTTTTTTTTCACCAGAAATTAAACCAGTATGGCTCTCTGTCCCTTCAGTAACTTCTCCAAAGTTGTGTGCCTCCTTCTTTCCACCTTGGTTTTGTTTAGTGGGGGACACTGAAATGGAAGAAAAGGGGGCAAACTCTGATTTTATGTTGCCATCCTTGGCAGAGTGTTTCCGCAGCCTTATTTCTCCATTAAACCTTGGCTTTGAGATATTTACACTACTTGACCTTCAGCTGTCTGTCCCTGTATGTCACTGGGGAGGAGCAGCAAACAGAAGTTAGTACTGTCAGACCTAAAACTTCTACAAAACACACTGAACAGCCAACTTAAACTTCAGTCTTCTGGGTATATCTAGTTCACTCTGAACACTCTCAGAGATCTCTGCTTAGCCTTAGTATGGTTACACTGTATTTCATTAAATAGTTCACTCTGGTTTTCCTACTGAATGCCTGAACTGAGACAGGTCTTCAGTGCAGTCACATGAATGACTAAAAACAATTAAGAAGAACTGGGACTGTTAGTCTACCAATAAGAAGAAAAGACTTTTAGTGTGACAACCTTAAATAGATCCTAGAGTGCCTAGCGAAATGTACCTCCTAAATATCCACCTTTGTTTGCTACCCCAGGACTTTCACCTCAATATGCTTTTGACTAAGGCCTCCTTTCTAGTGCTGTGGGGATATTTACTTGTCAAAATCTATTTGTGTTCAGAATTTATTAGCAGTAAAACAGTATTTTTTTTCTTCCTCTTAAACATTCAACCCCTTATGTAGCCAAGTTCAGCTGTGTATATGAATTCACCATTTTCATAAACAGGAAGAGTTTCTGTTAAAACGTTAATCTGCGAGAAAAAGACTGGAGCTTGTTCAGTGTTACAGAGTTCAACTGAAGGCCAATAATCCAATATATGTATGTTGGGGGAGGGAGAGGGGAGGATAAGGAGAAAGAAACCTGTCTTTCCCTGGAAAAGAAATAAAAATAGCAGCAAACGTTATCATTTTCAGATTGTTACTAGCAACAGAGAGACGTGATCCAAATAACAAGTGAATGACTGCATACACTGGTGCAAGATAAAGACCCCAGATAGGAATTTGATTAAGTATTATTATCAGTCACTGTACAAAGAATGGCAGGCAGGCAGCAGAGCATTCACTTTTCCGTCCATCTCTGCCTCTGGCTGACTGCTTATGCAGGTTGTCATAAAGGTAACCTGGAGATAGGACTGCACGTCAGATAGCAGTCATCATTTTCTCCATACAGGGTCTCCTTAAACATTACACTCGTTGTTGTAGAGACACAATTAGGCTGGCAGCTTAAACAGCTCTGCTTTATTTGTTGTTACATAGTCTTAGATTTTTGACCATTACTATTCCTCTTTCTAAAATTTGAGATCTGTAGTCTATGTAATCTCCTTCATAGCTACCGTGTGACCTTTCTGCCACATAAAAAGAAAAAACATGATGTTGTCGTGAGAAAACAGAGATACTTCTTCTCCACCATCCTTTGACTCTTTATGATTTGACCTTTTATCTAAATTTGGTTTGCAGATAGCAATTTGCAATATGGATAGAATATTGAGTTACAATACACCTTTTTTCTGATGCAGGTGCAAGGTGAATAATACACGGATCCATGTTTCCTCCACTTTCCAATGCATGTACCTGTATATGCTGTAAAGGATAAACAAAAACACGTAAGAAGGACAGAAGCAATTTCATTCATCCTGGAGAAAGGGAAAAGAGCAACCTACGCTTTGTTTTGGGGAGAGTAATGCTACTCAGGTCTTGCACTTCATTTAGATTGATCCTACCATAAGAATATTTACAGGATACTTACAGCAATGTCTGTAATCAAAGACAGCATATATTCATATCAATTTGATATAAGAGAACTGAAAACAGTGAGAACATCGTGAAGACATTTGCTCAGAATATGGCCAGCTCCAGGAATTTTTTTCCACTCTCAATCTTGTTACAAAACATCTTAAGAACTATTGGGCAGTGATACAAATGAATGTTCTAAACTGAAGTAATGTCATCACCAACCTAACAATGATGGTTCACCTTTAACAGAGATGTTTTCACTTGCCTACTTAATAGAAATGAGATGGGATATAGGCAGCTTTAAAAGGTATCTATTGAATTCTATTCAATTATATAGCCAAAATGTAATACTAAAGTAATGTGTCTGATTTATATATTTCCTCAAAATTCTAGTTGTACAGATAAATATTTGTTGTGCTACCGTCAGTTCTTGTTTGAGCAATTCAAATTAAAAGCCTGTATTTTGGTGGTGGTGGTGGTTGTGGGTTTTTTTAACTTCTCCATGTACACTTAAAAACAAAAGTTGGAAGAGCTGGTTTCAGTCTGTTTCCTAGCCTAGATCTGGGTCATTCAACTGCACCTTTGTTCGTACTAGCTGGAAATGGGAAAAGCAAGAGGACATAAACGAACTGATTATTTCAGTTGTATGCTGGTTCATGTGAGAGAGGTTTAGTTTTGTCTGTGTTTGGCTATTGCCTGTTGATTGCATCTCATGACGTTCCCTGCTCTACTGTGACCTCTCTCTCTGTGTTTTCTGCCCTGTATTTCCCAGTAGCTGATGACAAGAATCCTTCCAAATAAAATGAAATGTGTTTATGGCAACTCTATACATAGTTAGATTATGCCTACCAAAAATGCCTCAAAGCTTAACTCCAAAACTAAGTCTTCACAATGCTTTGCAGATGTGCCCCGAGAAACAAATGCTTAACTTTACCATGTACGAAAACTGCAAATATATACAAAATACTTAAAAGGTGACAAACTGTCTCAGCAGGAGATGAGATTCTGCAAACATTCTCTCACCCAAACAAATGTTTCATGACTCTGCATGAAGCTGGCATAAGGCTAAGAGCTGATAACATAAGAACTTGATCTCAACTAAACCAGCAAAGCAAGGTCTAATGCTATCTCCCATCACACATAATAACAAAAGACTTCATTTTAGTTTGAACCAAAATATCTCCTGCTTAAGTTGTGATTGCCCACCTTTCATCTGGACCATTTTGCAAAGCAGCCACTAACTTACAAGTTCCTACCTCCACAAGAAAAAAAGCCAGGTACAGCAGTAAATTGCAAATTTATCCATTATATAATGGATATTTATCCACTCTTTAGGACACAGCCAATGAACTAATATCTGATTTTTTTTCTTCATGTACTTATTTAAATATGACCAATAAAGCAGAGAGGAAATTGTAAAATAATAACATTTTCCAATGGAAAGAATGACACTCAACATACTTACACATACATATGTGTTGAAAATGCTTTTATAGTTTCCATAACACCTCAGGATCAACCTGGTGAAGCAGTAAACATTTCAGTCTTTCCATCAATCCCTGGCAAACCTGTTCTCTTACAAGAATAAGACCTTTATCATCACCCTGGTCCAAAAAATGCACTTCCATGCTTAATTTCTGGTACTCAAAGTTATATGATTGGTCCTGAATAGTGCATCTGAGAAAGACAAGCATAGGAAAATCTAGGCTGGAAGGGGATCTTCTGAGGAGATCCCTAGACTGGCCTTCTTTGTTTAAAGTAGAACACCTAGGAAACCACACTAGGCCAGATAGTCAGCTCACAGAAATGAAAAGAAAGACTCTATGATGGCTCCATAGAGTCTTCCAGAATACAGCAAGAATCAGAACTACAACTACTGTTTTAAATTTGGACTTCATAGAAAATTGAATTTCATTTGGACTGTGAACTATGAGGTCTCTGCTTATGCCAATTAACACCTTATACAGAAATGCCCTGTTTCAGGCACTTGGGGAAGTTTCTCAGTAAGATCCTGCGTTTTTTCAGAAATAAAATCTCATGTTGTCTACATGCTATGTGCTATTGCTGTATTTTCTGCAATTTTCATATATTCAGAGCTATCAGCATGGATTTCATCACCGAAAAACCACAATAGAAGGCAATTCAAAAATCAGTGAGTCATAAAATGAATGCAGCCCAGTAGTTTTTGTTTTCCTTTTGTTTCAGCCTAATGGGCACCAGTTTTATTTAAGTGGATATATCACTTCTGTCACAACATTTGTGACAGTTGTAGTATTCTTGGAGAAACTGCTTTCATGTAGCTGTTGAAAGCTGTTCTTTTCCCTCACATTAGACCTAACCACCAGCTTCTGGCACACAAGTTCTTCTGCAAATAAGAATGTAATCTTTGTAATGTCTCTGAAAGTTGTCCAGTGCTTCTTAAAAAGAGTCCCAAGCAGTTGGTTTAATTAGTGGTGTTCATCAACTCCAAAAGATGCCCAAAATGTGTAAATTTAGCTGCTTTATGTGCATTTAGCTTCTATACGTGCTTGTCTTCCTGTGCTGTGTAGCTAATCAGACTTAGGCTGCTTAACAAGCTGGGTGGGAGGTATCAGGACACTTGGGAGCTTGATGCATAATGGCCATACATCATTAAGGGTTTCTTTTTTCTTAAAGTGTTATAAACCTTGACCCCACGTCAAGTTATTTGATTCCTGTAGCCAAAAAAAAAAAAAAAAAAGAAAAGAATATTAGCTGTGGTGTTTTTACTAAATGTCAAGCTAGGTAAATATATTGTATCTTTCTAGAATCTTATTCTATATTGTAATTTGTCAGCATTCCCTGCATTGTTCCACAGATTTGTATTGTACTGCTGTGAGTAACTTAATCATCCTTATATTTCACTCCCAATGACTAAATTTCAGTACTGAAAGGAAAAATCTGCAAAACTCTCTCTATATATATATCCCCCTCTCTTTGTATGTGCATTTCTCTGTACAAATATATGGTAATTTTTAATATGGAGAAAATTATTAGTTCATGATTATTTTGGTCAAGGAAAGGAATAAAATAGATGGAACCCTGAAGAAGATCAACAGGAGGAAAAGGCAGAAGCCTACTGAAACAGCAAGGTTATTTGTGGTGTGTTCTGATAGCAGAGATCACAAAGGAGCTTCATAACACTTTCACTGCAAATTGACCTAATTCTCTGTCATAATCTTCTTAGGCTGATGAGGTTTCCACCTATCTTCAGGCATAAAATGTAGTCATTCCTTTCTAGCTGATAATCAGCGTGTTTATTACTCATTCTAGTTGCTTAAAGACAGTATTTTCAGAACTAGTCCTGAACTACTAATGTCATCAGTGATACTCGAATAACAAGGGAATAACCATGGTCTTTGCTATGGGAGCTGTTTAACAAATCTAAAAATGTTAATCATGTTCAGGGCATTGTCACTTCCAGGGAACAGAGATTACTTCTAGTGACGTGCCCAGAAGCAATCTATTTAGTTTTCTTTTCATATAAAGTTGGGAAATAATGAAGGTTTTATTAAATGAAACTTAATTCGCCGCAATAGGGACTTCAGATCTACCTGTTCCTACTACCAGGGGATGCAGTATAATTTAATAACAGTCTCTTTAGATTAGCTCTGTCTATTTGCATGTCACATTATTAACCGACTCCATGCCATAGAGTGTAGAGGATTTCAGAGACTGCTGTCTCAGCCTTTTTTATTTAAAAAAAAAAATCCTATATTGATGATTTGTAAACTACATTATTACAGTAACAAAACCGTAGGATAAGAACAGCTAAAAAGGGTGATGTAAGCCTTTTGGCTGTGGTCCAAGGCACTAAGACTTAGTAGATTACTAATGCTGTCTAGCAATGGTGTGTTTTTCCTGCCACGGTGACAGCTGCTGAGAGAATTTCTATTATTATCTTACTGTTTTTTTAAGCATTAAAGTGTAATGATTTACTAGCCTATAATGTAGTAGCAATGTGTGAATTACTGTGGATGCATTTGTATGCTTAGCAACATCTGGTTTACAGGTGTGAATATATGGATTTTGCTAATTAATACTTAGTGTCACAGTTTCTGAGTGAAGATGTAGAGATGGAAATAGAGAAATGTTCTCATCCATGCAATATTATTTCAGCTCCCTGGGAAATAAAAAAGAGATAGCACATACTTGAGTTATTTTTTTATTGTTGTTTTTACTGGCTACTTCTTTGGTTTGTTTTATTTTAACACCTCCATAATATCTCCCTAGTACCTAGCCAGGAGACGTTTTGCTGAGGAGAGTTGTAAAGAGGTAGTTTGAATAAAGTGGTTTAATCATATGTGTCAGCAAAGCTTTGTGTTTTTTAATAAAAATTTCAGCTTACTATCTCAATCACTTCGTTAAGTAACATAATCATGAATGACCATTCCTCAGCTGAGTCCCTGTCCCAGTCCATATGCATGTTCTCACTTCATGCAGTATTCAAGACTTGGTGAGCGTCTTTACCCTTGCTGCAGGCTGAGGCGAAGGATGGGAACCATTACCAAAACCCTTCCATTGTGACTATTTTAAACTCCTCCATTCTCTTGCAAAAATATACATTTCCCTGTGTCTGTCCTGTAGAACTTAATAGAGTATCAGATTCCTACTGCGCACCTTTGTAGAATGATTTAGAAAAGCCATGAAGCTCTCTGCTAAAAAATCTATGCCTTTTAAGTACACTCCATTTACTTATATAGGTTTAGTCTATATTCAGTTCTGTGAAGCAATATCCTTCAGTTCAGTATTTCTGAAGCTACAGACAATGACTTTACACCACAAACAGTCTTTCTGGGATTTATAGCTGTAAAGGTCTAAAGTGGTGAAGTTATTGTCCGCAGAAGTTTATCAGCTTCCAGAAGTTTAGCCTGTATGCTTACACAGGATCAAGAAATTCAGTCAAAAATCTCCAGTTGAATTCTTCACACTGAGAATGCGGATCATAGGCTTGCAGGACAGTCAGTTTCAAAGGCACGTTTAGGGTTCCCATGCGGTGCCAAACATCTTCTCAAAGAGGGACTAATTCAAGGTCAGGTTGCCTATGGCACTGTCCAGGTGAGTTTTGACTGTCTCCAGGGATGGAGAGATGACACAACCTGGACAACCTGTTCCAGTGTTTGACCAACAGTGAAGAATTTTTTCCTTAGACTCTACACAATAGTAAAGGTAAAAGAAATATTTAGTCAGGAAAAACTGATGTCATTTATTACAAACAAATTGGTGGGACTAAATTGAGTTTTTTGACAACCAAGATATGTAAGAGTTTTTCATTATAAAAAAGGAATGATGCAATTGCTTGTTAGAAAATAAAGCAGAAAGAAAGAATAATGAAATGTGGGTAGCAATGTTAGATCCCTAGCTTCAGACATGGGATGTGCAGGTTCAAATTCATCCAAATTTCCTTTGTGATCCTGGGCAAACAATGAAAACTCCACGTCTTACTCTACAGTATTCTCGCTTTCTGCCTCATTTTTGAACATTGTTGATTATTTCAGTCTGATTTCCTTTTCCTTCACTACTCTGCAGAATCATTACCTAGACACTTCTCAGTTAGAAAGTGTATTCATCTAGAATCACAGAATCATAGAATCATTTAGGTTGGAAAAGACTGATGAGCTACTGGATCACTCAAACGTAAGAGTTTGATGTAAAGCAGGCATGGGCTCACGGCTGGTAGGTGGTGCATTAT
The DNA here is from genome assembly GCA_028565335.1 of Limnodromus scolopaceus. Classification (NCBI taxonomy): domain Eukaryota; kingdom Metazoa; phylum Chordata; class Aves; order Charadriiformes; family Scolopacidae; genus Limnodromus; species Limnodromus scolopaceus. The sequence continues at coordinate 102,365,529 of JAOXNO010000024.1, forward strand.
CTAGAATACACAGTATGTAATTTATTCCAGATTTATACTGTCATCCTCATTTTTTAAACTATGAGAAGACATATGGCAAATGATCTAGCACAAAATTAGTGTTACAGATGAAAAATACATGATTTGACATTGAGTCTGACAGTACTGATAGTCAAAGAGTTTTTTATGCAGACTTGAACAAGAGTGACCTTACAACAGGTGTCGTGTGACTACAGTAATTTTAACCTGATGCTACAAGCAATAGCTCCAGATTTACCACTCCATAAAACTATGATTTCAACAGAATACTCTCGTTGTTTGAGATACTGCTGGCTAAAGTGCACCTGACTCTGTAATCTACGTTTTGGGACGTGGGCAAGAGACATGCCCAATCTTTTCTGTTTTCAATCATTTTTGGTTTCTGGAGTGCTGGGAGTTATTTTGTTTTTTTCTTAGGGGTATATTCCTTTTATATGCAGCCATTTTAATAACAATAATAACAATGATAACAACAAAAATAATAATAGTTAAACTAATCAAAGAGAGGGAAAAATCACTTTGGGCTATATATTTATTTATTCTTCCACTGCATGAGATTATAATTAAATTTGCAAACATATTGTGCTTTTTTAAAAGAAAAGACATTCAGCAAAATAAATTGATTGCAGCGTTCATACCCAAAAGACGTTAGATGACATTCTTCTCAATAATATCCTGTTATAAAGTTACTCCCATGAAATCTGACCTTCTTGCACCATGATCAGCTTTGCTAGAGTCTTGTTAACAGGTAGCAGGATCCTGTTCTATATAAACCCATTCAAATGAGATGTCTACCACTGCAGTCCACCATCTTTCTTAAATTAGGGAATATTTAGTTGAGAGCCTTACCTGACCAAAACTGCAGTCATGATACCATGAACAGAGAACTTGTCACAAGTAGGTAGTCTTTACTAAAATAACAGGTTGGCTGGTGTTCCAAAGTCACTCATTTTCAAGCTTTAAGTTCTTGCTCATGTAATATGCTTCCATAGTCTTTCTTTCCATTAGCAGTGATAGCAGAAAATGTGAGATAGTAGAATGTGTTCAGTATCAGTTTGGCTTAAGCTTCAAGTGCAGTATGAGAGACTATTTCATAAATCTGTTTGGGAGAAAAACTGGATACTTATGAAGTTATTATTAATTCAGCATTCAATTTGAATCAAAGGCCTTGAAGAGTCCTAATGTTTTAAATAGAAAAAAATCCCACTGTTCTGACATTGTTGAGACGTTTTCAGCCAAAAAAAAAGGAGTTATATTTCTTTTCATTTTATTACTGTTGTCATAAATTCAAGAAGAGGGAATGGAAAACAGGAAGGGAGGAAAGGACTTTTTTTTTTAGTGTGTTTGCTTTGAAATCAGAAACATTAAATCACAGAACAAAAGAAAATATGTAAGCTATAATGTGTAGAGGCTGAAATACCATATGACTGGTAGAGTAGAAGGGAACTTAGTACAAATCCACAGTTGACAAGTGAAAATGATAGCCATGAAATGGAAGTAGATAAAAGACAGGGAGTTGCTAATAGTAAACATGCAGAACTGACTTTTCTTCCAAAGTGACAGAACAAACAAGAGTACTGAACAGCCAAAAAAAAATTTCTTAGTTATATATTTTTGGCATTTTTTCTAGGCTGACACCTTTTCATCACTATCAAAAAACAATGAGAAGGCAACTTTGTAAAATACCAGATTTTTCCTAAGACGTACTGAATACTCATGACCTTTTAGGATAGCTTTCACAACTTGTTAAAATGAGTCTAGAGACAGAAACATGAAAGGGGGTAGTGGAAGGCACTGGTTTACACTTTCCAATTTATTCTTGGTAGTTGAGATACAACAACTTAATCTAAATATTGTCTTCTAAGTAACTAATGAAAACAGGACTTGTTCATTAGAAAGCTCCTCAGACTGAGTTTTTTAACAACCTCTATCATTATGATATCTTAGTGCCCCATAATTTTTAATGTATTTATCCTTTATGTTGTGCCCCAAGGGAGGGAAATGTCCCATCTGTGTGTATGGAAAGGGAAGCACAGAAAAGACAAAAGTGATATCCTCAGTTTTGTTACTTATATCTCAGAACTTCTGATTTCAGTAAGAATATAAATATCTTTGACTAGCTGAAGTTATTTTCCCAGTATCATACAGCGTGCTTATAGCTTAATTTTCAATAGTATATGATCCTTAAAAGTGATCACTGATGATAAGATTTGCTATAATCGGAAGTTCACCTGAAGCTGGTGATCCAGACACCGATGCCATATAGCTGTGGTTGTAACGCAGCCAGCCTCCACCATGGATGTTGAAGCTGGCCCAAGTCTTTCAAGGAATGAAAAATTTATCGCTCCAGGAAGTCATGAACATGCAAGAAGGAACTTGACACCAACCACATCAAAGAAATTACTTGACTATGACAGAAGAAGGGAGGCATGAGGAATATTTGCTCCAGAGTCTGTTTTTGCATTTTACAGTAAAGAAAAAAACCCCTCAGATATGGTGTGAAAGCAACAGGAACAGAGACAAGAACCCAAGGCTACCCTTCTGCACAGGAAGAGTACTACTGCAAACTTGCAGTTTGTCTTCCTGTTGTGTCCTGGCTATGTGGTGATTCAGGCTGTGAAGATGGAAAGAGTCTAATTCTAGTTTAAAAGCTTCAATGAGGATTAGAAATGCCACTATAGGAGTTAAAAACTGAACTTTTGGTTTGTGCTATACTTAGCATTCGTCTACCTGTCTGTGAATTCAGGGCTTGCTGATTTTGACTAAATTTTGCTCATTCTAACAGGGTTAAGTCCACTGGCTATTTTTTGATTTTTTTATTTAATTAGCATTTGTCTTTACTGGAGCAACATCTGGGAATAAAGTTAGCATATCCGTTATTGAAATTACTTTAAATGCCAGAAAGGGCCTGAAGCAAAGTACCCATAATTTATGTTCTGCAATGTATCAGAATGCATGTTCATTCTATGGACATATTTAATATACATTTCAGATGATTAGCACAGCTATTAACTGTTTTCTCTCCTCTGAACAAGCTAAATCTTACCCCAAATTAAGTTCTGCTAAACGGCAGATATGTTAGTTATGAAGTGCTGCAGAGTTGTAATCCCCCTAGCTATTTAGCACTATTCTTGGCAGAGAATTTTTTTGTGAAAAATGACCCAGTGCTCATAACCTCTGATTGAGGAAAGAATTACATGACTGTGGGGCTACCTGGGAAGCAACACAGGACTGAGTCAACATTGATAACATAACATTTTGGGCCTATAAGGGAAAAGCTCCAAAGATGTAAGGCAAGACACGGGTATTATAGCACTGAAGAACCCTCCACAATCAAGTGCTATCAATCTTAAGGATTTGGTATTTTTAAAAGTCTTAAGGGAGGAATTTTAAAAATTTGCTTTGATCCTAAATAGAGAGAAAGGATTAAGAATGAAGGAACTTGTAACTAACTCAGTCTCATGAGGGAGAAGGTTCACTAAGTTATTCATTTGTGTCAGTCAATCACCTCGCAATCATTACATTCAATATGAAATAATGGTTTAGATTAATTCCTCTGAAAACTTTGTCAGCCCAAAATTAGTTATATCTCATCTACATTTAGTCTGTATGGATCTTTTGCAGCCAGATGTTAATCATATGGTTCTATGAAGGAGGCATAAAACTAACATTACCTGCATTGCTGTTGACAGCAAAATTCATGGCTTATGATTTTCTGAATTGAGTTAATCTATTTTTTTTTATAGGATGAGAGAATGCTATTGGAAATGAGGTGAGCACTACTAAGACAGAAAAGTGATTGCCCACCAAGTCTTCCAGAGGGTATTTCATGGAGAAGGTTTGAACAAACTATATGTTGATTTATGCCAGTCTTGAGACTTCCGTACTAAAGACATCACTTTGCTTATTAAAATGGTAAGGCTTTTGCAATAGAAGCTATACTTTAAAGGAGGGGGGAAGCCCTCCATGGTTATGCTTTGGAGCTTTTGTAATGGTGCATATCAAACTGAAGCAAAAGATAACACCTGCTTCAGGGTACAGTAGATTGGAGAAAATCTTGCTGCACAACTTTGAAAAGTAGATTGCTACAAAAATCTTTATGATGAGCCAACGGTAGAGAATCGAACGCTAACCTAAAAAGCATGGAGGCACATGGCTTTTTACAATGAGAAGCATCTAATCTGACTTGAGATACTTATGTAAAATTCTGCCTTTGAGCTTCCTTTATTGTACACAGAGACCTAGAGTGTTTCCTAGAGAGCAGTTCACCTGAATTCCACTTTGCACATGAACGTTTTTTACCACTAGCTACAAAGTACTTAATCAGTTCTGGTATAGATATGTAAGTTGTAGCCTTCTCAGTCTGAGTTGATGTCAGTTGCTGTGTAGGGTAGAATCATGTTGAGAAACTGGTACCTCATATGGTATCTGATTTATTAGCAGTGAAAACCACTTTAAAAATATTTGAATATTTATGCTAGCATTTTAACATATGCAACTAAAGTAAATTTGTAAAATGTTTCATACACTTTCCACAGCTTGATAAGTGAAAGATCAGATGTTAATACTTTATAAGAAAAACAGAATCACAGAATCACAGAATCACCTAGGTTGGAAGGGACCTTTTAAGATTATCTAGTCCAACCAATGAAAAAAAAAACCAAACCAAACAAACAAAAAAAAAACCCCAACAAAAACCCCCACACCCACCCACACCACACCACACCCAAAACAACACCAACCCAACACTAATCCATATCCCCGAGCACCATGTCAACTCGTCTCTTGAATA
>JAOXNO010000024.1:102370370-102381498 GCA_028565335.1 Limnodromus scolopaceus
CCAATGCCTGACAACCCTTTCAGTAAAGAAATATTTTCTAATATCTAACCTGAACCTCCCCTGGTGCAACTTGAAGCTATTACCCCTTGTCCTGTCATCTGTGACCTGTCCACATATTTCATCATCACTGGTGTGCTCTAGTCTGAATACATTTTGGCTTGCCCAACAGTCTGAAATAAAAGTTAGAGTTTACTTGAGGCCTTTCTGATAAAGCAATATTTAAAGCATATGTTCCTTTACAATGTGAAAAGCAGTTTTCATTCTCTGGGTATGAAATTGATACAGTGAGTACCTAAACCTAATAATTTTGTGTTTGTTTGTTTGTTTGTTTTTCCCCAGAACATGTGAATGAAACTGAGGAGAGGCAGCAGAGAATGACTGTAACCACGTACGTCAGTGCAACAAAAAATTCCACAAAGCAGACTCAATTCAGGGCAGTAATAGATTGACCTGTTAGATGACCTGGCTTCAGAAGAAAACAGACAGGCTGTCAGGTACCCATAAAATAGGTAGAAATAGATAGATTGCTCAAAAAGGGAAAGGAAAGTGTTTCTATCTGCAGCTCTTAGATAGTTGTCATCACTGGTAACTTCCCTCCTTTAATTTTCTCCAGTCTATTGGAGAGAACTGAAAAATCAAAGTGAGATATTGAATGTTGGAAGAGGTGATAATACCTTCAAAGATTAGGTAAGGCAGAGAAACTTCCATAGAAAAAAAGGTAGCAGAAATCAACAGGACGATAAGTGAACTCAACAAGAATTTTAAAAAATCTAAATTTGTATGATTTCAGTAATGAAATCACATTACAAGGTTGAAGTGAAGGACTGCAGAAAAGAGATTTTTTTTGCATATATTTTCAGATTTGAGAAAACACAGCTGTTCTACAGATTCCCCCTGATTAAAAGATGAGAAAAAGAATACTCACTTCTCACACATTAAATCTCATGTGGAAGGGGAGAGATAATTTGTAAAGTATTTGCAGTACTAAGAGCTCTAACCCCCGCCAAGATTAAGAGTGAAACTGAGAAGTTGGTAATGTTTTGTAGCTCTCAAGATACATGGATAGAAGCTCATTTTCAAGACTATTTCAAGCTAGATGTAAGAAAAGAAGAAAAATTTTGCTATACTAATGATCACATAGATCTTTCCCACCTCTAGTTGTGTGATTTGATGATTTATCATAATGAAGTAATGACAAATGAGAAGGAAAAGTAGGAAATATAGTAGTTAAGTGTCAGCTGCATGGAGTGAGCCCAATAGCTCAGTATGCTAATGATAAAACTATTTTCATGAGAATTTTGGCTGCTGCCACCAACATAGCATTGCTATTTAATAGGTGTCATAAGAGGAGAAAACTTTGTTGGTGTTTGACATTAATGAAAAATTCTATTCTAAGAATCTGACATAAAATAATCACTTCCTTACCCTAGAAGATAGGAGTGCATGCGGGCTTTGGATTGCAGTGATGTTGCTACTGAACTGTAGTACTGGAGACTCTTGTTCAGCAGTAAGCTTTGGACACAAAGCCACACCAGGGTAGTACAGTCTTGACTGCTACAGGACATAGAAAAAGAAGAAAACAAGAATCATGAACAGAAAGGCATTAACCTAAATCTGAACAACCTTGTATTGTGGTTCCCTAGATAAGTATGTTTGCATACAGACACACACGTTTAAGGGCATGTCTATATAAACATACAGACCTACTCTGAAGTTTGCAATATTTTGCAGGTGAATAAACACTTCAGATTTTTTGCCTTAAGGAAATAGTGTGGAAGTTGATATATAGCTAAATTATCTGAATATAATTAGGGTAATATGTAAATGGTTAAATGTCAACACAATAAGTAACTATTCTCTTGCTAGTACTTGCACAGTACATATTGATAAAGCAGTTCTAAAAAAAGGCAAGTTTTTAGTTTGATATTTTCTTTCCTGGCATCTTGCTTTTGACTACAGAATTACAGCCCTATTCTTTCACTCTTCTGAGGAGTAAGATAATAGTTTTCCTTCTGGGACACAATAATGCTAATGTTGCCTTTAAAGGCTTTAAAGTTACACCTTTGTTTGTCATGTGCTCAACATTTTAAACACTGAATGTAAATGCTGCTCCAGCACACATGTAAAATAAAGAAATAGAATTTATGGTTTAAATGTGATAACTGTGCCAAATTTGCTATGACCAGTTTGGGGAAAATTCATGGTGACTTGTAGAAAACCACCATCTAATAGTACCCATTGGGCCTTTCTCTTGTTACTTCCAGTCTCAGAATGATGCTGGTGGACTAGTATCTATGATATAACACAGACCACAGTAATATTTGCATTTCTCAGCCCAGCTTCACTTATTTCTTTCCCAGAGTTGTAAAAAGGCAGGAAAAAAGTAGTTCTGGAAATCCTTTTCTATTGTTTTTTTCCCACTCATTCCTAGATCTCACTTTATATCAGAAGTTGAATGATTCCTGGTGTTTTAACAATCCCAGTACAGGATTTAAGGATAACCTCTGTCTTATAGTATCTGAGTAATGATGCCACTTAAAATCAAGATTCACCTTCTAGAAAGTGGAAAGTCTGTTCAAGAATTCAGTTTACTTGTAAGTTCCATATAAAGTACAGTATTTTAGCTGCTGATAAAAGTTATGTATTGTGTGTGGACATAGATAACGCAAGATATTGTAGCAGACACTAATTAAAATGAACTCAGAGGGTAGCTTTTTTCCAATGTCTTGTGCCATGATAAATTGAAAAAATGACTGAATTTGAATAAATAGACAAAGGATCTGGCTCTCTGAGGTCAGCTGAAAGATTTAAATTAAATCAGTGTCTTCACTAATTTTGAACATTGACTAAAACAATCTTCCTGTGTGATATTTACAGGAACTAATAATACTATATAAGATACTGAACTGTGAGGTTCTTACTTTCATTTTTGTGGAAACTGAACAGAGATGTTCAAACGAATTCAATCCTGCCCGTCAAGGTAAGGACCAGCACATGGATACATGAACAGGTGTTGTGCTTCTGAAGTACTTTTGGGTGCAGAATTTTGTATCCCATCACAAAATGGAAATGAAAGTCACAGTACCCAACACAAAAAAACAGAAAAGCCATCTTTTTGTCACTGATACAGTAATTAACTATTAATTTTTAAACTTTGAAAATTCAGCAAATTTATTGTAATGCTTTCCATCAAAAGCAGGTTTTTGGCTTATTATTCACATCCTATGGCACAGCAATATGAATATGAGCCAGCACATTTAATTGCCCTTGAAGAGTAACCTTTGGTAAAAGAAGTTATTCCTACTCTCAGATACTTTTCCTTTGACTTCATTTGGGCTAATGCGCATATGACAAAATCCCAGTGTGCCCCTCCCTTGAATTTCCTTAACATTTGACCTCACGCAGCTGTTTATTATTAAGAGACATTTGCCACTGCTGTGCATGGTACTGTACACTGTCTCTATAATCAGCGTATTTTTATCCCAAATACTTGAATTTACAAATAAGCTAGAAATGAATGCCTTGCATCAGCTTTAATTTTATAAGGCAGTGACCCATTCTACTACTGTGTAATAACAGGTCCCACTGTGACAATTAAAACAAATCGCCCTACAGAATATGCCATTAGATACATTCATGCCTCATCAGTAACTGAAGTGTCTTTTATGATATATTTCAAAGAAAGGTATATAACTTTAGCCCAGTTTCCCAAAGCACAAAATGATTTATAACAAATCTCCCATCTTTTCTATTTACTATGAAAATGAAATATGGATGAAATGAAATAACAACTCTAATTAAGAGTAAAATAGCTGTTGGCTACTAAATAAAACACAAGTGTGTAGATAATTTTGATCCAATAACAATTGATTTAAAATTAAACTAAGTTACCAGACAGCACTGCAGCTATTATTTCTTAGCTCTTCTATTTTGAACAAAGTAGAACTAGAAAGAAGTAAGTGGAAAAATGAATTCTTCTAGCACATATTACATGCTGATCGTTTTACCTAATTGGAGAACCTCTTTTACAACGTGTTAGATCTCAACCCATCAGGTGACATTACTACGACTGTCAGAAGGGCACACAGTTTCCTCCAGGCCTAATCCCATCTCTATGAGTAGTGCTGTGCATGTAGCAAAAGCGCTACAAGAGTACCGACAGTACTGTCAACTTGTCAGTGCTTTTTAAGAGGGGTTAAACTATTTCTCTGCCAGATCTTTATATTCTTGCTGCTGGGAGCACTTGGAATTAAAGTGTGGTAAGTGAACAACGTTTTCATTTGATTATTTTAGTAAGCTGCTTCCAAACTCTTTTTCTGTTCCCGAGTGGGTAGGACGCTTATGGTTGAGATTCATCTCATTAACTTTAGACATCTGCAATGTAGACATCTACATCTGAACTAGTCACTTGAGGCTTACTTTGTAGTCAACAGAGAGATATAAACACTTTTAAAGGGGGATCCAGCTGACCTATTTGAGTCACTTGGTAGCAGGGCACCCATTAAAATAACCAGTTCACGATTAGATGAGTACCTTTAGGTGTCTACGCTTGGTCAGATGAATCCCACTGACAGTTCAAGACCTATATCTAGGTGCTTTTGTAAATTGGTCAGTGGGGAGAAGAAGAGATGTTTTGCTCCCACACATCTTGTAACTAGCAAACTCAAGCTGTGCACTGCATCTTTTGGCTTTTTTTGTTTGCCTGAAGCCCATACCATGGCAGTAAGTAAGCAGGTACCTGTTCAATAGACTGGTCCCTGGAGTGACCCAAGGATGAGTTTGCCTGTTGTCTTCATGGGATAATATTGAAGTCTGACAGCATTTTCTTGGCCTGTCTCTACTGTTCCATGAGATGGTTCCTGAGAGCCACCCCATTTACAGACAAGCAAGTACAGGCTGAAGTCACACCCATATTTCCTACACTCTGGAATCTCTTGGCTTGAACACGTAACATGCAAGCCATGAACTTCCAGGGCATATCCCTTCCAACTCTTGGTCCTGGCTCATCTGTCTCATACACAGCTCATATCCCTACTGTCCTACATAAGAGACCTGCCTGGCCCTCACCACTGCTCTCCGGTGCCTTGTACTGCAGGAAAAGGGAGAGGGAGGCCAGAATAAATATGGTCGCTCTTAATTGGAGTTATTGAATCACATAATCCACAACTGATGTCACTACCTGTATCCCCTGCAACAGCTCTACCGGACATGACAGGTCTTCTAAATAAACCCTCCCGCTGAAGAAAAATGGCATTACAGTCTTTGTCTTTAATTAGGCTTTGCCCACTGGATTGGATTTCCTTGCCTTTCTGTGTACAAAGCACACTGCGAAGACTGAAAGGAAAGTAAGTCAAAACTGTGAGCTTTTCCCCTTTCACATCTGTGCATCTCTCGCTCTTCCTAAAAAAAGCAAACTGATGGGTAGTCCAATGCTGTCAATGACCTAACTAATAACTGGATTTACATTTCTGTGCCTTTGACTGGATTCATTTAATTCCTTTTAAAACTTTGATTCTTACTGTAGATAAGCTATCAGTGTGCTTAACAGGATATTAAAAGTAGAAAGCAAGTGTAGAATAGCAGGTTCATTAGACAACACTTTTTCCAAATGTGGAAGCTGAACACCAGATGCCGTTTTGCATAATAAAAGCAATCAATGATTAGCCCTTAGAGGTCTGTGATCCCTGAATAATAACCCATTTTTCAACCTTGTTTTACCCTAAATTTTCAGCTTTAGGAGTAGTTGAGTTTAATAATTACATTAAAAAAAAAAAAAGTTACTTATAATTCCTAATGCTGTTATAAAATTAAATGTTATTTTCCAGAATTTATTCAAGAGGGAAAAAAATCTGACAGCAAACAACCATTTATAGGAATAATGAAAACTTGGGACACACCAAAAAAAATTGAAAATAGGAATAAAATCTCTAAGTGCATGGTTGTTGGACCACCCCAGCTGGTATAAATCCAGAGAGACTTAAGAATACACAGTGTCAGCCTCTCCTGACAGTGAATTCCTGGCTTTGAGTCCCAGTGAAGAAAAATGGAGAATCCAGTTATTTATCTCCAGGATAGACGCTATTATCATTATCTTCCCTGAGCTCAAAAAGGGGAGTTTAGGCATATGGACTACTGATTTCTTTGAAGAACGATGGCTTTCTCATCTGTTTCATCAGCTTTGAGTTTGGGAGTGGCGAGTAGCAGACATCATAGCGTGATCAAATCCGGATGATTTGGCTCTTAGCATTTATATCAGCCGAACCTACCCAGGTCCATCTGCTATTCATGGATGCTTCTTGAACAGCAGACCCCTATTTGGTTCTTCTTCTGCATGAGGGCAAAAGTGAAACTCCCCACCAGAGGTGCCTTTCTTCAAAAAGAGTGAAGCAATAGAGTGAGTGCAAGGCAAAATTGTCACAGAGGTTAAAAAACCCCCAGCCTTCAGGGATTGGAAAGTTGCTGGGATACCTCTGTGAAGAACTTTTATTTTAAAGTCAATATGTCTTGTTTGACATTTCTAATGAGCACTGCTCATTTCAGACTGATGCTATACAAGATGAACATTGTACAAACAAAGACAGCAGAGCACAAACTCATTGCCCAAGAGGACCCTATTATGTTTTCCTTTCAAGATTCTGCAATTACAAGAAGTAAAGGTTCAGTTCAATTATGGACAAACAGAAACATACTGCAGCAACAGATTTGGTACAATCATTTGAAAGCCAATAAGTATTTTTGTTTTAGTGACAGTTATCTGTAGTCTGTTGTGTCTGCAAGCTGGTGGCAAGACACTAGAACAAACTTATCAGCCCATCTGGTGCTTGGAATGAAGTACTTCTGTGCTTCATGTTATTACAGCCAAGGCTGAAAGCAAGAAAACCTCCTGTGGTTCAGATGATGCTTCCATGTGAGGTCAAGAGGGTTGTTGAGATAATAGGAGTTGTAATAACATTTTATAGCTGATGGTCATTTCTTGCATGTTTTGTGTGTGTGTGTATGCAGATATATATATATATACATATATATATATATATATATAAGAAATATATAAATGAAATATAAATCCAGGGTAGCTGACCTGAGAAGGAAATCACCTTTGTAAGAGGAAATTTTATTCTGAAGGCACTGTAGTAGAATAGTTAACTAAAGTCCTAGTTGTCAGCTGATACTAGACTTTTGCTGAATTTGTTCATTCTGTGCTTTCCCTCACACTTTTCCAGTACCTTTGTTTCAGTAGCACACAAACATTTATATACTTTTGAATTGGTGACTAGGTATTAGGGCCTGTAATGAAAATATTTCAGATACTAGCAATAACACAAACCATAATTATTAATTTAATAGCACTGCCTATAATTTACACAATTTCAGAGATTTTCCTCTATGTTTTCAGTACAAACTAATAGCAATTCTCTCTCTGAATAAATGACAAATAAACCTGATTTTGTTGTAAATTGCAGTGAAAAGTGGCAAAGGAGGATGTAGAGGAGTACAAGGGCTGAAACAACATATTATCGTATGCTTATTATCATAAAATATGTTGATTCCTTTTGGTTGGTTAGTTGCTTGGTTGGTATTTTTCATTGCCTGTTAAATCTTTTGTTTTGGCAGGTAGCACCAGGTGGCACTGTTACATAAACATATACATACTTTTTTTTAGCAGGAGAACAAGGTTCCAGTGTTGGGAAGACATGCTTCAACCAGGGCGGGTGCTAGGCTTTATGGAGGGAGAAGCTGAGGCAGGCAGCAGAGAATTTTGCTTTGTACTCACACTTCTCTTTCATGACAATTTTTATATTCATGTAATATATTGTGCAGATCTACCCCCAGGCAATAACAGGAAAGCCAAGATTTCCAGCAAGTGGCATTCCCAGTATGTTTTTTGTTAGTAGCCCTGTATAAGGACTTGTGCGTGGCTAAATGAAACAAGATTTACTTAGTGTTTACTCAGTTACTTCATCACAGTATTCTACATTAATAACCAGTTTTTCAAAGCTCCAAGCGTTTAATAGTGCTTGACAGAAAGATGAGACATGGAATACAGGTATGGAAAGAACCAGTCACACTGGGATTATCAGATTAATTCTGTCACTTGGAGTCATCTGAGTACCACTGTGTTTTGTGATACTGGGTACTGTGACACTGAGTGCTTTCAGCTTCCCATTTCTAAGGATTCTCACAGCTTTGGTTTTTCCACTTGCACTTACATCACTTTTAACACAGGCTTCAGTCAGTAAAAATAAGTGAGAGTTCTTTTTAAAAAATTCAATGCAAATAACAACTTCCCTAATGTTAGAAAAATCAGGACACAAAGTAAGATATCTGCTAATATTTGCCTCTCCCACCAGTATAGCAAGAAAAGCTTTTCTGCCTTTCTGTTACCTGTTTCACGCATCCTTCAGGTGCTTTTGAGCTAGGGACTTAGTTCTTATGTAAATTTTCCATCTTAGAGAGGACCCCAGTCTTGGAAAACAGCCTTAACTTTATATCCTGTTCTTTTTTTTCCTTCTTCCCCTCTTTATTTTTTCTTTTTTTCTCTCCAGATACTTATATTTCTATCTTGTCTTAACAGATGTTAGTTTTGTAATTACCATTTACATCCAGCCTTTGACTCTAACCGCCCAACTCTGTCAGCAAGTCATCAAGGTTGAATATTCTTATGCAGAACATTTCAAATCCCATGTTGAGCCTCCTCACATGCAGAACTTTGCTTTTCATTCAATACTTACAACTTGGCACAACAAGTTATGCATCTGTGGATATAGTTAATACTGGGTCCTGTTTGAGATCCTATATTGCAATATTTATTGTTTTGACTTAGTAATGACTTTGGGGTGCCAAGAATAACTGTGTCTTTGGTTAGAGTATGACAAGGTATGTCATCTACCATGAACCCATATACACTTTACTTTGTATATGCTTTATTTGGTCTTGTAAAATTTCAGAATAATGAATATAGGAAGTCAAATAATACAAGACAAGGAACCAAATGACATGGCACGTCACTTGAGTCAACCAATTAACCAAAATAACAGCTCAGAAGAGGAGAGGGTGGAGGTACCTTAGCTAATGGCCAAGGTGTCTCTAAGACACTGGTAGATGCTGGAAAATGATGGATAAATGAATAACACGTGGGAATGGAGACGAGAGATAAAACTGGGTTTGTAAAATTTGTCTCCCTTACTGGATTACATGATATTCATCAACTTTAAGGAAATGATCTAAAAATGTGAGGGCTACTCAAGCCAGAGAAAATACAGTCAGCCAGTGGATCAGGATCACTTTTCATTTCCATCAGTACAGCTGAGGTTTGGCTCTACTGAACTCTAGATTTACAACCGCCCTATTAAAGCCTAGAAGTTGGGGTAGTGGGGCATGCCTGAGTATAGATAATCGTTGCAAGAAAAAGTGTGGTGCTTAAAATACCTCCTAGTTCTTTATAACAGCCTCTCTGACTGAGTTTATTGATCTCAAGGCAAAGCTAGTGGAAAGAACCATGTGAGCATTTCTTAGATGCCTTATAATCCACCAGTAAAAATTAAACCTGGTGTTGAGGTTAAATGGAAATCCAAAGTAGGATTAATGAGACTCCTGCAATTAATTTATTACAATTTTCATGAAGTGCTCTGTTTCTTGAGAATCTAGGATCTGATAAAATGTATGGCAGAAGAAGATGATAATGAAGGCAAATTGGGGAACACACACACACACAAAAAAAAAAAAAAAGGGGGAGGGGGAAAAGTCACAGTTAATGATTCCAGGAAGAATCACAGACCAAGAAACAGAATACCTCATATTCCTTCCCCTGGCTTTAGACCAAGGTTTCTGAGAACTTGTCTACTTGTCAAACATAATCACCCCGTTAATACATAAACAGATATCATCACTGTTTGCCACACTGAAAAAACATCAATATCATTAAAAGTCTCTTTTCTAATATCCATCACAGCAATGCAGCAAAAAAAGTGAAATAATATTACACCTATTCAATCTCCTTTCCCTTTGCCCGACACCGGAGTTCACTTTATGAACTTGTTTGTCAATATTTTGATTAATTTAACTGTGGTGCAGGAAGTCTATATTTTTATGTAAATTCATTAAAAATTGTAGCAAATAAAAGAACAGATTAATATCAGAATATTCCCTTCTCAGAGTGGGTGTGTATATGAAGAGTTATGCAGCATGCTGAACTGGAGTTGAGCAAATGCATGATGGGACCCATGGGTGGCTCTCCTTGATCAGCCTGCTGATTTCTCCTTTCCTGATGCATCTCCAATCAGGCAGAATAGGCAAAACTGTGAGATAAGCTGATATTTTTTGATTTTGAGTGTGCTGGCCTATCTTCTGGATCATATCGCAGAAGCTATTATATACTATTACTATAATGCTGTAGAAAGTCAATGGAAGGGAAAACTGCACTGGAAGTGTGTCGCACTGGCAAGTGTCACTAGTCAAGAGGAAGAATAACCGCTTCCTGCAGTACCTGTTATTCCTTAGAGCTCTCTCAACCATGCTTAGCACATAAAATCTGACAAGATTAGAACCTCAGGTGGTATGGCTTCAGGCAAAGGAGAAATTCAGTTACCTGTCAGTAGTAATAATGAAGAGATGAGTGAAACCATCACAACGCTGTCTCTATCTTTCCCCTGGATTACCTCTCTTTTAAGATGCCCTTATTGAGCAGTTATTCCCTGTGTCTACTGATGAAAGGACAAGTTAATGTTGTCCAAAGAAAAAGCAAGCTTTAAATCTATTTTATAGGTTGACTAAGTTTCTTTGAATATTTTTATGACATTTTTACTTTTCTATTTGCTCTCTTTTAAACTGAGCTATAAAAAAAGTAACAGCTTCCAATGTTAGTAGCAGGTATGCGATACTCAAATGCATTCCTTACTTTTCTTTTGAGTAACTTCCATCCTATGAGGTAAACTACAGATTTCAGTTGAACCATACAAATGGTAAGACTGGCCACTGAAACATACGACAGATGCTCTCCCCTACCTCTCCCACAAGGAAGAGGAGGAAGAGAGAATGAGCCTTATAAGTTTAGAAAAAAACTAAACTACTTTAATGAAATATTAATAATAAAATAAAAAGAAAATAATGAAATATATACAATATATACAAA
>JAOXNO010000024.1:102381598-102503328 GCA_028565335.1 Limnodromus scolopaceus
AAAAAACTAAACTACTTTAATGAAATATTAATAATAAAATAAAAAGAAAATAATGAAATATATACAATATATACAAAACCAGAATTGAGCTCCCAGGACAACGATCATGTCACCAGCAGGCATGAGGAAAGTCCCATACTAGATTGAGTGATGGACGGGAACTGGATTCCGCATTTGGATTCAGGAATGCACAGATTGGGATCCAAGAGAGAGGAGCAGACAGAGCCCTTCTCAGATGCCGGCCACTGAAGAAAGAGAGAGTTGACCCTTTGACCCCTCAGCTTTTATACTGAGCATTGGGCAGATGGGATGGGATACTCTGTTGGTCGGTTTTGGGTCACCTGTCCTGTCTGCTCCTCCCTGCAAATGCGACCCCTCTACGACCCGGTGGAGGGTCGGAAGCGGAAGGTTCTGGAAACAAAGTTAGCTGACCTTGCTTGTTAGAGCAATAAGTATAAGCAAGAGCCTCTCTGCATACCATTCCCTGGCATAAATTATAATTAATCAGGTCTTATCACTCTGTGAGTGAACAGTGTCTGAGCAATATGCTGCTAATTTCAGAGAGTTGAATTAGTTAAAAGAGGCTTAGCTGCAAAGTGAAATTACTGGACAGAAAATTGGTTCTGTTTAACCTCAAACCAGCTCCCACTGAAATCAGTCTCATTATTTTCAGGTATTCCTACATCAATATCTATTTCCTTTTAATAGAGACTCTAGACTACTTACTTGTAGCAGCTGTGTGGAAAGGCTACAGCTAAACCCTATTGCTTAACCACCTACATTATCATTTTCCAAGAAAATACATATAATGGAGGGAATCTAAATATATTTTTCAATACCTATATTAATACTATACATTTTAAACTCCATTTGCACTGTGTTTTCAGATTAAATTGTTTTTGTTTTTCCCAAGTAAATCCTCTCAGAATGTTCTGATTTTTACCCAGTTGGCTGCAAAACACATCATTTCTCATAGAAGGGATTTGGTTTTTTGTCTGAAAAAAAGAATAATAGAAAGTAAATTTTCTCTTGTAGATGGCTCAATAATCCTAAAAAGAAAAATCAGAATTTCCAATCCTTTAGGATGAGAGTATTTTCATGATATAGGGTTTGTTATGAATTTTTGGTTTTGTTATATGCCTTTAATGCAGTAATGACTGACAGGCAGACAACTAAAAAATGCAATGGACATATGACTGCTACAGTACATTTACAACCCTTTGAAATGAAAGTTGTTTTGCAAAAACTAGGGAGAAAGATTTCAAGCTAGAGATCCATTTAACATGTCCCTACAGGAGGTGAAAGGATTCCTCCAGGTGGAATTTGACACATATCTCATCAAGTTTTTAAATGGTAAGTCTGGTCACTTGCATAGCAAATACTCAAAAGATAAATAAGGCACATCTTTGATGTAGGCCTTAAAAAAAAAAAAAAAGACAGATTGTGGACCACTTAACCAGATGCCACAGGGTCTATGCAGGGCCTCTGTAATCTTGTTTTTGTAACTGCTGCATCTATTAAAAAGGAACAGAGGCCAGAATGCTTATAAATGAGAACATCATCTTCTCAACACAGCCTTGCTTTTGGAAGCTTTCCATTTGCTTATTAGTGAGTGATATCCCTCAGTCATCGGTACACTAACATTTTACCAATTTTTTTTTTTAAATTTCAATTTAAAAGTTTCTGGTTTTTTCTTTCTGGTTGGATCCTGGATATATATTTATGTTATTTCTTCTCCCTGAATTACACAGTGAAATCTGTGATTCTTTGACCTTAAAAGTCAGGTGTAAAAGTGCGAGTCCTTTGTACAGCATTTTGATGGTAGAACTTCTCTTCTAATAGTGTTAGATGAATAAATGTGAGAAATCCTGTTGAGATTCAGACTAACATTACAATAAGTAGTTATGCTGTGCAAAGCCTTAGCTAAAGCACAGCTTCAAATGTGTTGGGTTGTGTCAAAACAGTTTTGAAACTGTGTTAAACTGATTTATATAAGGAAGCAGAATTTTAAAATACACCTGGTTTAGCTTGTTGGCCATTCGTGTTAATCTTCTCATTCCTGCTTGGGATAAGCAATAAACTTGCTTGCAGTGGGTACTCATGAACTGTAGTGTGATTCAATGTCAATAGGAGTACCAGTGTTCAATGCACAGATGTTTTCAAATACCAGTTGTAAAGGCTGCGATTTTAAGTATATCTCTGAATAAGAAGTATAGAATAAACTTCTAGGGGCGCACATGCGCATATATTCAAGTATTTTGCTTCTGGCCTGTCCTAACCTTCAGATTGCTTCAAGCCCTATCCTCTGACTGAGCTCAGCATGATGATATATTATTCATTCATCTTTTTTCATGTCTAACCTACTATCAGTGTAAAATATACAGGACAAGAGGTGCTTTATATATATTTCTGCACACACCTTTTTACTTCTGTATCCTGACATATAGTCTAAGGTTATACTTCCATCCAAGCTGGTATTTTAAAAAATACACAGAAAATTTGGAATATTCAGTTAAAAAATTACCTGCTGTGTTGCTGCCAGATACCCACCCAGCCGCTCGCTCAATTTCCCTCAACAGGACAGGGGGAGAAAACAAGGTGGAAAATCTCTTGGGTCAAGATAAAGACAGGGAAGTCACCTACCTATTACAACCATAGTCAAAACAGACTTGACTTGGGGAAAATAAAATTCATTTATTGCCAATTAAAAGAGATTTAGATAGCGAGAGACAAATTGAAACACCACCTTCATCCCTTTTTTTCCTCAAGGCTCAACTTCCCTCCTTCATTACCCACTCCTCTACTCCTGCCTAGAGCAGCGCTGGTGGATGGGGAATGGGGGTCAGTCAGTTACAGCTCCTCTCTGCTGCTCCTTCCCTCTCACATGTTTCCCAGGCTCCAGCCTGGACTCTGTCTCCATGGGTCCACAGTTCTGTCAGGGCATACGCACCTGATCTGGCATGGTCTTCTCCACGGGCTGCCATGTGGATATCTGCTCCACCATGGTTTCTCCACAGCCTGCAGAGGAATCTCTGCTCTGGTTCACGGAGCACCACCACCTCCTCCTCCACCTTCTCCTCCTCCTTCTTCTCTCACCTTGGGTCTCTCAGGGCTGTATCTCACATTTTTCTTCCCTTGTTCCTCTCTGCCAAGCAGCATTTTGCCCCTTATTAAACACGTTTTCCATAGAGAAGCCCCCATCTTGTCTCAGAGGCTCAGCCATGCCCTGTGGGGGGTTGGTCGGAGCCAGCCGGAACTGGTTGGAACCGGCTGGAACCAGCCCAGAGCAGCCCCGGCCTCTCCTCACAGAGGTTGCCCTGCAGCCCCCGCTGCCGGCACCTGGGCACCCCCACCCCATACACCTGCAAATATAAAATAACTGTCATTTTTTCCTTATGACATTAAGGTTCCACCCCCCAAAAAAAAAAAAAATTCTGTGAAATAAGGTTTTTTAAATACAGCTATATATGTCCTAAAAGCTAGTCCATTTAGGTTTGGAAAAGCCAACACATAACCTGTGAAAAGGTTGCGAGTTTTGCAAGCAGTTTATAGACCCGAGACAAATGTTTGTCAGATCACTGTGGAGAATTTGCAGCAATTATTTGGCATTTATAAAACGTGTGTCTGTCTCCGCTGCTAAGCAAGGTCTGTCTTTGGCTGTGTTCCTTTCATAGGTAAGTTTAGCAGCAGTTCTAATTTTTACTAATTCTAATTATTTTCAGAATTTCTGATGGTATAAAGACCTCTTTTCAGAAGTCTGATATAGTTCCTGGACCCATAATATATAATCTGTAAAAACACTTTCCTCTGAAAAAAAAAAATGCAATTCTTTTTTAGTTCATAATCACAAAATGTGATTAAGTAATAGGCACTGGATGTTTCTTCCTCCCCCCAATAAAAGTAATTTGACTTTGCTTATATTTAGCCATTTTGGGATACAAGAAATAAAAAAATAAACTGTCATCTCTATATATTGACTACAGAAGAAATGTTTTTCAATAGGCTACATGCTAATAAAGACAGACTGCTGAAACATTGGCTGCCTTGCTCAGCTGCTGTAGTATGGTCTTGGCATGGCTTCCCCTGTCATTATTCATTAGACATAACACTAGATTACATCATCCAGAGTGGATTTTTTTCCCTAAACATGACTTAAACTGTAACACCTATCAGTTTTGCCATTTATTTTTCACCATGGGAATGGAAGGGACTTTTCCATTTCCAAGGCTGTACAAAAGATTGACTCACTGCACCATTTATGTGGGGCAGCTGCTTCTCAGAAGAGTTTGCATGAAACTTTCATCACAAAGTTAAGCCCGTGATTAATGTTTTATGGAAGCCCAGTCATCAACTAAGAATCCCAAATGATTCTTCAACTTCACTTTGCTAAAACTTTCTAGGATATGGGGTAAGTTCAATTGCTCACTTGATGGCATCTTGAAATATGAAGTGCAGCTAAAAGTATTTAATCTTTAGCCAATGGATAAAAATATGGTTTTTTTAAAAATATATAAGATGTTTGACTTATAATAGCTTTAAGAAAGAAAATGGAAATCAAAAAACCAATGGCAGAAGCAGTAACCACTGAGACTCATAGCTACTTGGAGAATTAAAGAAGCCATAAGGCCTGAGGATGAGGAGAATAACTGGTTGCTTTTAAATGCGATCCAGTGCTCCAGGAGACATGAAGACCGGGACCCAGGAATTGACATTAGCGCATAATCAGCACAGAAAAATCCACAGACATTAGGTAATGACATTGGCTCCTTGAAAAATCTCTCGGTAAATAAAGGTGTGTATGAATGTGATTCAGAGAAGCCAGCGTACACAGCCAGGAACACCTGAGCTAACCAGTAAGAAACACTGAAGGAGGGTGTCTACATTAATACCACCCAGAACCTTCATGTCAGAAACTGAGCTGCAGACACTTAATGATTAAATAATGCTTGAGTGCAGATGCAAAAGTTCTAAATTTGAACCTAAAGAAACCTGAACTAGACTGTATTCCAACAGCCTACTATAAAAGGATAATTCAGACTATGTGACTAATTCTGTCTATTGATTGCATGGGGAATCACACCTGACTACCACAGAAGTAGATGATTTGAGATAGCATGTACTTCTGAGCTCATTAGAAACATCATTTTGAAGCAAATCCCCCAATAGAGTTTACTTAACTGCACATGTGTTTGGAATGCAGTAACTCGGTTCTTTTCAGAGGAAACTGAATCGAAACTGCTCGAAGCACACACCAAATACACTGCAAATCCTCCTAAAGGTCTGATCCACTGTTTGGTCCTCTGGATTGGTTCAAATCACATGTGTGATGGAGATGTTAGATTCCGGTCACGACACTAAATTTCATCTAGGTAAAACCTCCAAGACACATACAGTCTAAGTAAAGAAAGATGACTCAGCACTGATTGTTTTGGTCTGCTAGTGTAGTCCTGTTGCTCAAAAAAACTTTTTTGTTGCAAACTTAGGTCAAGTCCCCTTGGCTCTCTTGAACTGTGTTGCCATAGTAGGATAAAAATAAAATTTGTCAGATTTCACAGACGGTCTAACGACATTCTCTAAATCCTTATTTTTACATCTAATCCATAATGACTAACATTCAAGAGGATGTTGCTCACAGATACTGTAAACTTCAGTGATATTCAGGGCATTAGCTAATACGGTGAGTGGGGAAAAGAGGGCAGATTCTTTTGGTTTGTTCCTACTGAAAAAGGAGAAGAAAATACCAGAAACAAGCTACTACATAGTCTAAATCCTCCTCTTTTTTTCTTTCTAAATGTGGGATTTCATTTTTTTGCTGGAAGCATGTCACCCATGACTTCCTAGGTAAACAAAAGTTTTTGTCTTGTTATAAATATTATTTATATTTGGTGGATAAAGTGTTTTCCTAATTAAAGGAAAAAATAACAAAGAAAGTCTCATTTTCAGATACCTTCTAGCAAAACCTAAAGAAAAAAAAAAAAAAAAACAGGGGAAAAATCCTCTCTAGCATATCCTGCCTTCAGTTTTCCCTGGGTTAAATAATGAGCCATCAAAACTTTAGCTGAAAGATTTCTAAATGTTTTTTTAAGTAGAGGGAGGTCATTCAAATATTATCCATATACAGCGTCCTGTGTGGCCCAAGAGTGACATAAAATCTAGGGCAGGAGGTCAGCCTATTTTTTAGTCACCGCTCTTCTGCTTGGCAATTGGGAACACAAATTTGTGCTAATTTTTAACAGCAGCTGTTGTAATGTGAACATCTGTTTAATTGGTTTGAACTAAGACTATTGTGAGTTTGGGAGAGTCTTGAGGTATTCTTTATACTGCAGCAACTTTCAGGCTCTTCACATCTGAGCTTTATTCAAACCTGTGCCTGTGGTACGTTACCAACCACTTCAATTCCTCTTGTTTTTCATTTGTGTTAAAAGATAATAAGACTCTTTACACTTTTAAAGACTCTAAAAATGTTTTGAGGTGTTTGTATTTTCCCTTTATATATTATTTTTATTGTTTGTTGCTTTCAGACTGTCCTCTCAACACTGTACTATACAGCAAAAAAAAAACCTGAAGTGATATGCTTTGAACAGCTTAGACAGTAAATGAGGCAGAGAAATCAGCAGGGATGGTACTACAGGAGAATGAATAGCTACAGCTTCTTGTTTGAGTAATTGTGTTAATGCTGAATTTCTCCCCAGGATTGGATTTGACCTCTTTCATGGTCAGCTTGGCTATGTTTTTATGTATCTACCATTGTAGTTGGAGCGTAAGGTCAGCCACGGGTCTCTGTATAACTTCATCTAGCAAAGTTGGATAGTCCAAATGTGTTTGTCATCCTAGTCACAGGGAGGGTCTTTCTGTTTGTATCCATTACCAAGGCATTCTGCATTTCTCCTTTTTTTTTTTTTTATGTTATAGGAACAGGAAGGACTATTGCAGCAATCACGGGGGAAAGCCAGTCTGCCAGGACTGCTTTCAGATTATAACTGGAGTTTGGCTGTCAGCTCAGGGCTAGGTCTCCTCTTCTGACGATACTGAGAGAGGTGCTGTTTCATTTTAACATACTGCCCTGCTGAGTCTTGACATGTTTCCTCCCAGAAGCCTATTCACTCCCCCTATCCAGTCTCCTTCAACAGTCTCCTGTGGAAATATATTTCCCAACAAAAAAGAAAAAAAATTAAAAATCAAGTTTAATTTACTTTTTTTCTTATTATCCCATAGCATTCACATGCCATTCATACCAGTTGCATAAATGA
This sequence comes from Limnodromus scolopaceus, assembly GCA_028565335.1. Classification (NCBI taxonomy): domain Eukaryota; kingdom Metazoa; phylum Chordata; class Aves; order Charadriiformes; family Scolopacidae; genus Limnodromus; species Limnodromus scolopaceus. Next base: position 102,388,849 of record JAOXNO010000024.1, read on the forward strand.
CTTGCCAACCTTTACTTACCCTAAGTTTGAGCATAGCCCTGGCTTCGCTTCTTTGCCGTTTGGGTCAGCAGGCAGTTAGTGATTGCTCTCAATGCCTGCTGTAGCCCAGCTGTCTCCTGCCCTTTGGCGTGCACACACTTTACCTCTCCTCCCCAGAGCTTCCGCAGGCCACCGTGCCCTGGGCAGGGCTTCTCTTTCAATTGACCACGCTGCTTGGGGAGTCGTGTCAGAGCTTCAAAAAGCTTCCCACAGCTTTATCATAGCGACGCTACTGCTTGGCTTGGCTTTCTCCAGCCGGCTGCTTCACAGCTCCATTTCTGCAGCTGTCCATGCCCTACTGAGGCACAGCTTGCAGCCTTCTCTTCCTCTAGGTCGTCTGCTTTGTGATACTGCTCCCAGCTGTGTTTTTCTTCTTCTGACGGCTGAGGTCACAGGAAAAAGCATTCTTTTTAGATGCGGTTGTATCTATTTAATGCCTCCAACTGAATACACAGTTAGCCCCTCAGAAAATACAGTGTGCGAGTAATTGAAATTCTGCTTCATTCTTTGAAATAATTGTGCAAAAGTTTAGCTACAGTGCAGCTCTTCTACTGTTGCAGGGAGAAAACACTCTGAACAAAACTCTGGCATAAGGCATGAAGTCTGACAGTCGGCAGTGATCCCAGTACAGAATATAAAACAAGAGGCTTTCTTCTGCCTTTGTATTAAAGGTCTAGGCACTATTTAAAACACTAGGATTTATGTTAAGATTTTTAATTCTCCCTTGTTTCTGCTACATGCTTAAAGGCAGTTCTGCATTCACTTTCACTCCTTATGAAATGAAATTTAATAATTTAAATACTGATCAGTAGCAAAGCATTTGTGTGTAAAAACAGCATATTTGTTCTCAAATATTTGTCACAGGTGGATGAATATGGCTTTGTAGCATGGAATTTTAAGTTGTTTTTGACCTAGTTGGACTATGGCCCAGTTCATTTTGAGTATGGCTAGACTAAACTTTTGGTTTATTAAAACAAACAAACACAACCCAGAATGAAATATTTTAGTTATTTCTATTGGTATCTCCTCTTCTCTCTATTAAGTAGCACTCCAAATATGTGCAGTAACATAATAATTTCATGTACCACGGTATGCGTTGTGGTGGGTCCACATGGTGGACATGGCATATTACTTCAATTTCAAATCAAGGATTAGATTTATGCTGTTTTCTGGGTTACTGTTAAATAAAACCACAGCTAAGATATGCTTTTTTTTAATTACATGTGATAGTCCTTACTGTTAAACTTTTAACATCTTCCCTGGTTTGGCTTTGGCCTCTGCCAACCAGCAAGCACTCTTGTGGGACATGCAAGGCATGATTCAGGGTAGGCAGTCTGGACAAAGGCGATCATCTCCTGCCTTTTATCTGACATAGATCTCCAGCATCAGCAGACTTTGTACCTTCAAACACTTGTGACTGTCCATGGGAAATAGCTATAAAACCACCATTTGTATGGGTTGTCCGCAGCTTTCAAAGCATTTCAGGTCCCTTAAAATGATAAACCAAAACAAGAACAAAATCCCAACCGACCAAAATCAAACCCACAAAGAACGGTCTCTTCCTATACTAGTGGAAGTTTACTGTCAGGTACCTGTGGGTGAGAGTAATGTGACACAAAGGTATGAGTGATACTGTCATGAACAAGTTGTTATAGAGACAGAATATTATCAAGAAATAAATACATATTTTACTTGTATTTTTACTTTTCAAGGATATTTAAGCACTGTGAGTTGCATGCTAGGTATATTGTAATTAATGGAAGTTACTATCTTATAAGAAGAGAGTTTATGCACAAGTAAGGTGGGGTCAGAAGGATAAAGAACTATTGTGCCAGTCACAGTAATCCTTCTTGCCCTGGAATTGGAAACCTGGCCAAAGAGGTTGTGAACAAGAAGCTACTTGTCCTATATGTAATGTATATAGTTTTGTTACTTGGTTTTATTTAATCTGGCAACAAACCACTTCTTTATGAAATGAAGTGTTTGGGCTTTATTTATTATTACTCCTCATCTACCTACAATTATTACTATAAGAGTCTGAGGACCGCACTTGCCTTATATCTCTTCAGCAAGCCCAGCAATTACCAGTGTTCTTAAATTCAAGAGGTTACGTTGGGCATCCTACTTGGCTGTGGAGTTCATGGTCACCATCTCTTCATAATCATCACCTTATACAATCATTTCCATCAGTATAAAGCTGTAGAAAAGTATCAGAGGTTCTTCTACTTTTTGTTATGGCTGAATTAATGATCTGAGGTGGAAGAAAACTGCATTTGCTCCATAATAAGAAAGCTTATAGTAGATTATAATTAGTGTGTTCTATTTTAAGACTCAAAACCAAACAATGCTTAAAAGCAAAGAAAACAAAGCTAAATTAAATACCTAGCCAAACCACTGTTCTGTTGATTTCAAAGATGGATAATTATAGCAGTAATATATTTAGAAGTGTTTTGTTCATCTTTTTTTTTTCTATCCACATATGAAGGGACTGCACGAATCACGGTTCCATACAGCACTTTTTATTATCATTTTACCAGCTGGGAAATGTCACAGAATAGTGAAAAGGACTTGATTTTGTTACACAGCCTCTGAGCTATGTTTGTCAGTTGCCTCTCCCAGATCTACTTCTACAGAACTGCTGCTTGCTTTACTATTCCCTGTTTTACTTGTGCAGAAGTACAAGGTTTTCATTTGTACTTGTGAAACTTCATCCTGTGTTTTGAACCCCTTCTACAGTATTTCAGGGTAGATGAAATTCTAACCTGGCAGCCCTTCCCAACTTATCATGTTTCATGTAATGTAATATTTGTACTCTCTACTCAATCATATAATGAAAATAATGATTAATACCAAACCTACCTTAGACCCCATTTGACACATCTGTCAGGTTGGAAGTGTGGACCACTGATAACTACTCTCTGAGTATTATTGTCCTGACACCTGTGCATTCACTTTATGGTAAATTCTTTCCTAAACTACGTTTTGTCTATTCTTATGAATGTATCATCTGAAGCAATGTAAAGCCTGAAACAGTAATGTATGACATCTGCTGTTTCTCTCCTGTCCACAAGACTTCCTACCCTGTCATAAAAGTAAATCAGCTTGTTCTGACATGTTATGCTTTTGACAAGACCACCCTGGATGCTATTCACCTCCTTGTGGTCTTTGAGTAACTTATTTTTTTCTCTGATGAAAAGTTCCTGACTCTTTCCAGGAACTGAAGTTAGGATAACTGCTCTACAATTTCCTAGACTATCAGTCTTTGGAATTTTTTCTGTCTTCCACAATTTCTCAGAGAAAATTACTACTAATGGCTCTGAAATTACTTCAGCCAGTCCTCTAAGTATACTAGAATGAATATCCTCAGGTGATCCCATTATGAAATGATTCAGTTTATCTAAGATTTGAATTTGTTCTTTTTTTATTTCACCCTGAATTGTCACCCTACTTTAGCTACATATAATACATTAGAGGCACAATGTGGGTGAGAGTGAAGGAACAGATTTCTGAAGGCTAGATTTTGCCAAATTTAAATATGCTTAGTTTTTCACCCATGGAACATTGTTCCTTATTCAGTGTAACTTCTTGTAGAGTAAGGGAAACACCTCTGAAAGAGATGGAGGGACAAGGACAGTGGCACAGATGGCACACACAGAGGTTACCAAGCCAAGCACATCTATGCAGGGGTCATTTGCATGCATTGATATAAAGATACACACTTGAAAAAGTGGAGAGAAAAAGCGATCACATATACAAGAGCATAAAAAGCCATGTGGAAGGACAGAACAGCGTGTGCAAATCTGCACAACTGTAGCTTACTGTGTGCTGTATGGTTAGTTTGTACCACTGAGTATTTTCAGAACTACCAATAACAACACAATTTCTTAAAAACTCATTGTCAGGGAGACAGAAATTTAATCTTACATGAATTTAGGAATTTTTTAATGCAAACTTTCATCCTTAACAGTTATCTTAATGTTTCTTTCCGGCAGCAGGGGGAAACACTTAAGGATGATGTGCTTCTGCTTTAGCCACCTATGTTAGGGTGAGATAAATCATGTTCGAAAGCTGTTCAGTTCTCTCCATGGACTGTAAAGGGAGCATAGGCAACTGACTTGGATGAGGATATCCATAGTTCATGAGTTTAATCCCACTCAGTGCTAAAGGTCCATTACTGCTAATGGTTCCATCAAGCCTTTCATTCCTCTTGCATACAGGAAGCATCCATCTAAACACATTGCACTTTTAGTGTAAGCTTCAAAGAAGGGGAGGCTGAGGCTTCCTATTCTGAGCAACTGGTGGCCAGGTAGAGGACAAATCTGATCCTCCATCTGTAGGAGAGGATTAAAGGCCTGCGCTCCTTACTTGCTCCAAACACACACATACACACAAGCATGCGCATCTCTGTGTATATGTATATACCTATTAATTATGTTTAAAGAAATACTTTTTTCACACATACATACATAAACACTACTCTTAGCAAGGGACAGGAAGTCCTCACTTCCCTTTTTTATGTATAAGAAGCTTCTGCTTCCATCAAGCCTGCTGTCAGCACAACTGAACAGAGCGCATGAAAACCTCAGCTTTAGAAGTCAGAAGTATTTTCTCCCACTTTGCCTTTTTCCACACTTTCAGATGTTCCTCACTTCATTTTGCATGGTTTAAATATCCTTGAAGCTTTACTTGGAATTTCCACTTTTAAACATAGATTCAGGTTTAGTCAAATCCCTTCCAAAACAAACAGGGTAGACAATCGCATTCATGTTTTTGAGGAGAAATTTCCCTCATTCCCCACTCTGCTCTGTTTCTTCAATCAATCAAAATTTGGCCCTGATTTATCTTATGATATCATAGGTTTTCATGAAATTTTCTACTGGTAACAATCATGAAATCTATTAAAATATCCCTGGTGTCTGTTCTGTTATAGATCTTTCATATAGCTCTTGGTAACATCAGATGACTTTGAAATAGATTCAGTTTTCCTCTTGCTTCAAATAAGCTTAAAAATATTAACAAATGCATTTATTGCTCACATCATTAAACACACTCTGTAAGTCCTATTAAACCAGTCAAGGGAGGATATCTCAAAATCAAATAATACCTGCTCTTCAAATTCACTAAGAACACAATTGCAGAGCTTCCCTCACTTGAGTTTTAAAGTCTAAAATGAAACCTCTCTTTAAAAAAATATTCCTGACAGCAACAAAATCTACTTCATGTCAACATGCTTTTAATAACATTAACTGAAACCTTCTCCATGTTCAACTTCAATGCATTAGAATTAAGAGTAATGCCACTTTTAATTAAACTAGGTATTGGAAAGGATCTGTGGTCTCTTACATTTATCCTTATAATCTTATTTCATATTTTACCCACTGAAGTATGTTTATTAATAGTGCTACAGAGATTTTGGCAGCAGGGATCCTTAGATCTTCTAATAACCTTTTGAGCCTAAGATTGCTTCCTTTCATACTGCACCAAATCCTCTACCTTTAAGGAACGTTTCGCTTTATTCAAAGCCTTTCTTTTTTCTTTGACTACCCTTTAATAATTCTTCTGCTAAAAAGTACTGATAAATTGCTTTGCTCTCCACGCAATCTAGAAATAGCCAAAACAGGCCACAGATATACCCAGGGAGAGATCTTCTTTGTATTGTCAGTGACAGTTTCCATAAATTCCTTAAAATAGAGAGAATAAAAGGAGATCCAGACAACCTTTTGAACTCTATCTTTTCTCTACCATTGTATCAATTTAGAAGGCAGCTGTAGATGAATAAACATTGGAAAATAGTCACTCCACCTCTAGTAAAGTCAATTTTATACTGTAAAGTAATATTTACTCCCAAGTTTCTTCAATTTTATGTATTGTTGATGCTTGAGTGTTTAGTAGTAAAACTGCTAAAACTACTCCCTACTCACCATTTCAAGTGGATCATATTATAACCATCTATTATTTTTCTTCTCAAAACATTTTTCCTAGGGGTAATTTTGCTCACAGCCAAGAGCTAGGTTTATCCTGTGGGTAAACGACATTTGGTTGGTAAGGATTTGCTCCCTTAATAGACAGCTTATCAACTTAAGTTTGTTTTAATATAATCATACAATAATCTCAATAATTTTTAGTCTTACATAATGAACAACCTAATCAATAGATATATTTGTAACAACTACTGAAAGTATTGACTTACCAGTTTTGATTTATTTATAACATTACATTTATTTAAAGTACTAAAATACTGTTAAAATCCTAGTAACTAATTTCTGACTATAAAGATTCTAGGTTTAGATTCCACATACAGACTTCCCATTCCCACTTAGATTGCCCAAACCAGTCAAGACCAATTCTAATGCTCTTCTTCACTGCCCTGCATTTTTGATGAATGGTGGCCAGGTTCTCTCTCAGCAGTTCTCTAGACCATGCAATCCTTTCCCCAGGAAGAAGCAATGACAACAGCAGTAGCTCAGTATGTCCTGTTCCTTCTAGAGGTGTGTTCTGTCACCTCTGGGCAATTCATGGCAGGAGGAAAGTTTTCTTGCATTTTGTACCTGTTAGTCTTCACACAGGAAAATAGGGACTGAAAATAAAACCAATCACTTCTGTGCTTCAGAAAGTTCATGATGCTACTGCTACAGGAAAAAGAGAGAAAAAGAGAGAGAGGGAGAGACAAAGAAAGAGAGAAAGAGAGAAAGAGAGAAAGTGAAAGCGAAAGAGAAAGCAAGAAGGAAAGAAGGAAGGAAAGAAAGAAAGAAGGAAGGAAAGAAGGAAAGAAAGAAAGAAAGAAATAAAAGGAAAGAAAAAAGAAGGAAAAAAGAAAGAAAAGAAAAACCAAGAAGTGATTCATGACTATACTATAATTCTTAAAAAATGATAAATTCTGGTATGAGTTGAAGATTTCTTTCCCTTTCCTTTTGCAGAGGGAATCCTTAGGTGGAAGAGAGCCAGTATAACTGTGTTTCACCGCCATGTTACCATCCCCCCCTCTAGCAAGGAAAGGAGCTCCTGAGACTTATTTCCTGGGCAAGCAGAAGAACCCTTTAGTGTCTTACAGTGCCAAGGTAAATAAATATTCAGGTGACCTAAACTGATGAACAGCCCAACCTCTTATTGACTCCAAAGCATACAATCATTAAGTTTGTTTAAAACCAAGTTTGTCTTCCCCTCTGGCCCTGCTGTAGACCACAATGACTACAGCATTCAAAATGCAAAAGCTTTAAGACCATGACCCTCAAAATACGTTAAGAGAGCAAATGTGTTCTCCATATTCTTGGAAGCAGTACAGAGAAGGAATGCTTTTTACAAAATGCCAATCTAAAATCTGATCATCATTATCATCATTATCATAAACATCTCAAACAAAGAAATGAAGAACTCAAATGAACAAAACAGGGGGGGTGGAACTAGACAATCTTCAAGGCCCCTTCCAACTCTAACCATTCTATGATTCTGTGAGCAACCTGGTTTGATTTCGAAGCTGGCCCTGCTTTAAGCACTGCTGTAGACTAGAAGACATCCAAAGGTCCGTTTCAACATAAACTATTCTATGAATCCATGATTCTGTAAACTACATATTTATACACTAGTGTGCAGAAATGTCTTGCACTAATGATAGTTTAGGGACATAATCTATGGATTTTATATCCTTAAATCTCTATTACGGCTCATACAGCTACTCTGTTTTACTGTGACATCATAAATCATCCTTCCTCTTCTTTAGAACCCAACCATGTCTCCCTGGGAGGACAAGAAAAAGAAATAAAAATTATTTCAAAAGAAAATAAAGCACAACAGTGTTGCATGAAGTGGGAATCTCTGTGTTCTCTCTTTATGGGATTTAAAAATATCAGACTGCTGCTCCTACGTAGAAAAACTGAGTGAATTTTCCATTCTCTCAAAATTATTTCTGGGCTCATGGGGCATAATGTCATTCTCCTGTGTATCCTAATGGCTTTTCTCATGAGGCATAACATTGAGGTCCTGGCTTCAGCTAAAGTGGAAGAGACACTTATTCAGCTTCCAAACAACTGAATAATGACTCCCTGAAGGAATCATTCAAGGATAATTTCAGCATGAACCCACCTGTTGGTCATGTTGTATGTTTTTCTGAGCTCACCACATGTGAAGATCTCTATTTCTTTAGTTGGTATCTCCTTAAGTAAATGCAGGTAGATTTAGTTTGGGTTTTTGGTTGGTTTTGTTTTATTTGTTTGTTTGTTTGGGTTTTTTAAGTTTTGTAACAAGACATGCTAAATAAACAGGATCTCAGAATATAGCTAATTTCAGACCATTAAAAAGTGTTTATATGCCAGTAATACAGGAAATGAAATTCTTGTTTCCTTGAACTTTCATTACCACTTACATGTTATTTGAAATCCTCATTCTCAGAGTAGCTGTGTTACAGTAGAGTCTAGAAAGGTACAGATACACGTACTCAGGATTTTTAACTGTAGCTTCTGGGGAGTAAAACAGGGAATGGAAAAACATCCTGTAGTATGTTTTAAATACAAAAAGCTTTTCAAAGATAAGAAAGAAGAGTGCAAAAGTCACCAAAATATTATGTCTGCCACCAGCTGCTCAGATGTCTTAAAATCTCTGGAGCTCTTAGCTTCAGGACTTGGTAAAGCCAGCCCAATCTCACGTTATTGCTGCTAAATACAGAAAGGCAATATTACTCAGCTTCAGGGCACAGAGGTTCAAGGATCAGCTCCTGTCCCAGACTGATCTGTTTTGTCACTTTCCAGCTTTTTGTGTGCCTATAAATCTTCCAACCCTTTGTCCTTTTTTACTGTAATCTTGTCAGTGTCGAGATGGTAAACTGCTGTTCTTCCCAGTGCCTGGCATAGAGGATACTGGTTTTGGCTGGGATTTCTAGGCACACTGTAATACAAATGATAGTATTACTGCTTTGTAGATGTAGAAGTGTCCCTATCCAGCATTTTTATGCTACTGCTCCAGTACCAGTTGAACAAGCCTGAGCATAATGCAGAGGATAATAGGAGTTTAAAAACAACTTAGGAACCATGCGGTGTGCATACACTATACCATAACTGTCATATTATGCTGGTTCAGGAAGAGAGAATGGAGAGCTTATATTCAATTCAGGGGATGATAAAGGAAACAGTAGAGGTGACCTAAGAGTGAATGGATGCAAAACTAAAATCATAAAAGGTAAATGATTTTTTGCAACAAGGTAGGATGATGAGTTTCCATGTACTTAGCACTGACAAATGCCGAGGTCACTTGTTATGACATGTAGCAGTAACTGGGCAAAGAAATTTTGTTTGGCCTTAATTTTCATAGTGTTTAAGAAATCTTAGACAAGCTTCTGATGGTGGGAGAAATCTCCAGGAAGGAAGAAACTGGCTGCATTTTTGGATTCCTCCCCTTGTTATGTACTTTATACTTCATGTGGAACAATGAACATGCAAATTTGATTATTCATATGACAGTTGAGTGGATTTAACAGTAACATGACACCAACGTTACAGTCTTAAAATGTTTAATGAGTGACTTCACAGTATAATAAGGCTGTGAATTAACGAGTCATTCTTACTTTTAATTTCTGCAGTTGGGCAACTGAGAACAACTTCTACAAATTGCTGATATCTTGTCAGCCTGTCAGGACTTGCCTATGAGGGAAATTAGTTCTCAGGAAGTCCAGGTGATAATTTACTGGAAACTAGCTACACCGAGCTAGTCTCTGCGCCTGTGACTAGGTTCTCGTGCAGTGTGCAACATGTAAGGTGTGTCTGCTTTCAAAGAAGAATAAGGTAATTTACAGAGAAATCCATCATACTATGCTAGTTTAGAAGATGGGAATGAAAAGATACAACAAACTAGCCAGAAGGAGTGAGCTACAGTCTGGAAACCATGCAATTGTTTTAGAGATAAAGTGCATCCATTTACAAAGAAAGCTTTTAGCTTGGCCATAACCCTGCACTAACACCTCTGTTTAACATTTGGAATGGAATTGGCTTGTCTGTAGCCAGTTCAGATTATGGACAAAAAAATAAATCTTCACCTACATCAGTCCTTGTAGAAGTACCCTCAGAGTTCATTAAGGGCAATCACAGGAGGCAGAGAAAGGGAAAGGTAACAAGATAGAGTAGCTAAAATACTATAAATTCATACCTAGTTGTATAGACAAATCCAAATTTATTCTTAAATGCAGCAATCCAGAGTCTATGCTTACCATTGCAGCTGTTGTTTGTTATGGTAGTTAAGGATTTAAATGCCACTTTATCATTGTTACACATGAGGTGAATTTATAAACTGTTTAGCCACAGGCATCAGTGCATCCAGCAGTCTAGTAATATAAAATCATCATATTTAATTCTTCTGATAAATTAGAGAAAAAAAAAGTAAAATAAATGTACTTTTGTTTCAACTATGAGGAAACCAGTTCAAGACATCTGTGGACTAAAACTCATGTATAATTTCATAATGCATATTTAGGATCAAATTAATGTTTTAACTCAGTGAAAACACTGCTGTTTTGATGTCCTGTTGTCTTTGAAACCAGAAAAATGAGATTCAGAAGACAAGGAATTTGCACTGACAGAAAAAAATGGCAGAAACTGCAAAATGAGAATAAAACACAAGCAATTGGGAGAATCTAAATGACAAACACAAAAGATGAAAATGTAAATATGAGATCTACTCACCTCTTTTATAAAGTCCTGTGTAGGAGGGATTTATTGATTTATTTATTTATTGTTACCTGCAAAGAAGTTATATATTGCTTAATAGAAAATTGCTCTATTTAGTTCCAAGGCTATCGGAATTTCTGACACATAAACAGTAGATCATTGCAAATGTATAAATGAGCCTTCATAAATTATGTATTTTAAATATGTATTCACTCCTCTAAGCAGATAGTAATACTGTATACTTCATTGCAGATCATATCTGGGTACATACAGAAATAAAATAGAATTGTAATTTAGAGACATGTAGCTACCTGAGGCAGAAACAGAAAGTAATTTTTGTTCTACAAAAAAATCTAAACCAATTTTTTTTAAAAAAATGGAGTGGGAGAGCAATTGAAATTTTTATTTAATTTAAAATACTTATACTGTCTTTGAAAATGGTATTCCAAGTTACATGTGCAGACTTTTGTTCCAAAAGCTAAAATAGAAATAGAATAGAAATTTTATTAAATGAGTAGAATAATAATAAAAAAAAATCAAAATTGTTACGTTCCTCCTCCAGCAAATATGTTTATATGACATTTCCATAGTAAAAATTATTTTAATTAAAGAATTTTACTCTAGTACATTGAAATATTATTGCTGAAAATGAGACTTTAAAAAACTGAGAATTTTAGCTAGATTAAACACAAGATACTTGTATACACTTTCAGGGCCCATCATGCTTTTCTTCATAATCCTTGCTATCCTGTGTCTGGTATCAAAAATGTAATTTCCAACTAACTGGTTTTGATGCAAGACAGAATTTTAAAATTCCTTATAGCTTTTCTTTCACTTTCCTGCTATTTAAATTTCACAAATTACCATATCTTTTTTTTATAACAGTCAACGTGACACTTGTGTCATGTGTCAATGCGATATTGCTTCTTAACCTATGTTCCCTACTTGTCCATCTACTGAATTTCTGACACTGTAATCACTGTAATTAAAAATAATTAATTATAACCATTGTCGTAAAGTACAAATAAAATAATTTAAATTAAAATAGTAGTAACAATAAAGCTAGTGGATAAAAGTAATTTTATATGACATTGTTTTGTAACCTTATAAATGGATAAGAGCCAGAAAATCAGATATTCTACTAATTCAGGATCCTTCAGATTCACACCTATAAAAAGAGCTCCCAAAACCAAAATTACATGCAACATCATAAATGTTGTTGATCTCTTGGGTCAGAACTGGCAGAGAGGAAAGACGTGAAGATCTTCACAGATCGGCCTGTGAACTTGCAATTAGAAATATGGAAGGAAAACCAAAAGAAAGTTTATAGTGATGATTGTTTCATATCACAGGTGTTCACATTTCTGTGGTAAGAGATTCCTACATAGTGGGTATATGTTTGCACACACAATCAAGAGAAAGAAAACCCATTATATAAACTGGTGTATGTTGCTCAGGATGCTATTATTAGAACACGTGTGGGACTTCAGGTAATTCGGCTCCATTGCCTTATTCCTAAATAATAGTTCTAGTTTAGGGTTAAGAGGATGTTCTCAGGGATTTGAGATCAAAGATCACCATAGAATTTTCAGAAATCAGAGTGGGATTTAAGTGAGACATACCTGCCAAGGCTCATGTATTTTTGATGCAGGCTGTCTGTGCCTCAAGTACCAGGCACCCCATTGAAACAAATACATCGCTTTCATGAAATAAGACTAACTCTTGGAAGTTAGTTATTTTCTGTCCCTGTTTTTCCTCTGCTGATAACTCAGCAAATACAGAAATACACTACGAGAACAACAAAACACTGCTTCCCTGAAAGCGTGGAGCAGTGGTATAAGTAACTACGGTTGGTCTTTTCTTTAATTATTCAGAGTTGCCTAACAAAGATGTAAGATAATAAGATATTACCGTTCTTATGGTAAATTGTATGGAGTAGCTTTTCTACTGCAGTCCTGTAGACACTAGCCACATGAATAGAAATAGATTCTTATTTTTGTCCATATTATTATTCTGTTCCTTTAGAGGAACTTGTCTGCGTTTACAATATCTGATTTATTTGGAAATTATTGTAATGCATGTAGTGAAATAAGTACTTTTAGAGGGAGATAGTGGAAATTATTATCTACATGTGTATGTGTGAATCTGTGTGTACACAGTTCTAAAGTTAAAGTAAATAGCATATTTGTGATTAGAATTTTGATGCTAGGTACTGGTGTGTGCGCTAGCTGTACTAGGGAGAATCTCTTTTACCTTATTGTAAAATACTCACATTTTCTAGGTCTGTGAGGTTTTCTAGCCCATCTACTTTAGGGTGATTTTTGCTCCGAAGCCCTCAGGTTTATATCTCATCTAAAAATCATTTGACTCTATCTAGTGGAATCATGAACGTTCTCATTATCTGTATAAATACTGAATGCAATTCAAAGCCTGCAATGTTTCTAGCCTCGGCGATTTAAAAGCTCAACACAGTTAAGGAGAAAGTTACTCACTTTCTTTGAAATAATTTATCAGCTGGGTATTCTTTGAGTGTGATGGGTTATTTAGACACAATCATTTCTGGCTTTTTGCACTCAGATGGCAATGTTTTGGTGGTAATTATATTCTGTTTAGTTTGTTATTGAATTTCTTTACTTACTTTTGATACATTATTTTTACTCCAGGGTACTTATATTTCTTCAGACTTTTTTATTAATTATTTATTGTTATATAGCAGCATTGTTAGAATAACATTAATTAAATTCTATGGTTCTTGTAATAAATTCAAAGTTTTATAATAGGAAGAGGCAACACATAGCTGTAAAAAATAGAGGACTACTAGACTAGGAAGGTTAAAATTAAACTGAAAGTACATTGTTCCTTAGTGTCTAATCTGCTAAATCTTTAATGTTTTTCCGGACAGCTTGGTTAAAACTTAATCTATTAAAAAACTGTGTAATTCAGAAACTTATAATTAGACAGGCTAATAGTGTTAGTATACTTATTAAGTTTATTTCTTGCAGCTGGTCTGTTTGAAGTTCCATTTACTTCTAGAACAGAGTCTGGGATAAGAATGCGAAGATCAATAACTGATAGATTTACAATTTGCAACAATAATTGATTGGAAAAGAGGGCTATAAATAGACTTATGCTGATGTTAAATACTACAAAAACATTAATAAAATCGATCACAACTTCACAGCTCCCAATTCCCTTCTATAATTAAACCTTTCGAGACCATGCTCACTCTTTCTCTCACCGGGCACAGATAAAAAACCCAGAGAAGGGAAGCGGTATCTTGTTTTGATTTCTTAGCTAAATGATTGCTTCAGCCACTGCAGGAATGTGGATTTTCAGGAACAGCTGAAGAAATACTGAACTGTGAATCATTTTTTAAGGCTCTTCTCCCTTAGAGACCCTGGTGCAGTAAGTTCTCTCGCAGGGATTTCTACCCATTCCATTTGGCTCAGCAATGGGTGTTCTTGTGTCTGTAAATGGGTGAAAGATTAAGTGTAAGGCCAAGGTATGGCTGTGTAATCTCCTGAATATAAAGTCAGTGTCTAAGCAGCTTTAGCAGCATAAAAACCTATCTACACCTTCTCCTACAAGCTCATGCAGTTATTCCATCAAGCAGCAGCAGCAGCAGCATGGCTCTGCTAGTATGATGGTGTGCCCGAGTGGGAAAACCCTACCCCTCACCTGCTGTCGGAGCTGTAGTGAGTGTTTATAAATTTTCTGACCAGTGTAGTCAGAATGAATTTGTGTCTCTCTAAAAAAGGCCTGATAGATATATCTTTAATCTTACTGAAAGCTTTTGGCCTATAGGAGCTCTGGGGATTACATCAACTTTTCAAAATAAGATGTATGCTCCTGTATTAGCTGAGTACAGTGGAATAGATTTGTGACCTTGTTAGTAGTGCTTGAGTTCAAATCCAGTTATATGATGGTAGGCATTATTTTTAATGGCTGTGTCTGTTTCAGTTTGAGATTTGACTGTGTAAGCTTATTTTAAGAGCCCCAATTAATTTGCTGAAAGCAAAGAAAATGATATTTTTCTCTCCTCAAGTGTGAGTACAAGGCACAATGAACACAACTATGTTATTCCAATGAAGAATACACATCTACATGTTTTGAAATCAATAATTCTTGTCAAAAGCATAAATGCTATATTTTAGTTTTTTAGTTTAGTTTAGTTTTTTAGTTAGTTTGGAAAATGAGGAATGTTGGATTTTAACGATTTTCCTAACTGTAAAAAAATGAAGAAATATTTAAGGATCTTATTAAAACTGGAATTTTATTCTCTGTGCCATTACCTAAGTCTGTTAGTTCATAATGGCCAACTGCTTCCTTCAGAAAATCTGGTCTGATGACTACTACGGAAGGTGATAGTGGGTACCTGATCCCAAAATGAAATGTCATGTTTGATTGCATCACATCATGTTAAACTACATTATATTCAGCAAAAACCAGGGCGCAGTTTTTTACAATATCAAGCGAGAGTTAGCAATAAGTGTTTTTCCCACCTCTCCCTTTCCATTTCCATTAGGTTTATGCTACTGTTGCAGTTAAAGCAACTTCAGGAGTCATCTGTTCCCATCCTTTTCTGAGTGACAGACACAAAGCAGATGGCAAGCTGCCTGTCCGCATTGCCTGGTGTGTGCTCACATTATGATGACTATTCACTATGAGAAGTCCAGCAGTCCCCTAGTGTATGGTGTACACTCAGCAGAGTCTCACTTCTCATGGTCACCCACTCTGCAAGACAACGTAACGTCGGCACATCTAGTGTCTAGACAAAGACACCAGATTAGAAAGCCATACACAACTTTTATTAAAAACATTTCCTCTGCAAATATAGAAGATGATAATGATGACATCTGACAACAATATCTGATTTTGATGTGGTCTTAGAGCATTAGCCTTTCCTGTATTCTTATTAAGGCTTCTTGTTCTTTATAGGACATAATCTGATTAAGGAAGTTACCAGGATTTTGTACAATTTGTTTAGAACTCATTGGATACAGTAAATAAAGAGAACTCTGCTGTCAGTTGAAAGTCATAAAGTTTCTTTTAAAAGCTTGCTGTAAAAGCTTTGCAAGAGGAAAAACCTTTAAACTTATTTCTCTTCTGCCACCTTCTATTGCTAGGATGAGAGTAAGGGGAACTGACAGCAGAAAAGTGTATTTGACTGGGGTGTTTTATGGGATTTGATTATCTCTTTAATCCTGGCACTTTTTTCTATAGCTCTATCTGCAAGACTTGATTTTTCATTTTGTAACACAATTTTGTAGAGGAAAAGTTTTGTAGAGATATTGAAGGATGGATTCTCAGACATACACTTCTGAGGAGATACAACCAGAGAAAAGGTGGTGTAGACTACTAAACATGTTACGAAGAATGTGCACTATTATGTCCTGCCAAACTAATTGATAATTGAGGACACACACTATCTCTCAGAATGAAGCCGTGGAAAGAAGTCGTTCTCTCCTTCTGTGAGCAATAATCCAATGGGAAAAAATTAATCTCGAATAAGCGGGAATTTGATTTTAAGAGTAGCTGATTAAAAATACTTTATATCTGTTGAAATGTTCTAAAAGGTGGGTTAATGTTACTCTCCCGATTTGACTGACTAGTAAACTGAACAGCTGTGGGATTGAAAGCTGTGCTCAGAAATCTTCCTTTCACAGACCCTAAAGCTTGAAGTATTACAACAGTGATGTGCTGGAACATCTCAGTTCCTGCCACAGAAGGACAAGGAAAAACCTGACTGTTTCTTTAACTAAACTTGACAAGTTTAGGAAGGGGCTACATGATGTGAGAGCTGGGGGCTGTATTTAGCTGTCACTTCCAGTTCTGTTTTCATGTTATAGACCTGAGTTATGGTATTGTCACCAGTCATCGAGAAAGCCAAGAAAATTTAGATCTGGTTTCTCATTTAGCTCTGTCTTCATTAGGCAACACCAAGTGAGGAGGCAGAACTGTGAAATGAAATGGTAGGGAAAGATTACACTAGTCAGTATAAACTGCATCTTTAACAGTCCTCTGATTTTGGTTCTTGAATCTTATTATCATTTTAAAGCTTAATTACTATTAATTGCTCTGAAATTGTCTGATATGTTTGCTACAATGCAATAGATAAAAGATCTGTCTGACTCAGTGCCCTTCCTGTGGTGCCAGAACTTCCTTTAAAATATTTAGAAAAATATGGATACTAAAATCTGGTGTGGGAGAATTTTAAATACTTCTTTTTCTTCACTGATATTTGTGCTCTATTGTTTATTTTTAAAGACAGGAAGAACTTTGATCTAAATCACATATCTAAGTTTTTTCATAATTCTTCTGTAGAAAGAAGTCTAAGTTGCAATGGGATATAAATAAAATGCTGAAATATTCAGGATTTTGAATTTGTGTAGACAAGCAGCAGCCCTGGCAGACACCTGGTCTCAAAGTACTGGAAAAGAGTAAAATGCCAGAACGAGCTCTCCAGAGATGAATTTTCAACACCTTTGACTCACGAGTTACTATTAAATTAAATTGCCAGTCCCTGAGGCAGCTGAAAATCACATTAACAGTATTAAAGATGGTAAAATTATACCTTTAAAAAAAAAAATTCTATACACACAGCCTTAGGTTATTGTCATGTGATACTATGACTTGATCTATAAATCTATGCTGAAAGATCAAACTGATTTCTATGTATATTCAGGGGACTGATGAGAAAGTTAATGTCGTGCAATGTTACAATTGGGGAGCTTCATGAGCAAAAGTGAGGATAAATGACCAAAGGATGAACAGCTTGTGAGAGTTTAAAGACATTGCTTCACAAAGGTGAGTAAAATAGAACCATTGCCTTGGAGGCCTTCATCATTCAAGATAGGAGATGATCAGGTTGCATTTGTTCATAGAATAAGTCAAATGCAACAGTTACCTAAGACTATTGCTAAAGGCATTTAGAAGAAATTCAACTTTGTTTGCTGCTATGAAAAGGGGAAAACGTTCATTAATTAGCTATATTTGTAGTTTTCATATTAAAAAACCCACTTCTCAAACCCTTCAAATATAATTTTCTACTTAAAACCTATACTCTCTTTTTGTACTGATTGTGGAGTGAATTCATATTATCAATTGGTGTAACCATTTAGAGAGAAGAAAATTAATGGACATTCAGACAACAATTTTTTTTTTTAAAAAGTGGCCCATTGCTGCAAAGTGACTGTTCCTCAGCAGAGCAATGATATTCAGGAGTATGAAATTAATTGTCTTCAGAGGTTACATTTTAAATATCTGAATTTGAAAAGTGTATAAAGATATGAGGAAAAATTCAGCCATCATTATTCTGTTTTATATAGCTGTATTCTGGTTTATATAATTATATATATTCCCAAAATAAAGGAAGTTCCAGCTCTAAGTCAGAGGCAACCTTTTTGATAAGTTCATTGGTAAAAACATTTTACCTGAAGACCTCTATCTTGATGTTTTATAAACAAAACAACAACATAAGAGGATATAACATGGCATCCTTCTTATTCTAGTGTCTACTGTCTTCTCAAAATAATCCTCATTTTTATGTAAACTTATTGCAGGAGTGACATATTGATACACATACCAGTGAGACGGTTAAAGTTTCACCAGCATAAGACAGTCAGAGAAACAATAAACACTATTATATTGTGTATCTCTTCTTTGGCAGTTCCACCTATTGATGACAATGCCTTGTCAAGCAAAAAGACAGTATGTGGGTATAAGGTTGTCTCTGTCAAAAAATTACTTATATGTTACCAAGTTTAACCAGTCATCAGAACTGACCTGAACATATATATAAGAAGTGATATTTGTTAACTTGTCAGGACAGAAACTTTCAAAAAAGAAATTGATCTTTTTGACATGAAGGACCAGCTACCGTGTGTGCTTTATATTGGTGTATAAATCTTGAAGAGCATTCACAGTCATAGGTCACCAACAGTAGTGGGGATTGCTGTGTTCCTCTAACTACCAACAAAAAAAAAAAAATCCAGGAGATATTTTGTTGAGGTTTTGTTTGGGGTGGGGTTTTTTGTTTGTTTCTTTGTTTGTTTTTCTTTTAAAATATGAGATATAGTTGTTCATTTGATGTGATATAAAGTCAGTGGCAAAGCTGGGGCTAGCATCCAGGGAGCTAGAAGCCCTGAACTGCATCTGCAGCTGGTTAATCACAGGTGTACTTCTACATCCTGTGCTCCTGCCTATTGAAGTGGAGAGGGATGCTGAGGGCTGACTTACAGCTCCTCTGTCGCAGCTAGAGCTGGCAAAAAGCTGCATTTCTTGACAGCAGGAACATAGGGAATATTCATTGTACAGGTCTAAGACAGCTGATTTGTTTCAGGTTGTCTGGGGGAACAGCTGAGCAAAAAGAATATGTAGATACATCTTTTAACTACTTTTTTTTTTTTTTTTTTGGCATTTTCTACTGGTCCCAGTCACCCATCAGACCCCAGAGTGCTCAGCACTGCCAGTTTCCCAACTGAATACCTAGCACCACACTGGCCTGTGTGTGAGTATTCACTGAAGACCTGATGTTGCTTTCGCCTCTGTTTCTTGTGGATGACAGTCATCACCACATCCCTCAATAGCTTAAAAAAGGGATGGCACTTTTTATGTGCTGTTACAGAGAAGGCAGAGAGCAATCTCACTTCCTCAGTCCTTTCTCAGTCTGAGGATCTCCCATGACAAAGAAAAATGATGTTCAAGGGTCAAACCTTAAAAGCACTGGTAGAGGGCTAACACTGACTAATCATCACTTTCACTTAAGAGAAAAAAACTTTTACTGCCTGTCTGATTGCATAGTGATTTTGAAACCTGATAAACATTTTTATTTTAACTTCTGGTAGGAGAGTTGGATTTATGTTAGATCCAAAAGTGCTCTGATGATAGTTTTATGGAATGATATAGAACATTTACTTTTGCAAGTAACAAGCTGAGCTTCTGTGCTCTATCTGTACTTCTAAAGATGGTAGGGGAGATGTGTTAATACGATGGCTGATTGGATAACTGCAACTTATCACAGGTCTTGCAAATTTCGAACTGTCTGTAAGTGAAGGAAAAACTGTACTACAGAATAATCCCACATGTAATGTTCTGATAATTAAACCCCTCTGACAATTACATCATACATTATCAGGATTAGCCAGATCCATTACTCATCACTGGTGCCTTGGACAAAACAAAGCTGGTACGCTAGGGACTGTCAGCTGAGCAGATGCTCCTATGGAAGAAAGCAGCCAAGTACTGTTTATGTAACAGGAGCAGCAGCATGCTGGAGAAAGAGATTGCTTCAGCTTGCAGAGTGTTCCTGGAATTTAGCAACTAGGAAAGGCAGAAATCTGAAGGCAGCATATTGACTATACCGTATTTGAATACAAATTTATTTGCATGTTCTGCTTCTCTGCTATAATTATGCTTTGCTGAAACCTCTTTTTATGTATATAAAGCACACAGCTTTGCATTTCTTCTGTTTATAAAAATTAAAGACAATAATCCACAGACCACAAGAAAAAGGGAGAGAGTTCTTATAAAGGAATATTGTGTTAATTGCAGGAGTTTATATTGAAGACTGGGGTTAAAAATGAAATGTATAAAGACATTTTTACTAGTAAGTTAGTGATGGGGATTTTTTTGGTGGTGGTGTTGTGGGTTTTTAGGGTTTGGGCTTTTTGTTGTTTGCTGTTGGTGTTTGGGTTTTTTTTGTCAGTTTTGATTTGTTTTTGTTTAAATGGGAAGGTAATTGAAAAATCTGGTAATACCAGGACCATATTATTTCATACTGCTGTTTCTTCATTCTGCAGAACAAACTTTCCAAAAATAAGGTTTCTGAGGATAGAAACTTATTTCCTCACCCTGCTCCCACTACCAGATTCCTGTCCATGTAAAGTTGTAGAAAGCAAAAGTCTATGTGCAATAAGAACATCCTGTTTCCCCAGTGTGTCATCCAAGCAGAAACTTTCCTAACAGCTTTTCATTTTCTGAACCAAAATATTTCATCTCAGTGTTTGGTGAGGACTGTGGTAAAACACAAAGGGCATGGGGGACTGCTCCAGCTAGGGAGTGCTCGTTAGGAGCTAATGAAGACTGAGAATCCACATTTTAGAGATGACGTCTTACTCCATCCCAGCCTGGTGAGACTAGGCAATTCTCTTCACAGAGTAATTGAGGGCTCCGTCTGAAAGTGTGTGTTCTCCCCCCCCGCCCCTTTTTTTTTTTTTAGTTTAAGGCAGTTTTCAGGTAACCATAGTCCTTTGGAGAAATTCTGAAGAGGTGTGCAATTCCTAACTATTAAATACTGAAAAGCTGAAGGGAATACTTATACCGAGAATCAAGTGCAAGCTAAGGAAAATGGGATTTATGTGAATAAGCATTGGGCACTGGGAGATTTAGGATACAATCCCTCTTAAAATCAATTTTTGAGTTGGAACTTTTTCAATAAAGGTGTGTCCAGCCCTATAATGGGTAAATCTTTTAATTCTAATGAACCTTTTCCTTTTAAAAAATTATTCTTTTATTTGATATGGAATAACGATGGATGGCCATTGCCACTGAAGTGCACCCTAGGAGTAAAAGAAAAAAAGCAGT
Organism: Limnodromus scolopaceus; assembly: GCA_028565335.1. NCBI lineage: Eukaryota > Metazoa > Chordata > Aves > Charadriiformes > Scolopacidae > Limnodromus > Limnodromus scolopaceus. The sequence goes on from JAOXNO010000024.1 coordinate 102,410,121, forward strand.
ATGTGTGAGCAGTCCAGCACATGGGCTTCTGTAGATGATCTGTGTCAGTTTGAAGCCTCTGTGTCCTGTGCCAAAATAGGGTTAGGAAAATCTCCTGTGCTGCAGTTCTCAATCTGGTGTCTTTAATGTAAAGCCGTCTTCATCTATAGAGTAAACTGACAGGCTGTGATCTCTGTTGAGTGGAGTACAGCTTTATGCTCAATTTCGTGCCCACTTCTGTGGGGTGATTATCACTGACAGAAAAGTGGGGTAAAGAAATAGGCACAATTTTGCCATTAGCCATTGTGTTTTGATAAATGTAGCTGCATTTACAAAACCTCAAATCTTTTTCTATTATTGAAGCAGTATTTTCCAGTCATCCACTGTCTTGCAATTATTATGGAGCTTTCTCCCTGTTTACAGATGAAGTCACAATGCTATTAATGAAGAGGTAAGGGTAAGGGAGAGAGATGGAAAATGATCAAATCCTTCTTCTAGGTATAGGTAACATTTTGTATTAATGATTACAGAGCTTTTCCTAACTTTATGACAAGATCCACTACTATACAACAATGTGCTCATGCTGCTTTACTTTAACCAATCTATTAACGCTAGCTGAATAATACAAAAGAAGGAAATTTATTTTATCATTTCAAAATGAATCATGTTATCTATTTGGTGGTGGTTTTTAGATATCTCGATTAATCTAGTTTGGAGTATGAAATATTCACAGATTCACAAGATTATAATTATGCATGATCTGATCAAGTATGAGTGCTTATAACCAGAAGTTTATAATTCATCTTTTGTTATTTAGCTTTCTTTTTCTTAGGTAAAGTCACTTGATACCAATTATTTTCCCATATATGGTGTGTCATATCTATTTCCATTGTGGGGCCTGGATGTATTCCTTGGACTCAGTTACCTTAAATGTTGCACAAGATCCTACTCTACATCAGCATTGGCCCTACTACCTCACGCCCTTTTTTGTTTTCATAGTGAGAAAACCCAAATATACTGTAGAAGGACCATCTCTTGTGTGCTTTAGGTATAACCTCAGCTGACCAGTTGATGACCATAGGCACGAATCACAAAGGAGAACAGCACACAAATGATCCTTAGTTTAGAAGCTGAAGATATTGGGAAGATGAATCACAAACTAATTTCAGCTGCTTCAAGAAACAAGGTGTGCCATCTAAGTGTGGTATTTACATTTTAAATAGCCACTGGTGAGAGGAAAACCTCTGCAGAAAGTGATTCTGCCGTTCTAAGGTAGGTGTGCCAGACATGTAAACCAAGCCACTTACGTGGATGTGGCTCACTTATTTCACTGACTATAGATAAGTCTTAAACCAGGCAACTAACTCTCATGCATCTGTTGTTAGGAGGTGTGAAGCCCATCTGCAAATTATTGTGTGGTTACAGAAAAGTAATGCAGAAGAAATGAAGGACACTTCTGAATGGTTGGCGACAGACATATGTAGTGAGATTTCAGTTAAAGCCTGATAAAAAAGTAAAACAATATTGAAAGCGGGAGAAACTAGTTATTATTGTCTGCAAATTGAGGTACTTGAAAACTGGCTTTTTCTACATTGTGCACAGCTGAGGAGAAGGAATATCTATGGTAAGCTACTGTTAGCTTAACTGTGGATGTGCACTGAAGAATTTTGCCTTTGAAACCTATTTTGTCTTTTGAATCCCATTTTACAGGTAAGGAGGCTGAGGCATGAAGTAATCCTGACACCCAGGAATATTCTTTATTGTTTATGAGACTGCTCTTAAATTTTAAGACCAGTCCTTTGCAGAATTAGGAACCAATATTCACTGGGTGCACAAAGCCAATAAAAGCAGCAGCCTTGCTGCTGAGAATCTGGCTGCCCTGAGTTCCCTGGCTCACTCTGGGAAGTGGCACATCACAGCTCCTGTGTGCCAAGGGCAGGCTGCAAGCTGAGGGATGTCTACAGAAGTAACACACTCTTCCCTTGCTTCCTCAGCTTGTTCCATCGCTTCCTCCATGTTGTCGAGCTTGAGAGAAAGCAGGCTTTTTAAAAGGTAAGTATAGTTCATGTAGAAGTGAAATTTCCTGGGGCTTCTTTCCATTGAAGGATGACTGCTGCACTGGGCATTCACATGCAACAAGAGTTTATAGTCTCATTACTTGGCGCAAGGTATGGATAAAGTACAGCTTAGCCATTAGGTGTGGGAAGAAATGCAGTTCAAGCCTTTGCTCTTGCTACGGTGGCATCTCCTGAGGGAAAAAATCAAACGTTATGTTTCTGAGAAGAACAGAGAGAGAATGCATTCCCCTGGCTGTTTGAGCTGATCCCATGCCAACGTGTGGCAGCGAGTGCCACCGTCCAGCTGCAAAAGAGTGCCTAGGCACCAGGACAAGGCTCCTGGAGAGAGTCTCGCTGCACTCTGCCCTGCGCCTCGCTTCTGGCTCCGCTTGTGAGGCACAGTCAAGCCCAATTGAAAACATGACTGGAGGGTGTTGCCAGAAAGAGCAGGTTAGCGCCTGCAATTAAACCGTTTGCTAATTATGTGGTAGGATGATATTTTTTTTTCAGTGGTTAATTTGTTTCACATAAAATTGTCTGTGCACACGTGTGAGTGCTTCTGTGTGTGTGCAGAGAATGGATTGCTCTAAAAAGCCTATTTTTTTTTATTTTATCTCTTTCCTTCTCCTCTTTGTTTTGATTAGTTCTCAAACTGTAAGTTACACTTATTTATCATCTTTATCATAGCTCAAATTTGCACCAGCATTGCTCGCAGAATTTTCACTTTCTTGGACCAGGGCTGCTTTCGTCTCCTGGTGCTCATCTGTGGAGGTCACTGTGGGCCCCACAGTCATTTAGCTGTATGGTAATCTTGAATCCTGTAGCAGACTCTGGACTGTTATGGATCATTTTCTTTTTATTGTTGTACTTTAATTAAACAGAAAATGATAAATTGTTTATGTCTATTGTGCAGTCTATAAATACTCACTTCCTGGTTCATTACCATTATTATATGACATATGAAAAGAATGGAAAGGAGTAGATTAATGGACCTGCATGCTGATCACAGTTTTGCTCGGAAATCTCAGATATCTGCAATCTGACAGCCATTCAGAGGCTGCTATCTGGCCTGATCAGATGTCGCTGAGCTGTGACCAAAACCCAGAGGCATATTTTTTTTAACAGCACACTTTTCAAAATTATGCATGAAAGCGATTATTGATCATTGCTGTGCGAAATATAATAAATGCGAAAACTACTTAATTCCACTAATGTGAAAAGGATAATAAAATACAGGATGAGATCTTTAGACAAAAGACAAGCAAAACTGCCTTCTGCAAAGCACACTGAGTATTATTGAGAACTGTAGTCACAGTACAAAATTCTGCTTTCTCTGATGTAGGAGGACTGTGGGGAGCAGGGTGACTGAAGGACATTTAAGGCTCTTTGAAGGTGCTTTCTGCAGTCAGAAAACTCGACTGTGTCCACTTACCTATCTTTTTATTCTGCTTTTCACTTTTTCCCTTCCACTCTTATCAGGCATGCTCTCAGCCTTTCTGTGAGTGGATGAATGCCTGTTGGTTAGTTTTCTCTCACATGTGTTATTCTATTTAATACCAGGAATGTGAGTTTCCACCGCAAAGGTATTTACATCAACACAAAGGGAGTATAAAACATTACTGTTTTCACTTGGTCATATTTGTTTCATCCTTGTGTAAATGAAGAAAGTGGAAAAAGAAGCAAAATTAGGATTTTTATCAGGGATTAGTGTATTATGTGGAGTGATACGTGGTTTTCTAACATGTGGGCAGTGACCTGCTTTTCTTTCCTTCTTTCCCTGTTTTGTAAAAGTATTTCCATCACTAATGTGCCTCTGTTTCTGGGCCTGCCAGTGGCAAATCCAAATGGTCCATTAACTGTGAAGTCAGTTGTCAGTTCTTCTGCCTCTAGTTTGGCACACTTCTAAGTGACTTGCTTCATTGATTGCACAATGATTCTGCACTGCAGAAATGAACCCAGGTCACATATCTTGAGGTTAATTCAAACTATATAGTGTTTTCTGTCAGAGAAGTTGGCATATTTTTTCTATAGAAGCAGACTGGTAATGTATGCCTGATGATGATTTGCTATAAGAGCAAATGTCCAGATCCATGTTTAAACTGAGACTGGCAAAATAAAAGGCAGGATTACACTGGAGGGAATATACATGCAAATAAGTCTTTTTGAGTTTAAGGGACCGTGATTCTTGGAAAGGCATGCGATTTTGTTGAGCAACCTGAAGATATAACATGATGCATTTGATTACATTTAATGGTTGCTTAATGTTTATGGGGAAGATAAGAATAAAATATTTTACTTCCTTCCCTTGCCATCTCAGATCTTCTCTACACAGTTCCATGGTGCAGAGTAAGATTCTTTCTTATATTTAAAGTAGCTTGTTAGAGCATTATATATAGAGTCATGCTTTAGGGCTGACACAGAAATAAAAGCAGCGTCTTGTATCAGTGGATTCCACAGTGATCTTCTTCCCTTAGATGATAGTTCCTTAAACTTACTGATTTTGTGCTGCTTTTAAACTTCTTGTCTTTTCCTACATTCTATAAGTGCATCTGTATATGATGTGTCTTCTCTTTTTTTCCAAAATGGTTTGCAGTGTTATTGCACACTTTCCCCAATGCAGTAGGGAAGTGACTGAATTTTTAGTGGTGAAAAATGATTCCTATATACACTTATATACTGCAATTCATTATTCTACTGTCAGTTTGGTTTGTTTTTCACTCTAGGCTGCTGTTTTCTTGATTGCTTCAAGCTTGAAAATTACTCTGTTCCCAAGATCCACTGTAAAGTGAAGAAAAAGATAAAGACAACAGGGACACAAGGCAGTTCTAGCACAAGAGCTAGGCAACAAGATCTTCTCCCTGGTATGGATAGCAGCAACACTTTTTCAGTAAATGGGTCAGGACTTGGTGTTGCCTGGTCTTTCAGTAAATCAGGTTGCATTAACTAATTTTTTTGAAAATATTTCAGCTTCAAAATAAAATACTGAACTTCAAGTGCTGTGATCTTTTCCCAACGTGTGTGGGAAAACATATGGAAAACTTTAAAAAGCTGAATGATTTTTGTATTTATAACTTTCACGATAAGTACAGGGTAGATAAGTATTATGGGAAAAAATATCCACATTTTAACAAAAATGAATACTTTTCCCTTGTCAGTTATTTTTGCTTCACTTCCAAACACTTGCATAAATGTAAAGAAATAGGAAATCGCTTCCACTTGTAATTGCATATTTTAAATATTATTGTTATGATTATGTATTTTATATACAACAACAGCAGTAGCAGCAGCCTGTTTAGACTGTTGGGTTCTTTCTCCTCATGTTCAGCTCTCTTAAGGAAAATGTGCTCTAACTGATTTAAAAAAAAAATCCATTTTCCTATTGATGACAGCAAATTTTTGGAAACTGTCAAATAACAAAGAAGAGAAAATTCATCCATGAAAATAGCTTTGCTCGGAAGATTGCTTTAGTTCTAGCCCATGATCTTTCCTGTCCCTCCTATTCTGACTTCCTGCAAGATATTCCTGTCTGAAAGACTTACTTTAAAATAAATAAATAAGCACCATTGTAAATCTTCATTTGAAAAACAATTAATGGAATATAAGGATGCATATCTATCTAACAAGATTCAGCAGTATATTTCAGGTTATTTTGTTTCTGCATAATATTTTTTTTAATTAGCAGGGGACATTCATATCATGCAAATGACTAGTTTGTCACTCTCATGTTAAAACAATCTTAGCACATTTGATTTTGCTAATGCAGCAAAATTGTAGAATATGAGTTAATCATACAATACATGTCACGTGAAAGCTATCCATATTCTAAATTTCCTGAGCAATACTATAATTGAAATTAGTTCTGACTAGATAGACTCAAGAAAATAGTATTATCAGTGAAGTAGACAGTTTTGTTTGTATCTTCATGAATTTTCATAAAATGACATTAGAAGGATTTATTCTTATCTGACAGCACAGATCTGGTTCTGATATCTACTTTATCTACATATACAACTTATTTTGTATAGGTTTGTTGCTATGTTATGATAATATATGCAAAATTACTTCTAACTAGTCAAGTACCAAGATGTAGTGTTCATATTGGTGTTCTCCCTTACATTTGCTGACGTATTAAACTAGAATAGATAGAATTTGTCTTGCAATTTATTTTTTTTTTTGGACAATTTCCTTTCAAACACTGGCTAAGCTATCTGGTAAATTTAAGTATGGTTATTAGTACAAGGCTATATGCAATGTACTGTAGATGAGGACTGGGGGAAGTTGCAAAGGAATAAATGATCATTTTTTCAACACATGACCTGTCATGTGCAGGTGAAAGGGTTGGGAATGGAAGGAGCTCTTCTAGCAGATTTTTGTTTCAAACCTGTTTTAAAGCCGTTTCATACACAAAGATCAATATGTAGCCCCACTGTGACCACCTACTATGACTTCCCCTATACTTAAGAATCCATGAATTAATTTCCCTTCCACCTGAAGACCATCTTTCAAAAACTAGCCAAACATGTCTAGCTTCAAATTCTGTCTATTAATTTCATTGTGAGTTGATTTTATAGATTCAAGAGACTTCTTTTTAAAGTGGTGCTCTATGTGGGCAATGGAAATTTAATTATATATATATATATATAATGTGATCAAGTAATGCTTTGTCCTTCAGTTCTTTAAGTCAGACTGATCATCTTTTGACTTTTACAGTGAAAAATTTCCATTTTTTGTATATCCTTGGAACTTTCCTGTGAGGCCTTTGCAATCTATAACATCCCTGAAATGTGCTCAGACGAAAGGAGTTAGCATTCCAATAGAGGCTGCACTGTTGCCAAATGCGGATGCAACCTGACCTCCCTGCTGCTGCTTCACCTTCTGTAATTATACACCCAAGGATCACCTTTTTGACCCTACCATCACAATTGCCTCTACCATCAGCAATTCCTTTTCAAAGGCCCCATCTAAGCTTACCTGCAAGAGAACACCAGGAGACACCCCAGATCCTGCTTGCTCCTTGGATAACGAGATTGTGTGCTTAGATTTCACCTACATGGAGACAGGGATGTGGGAAATGGCTGGTGCATATCCAGATAGCATGCTAATGGGAAGTCAGGATGTGGCAGGGGCCAGCATCTGCATCTGGGAATTCAGAATCACTCCCAGACTTTAGATTCCAGATATATTCAAAGAAACTTCTTCCTTGGATTACCTCTTACATTGTCTGATTCTGAGTATATTTCCTGAACTGCTTGGTACTTCTTAAACAAAATCTGGGTTTTTGTCATCTGCATTATTTATTTTCATAATGGGTCACCTTTTATCAACAGTGATTTTGTGTTTTAGTTCAAGTAACTTATAAAACCTCTTAAGTGTAAAGATATAACAAAAATCCTTAATACTTAGTAGAAATTATGTAGCAAGTCTTGAAATGTAACAGAATGTAAGTTTAAATCCTTTTTTTTTTTTTCAGTTTGACATGTCCATTTTATATTACTTTAATTTAATTAGAATATGTTGCATTACTAAGTCAGGTGCTGGCAGAAACATCAATATTTTATTCATCAAGTCCCATATTATTCATTACATTATTTTGCGCACTTATTTCAGTCTTACAATCATACATTAGCTTAGGTTATACCATTTAAGTATGTGGTCTTTTGGACCATTCATGGTGTCCCTAAGTGCACAAAAAAAATGGGCGTGATGGTCTAGATAGCTCCTTTCTATATTTATTTAAAAGTTCTTCAGACAAATTTTCCAGAGCTGCTGATCCTACACGTCTTTTAAACTAGTGTTTCATGTTTCCGTACTAACGGCTGAAATAAAAATCACCATCCAAATCTCATCAAGCTCTTCCCAAGGGCATAAGAGATTTATTTACTGAACACTTGTGCCTTTCCTAAGGTCTTACCATTATTAATGAGAATTCTACCAGCTCTAATAATGAACTAATGCACTAATGACACTTTTGGAATTATTTTGTTTACAAAAAGTCCTCTCTGTTTTCTTGCTCTTGTCTCTGTTGACTTCAGATTTTTCCAGGAGTTATTTTAATTCCTTTAACCATTTTCTACAAATCCAGTGTTCTGATTTATACTTATTACTAGTATTTTTCTTTCTTCCATTTTGTTAGATTTTAAAGTTATTGCTAATCTCATCTAAATTAGTTTGGTTTATTATTTTTTTAAGTTATCCTTTGTCTGCTGAGTATTTAATAAAACATTCTTAGGCAGTTCCAGTTATCATTCATCCAGTTATCACTTCTGATTACGTTCTGTTTTCTCTGATGCTGCTGCTCATATCTATTTCAAGATTGGTCTTTTCTCTAGTGCAGCAAATTTAAGTATTGCTGACAAAGACTTTGGTTTCTTCATGTGACTCTGGCAGGAACGCTCTACTGAAGATAATGTTGCTCTTTGGTTTTGTGATCAGCTGTTATCTAAGCCAGGGCAGCTAATACAGTGTTCTTCCATGGCTTGTTTAGGAAATCATCAAACTTGTCTGAGTTGTGTCTAGAAACAATAGCTAAATCTAAGTCCAGCATGTGCCATCCTAATGTGCTGTGCGTTCCTGGGATCTTATCCAGAACTGACACAGCACTCATACGCCAGAGCTCACATGACTCTATGTAGCATCACACTCTTCTGTATGAAGCGACTGTAGGGTACCCAAAGCTATGAAGTATGCTATCCATATGGCTTCATTTCTGATAGAAAAATATGTCTCAACTGAAAAATATGAAAATATCTTTCAGATAAGCATCTTTATTTTCTAGGATACCCTCATACAATGACATAGAGCCAAGGATTCAAGCCAGGAAACGGATGGATATTTGACTAATATACCATAAATGTAATGAAAGCAAATCTTTTTCAAAGGCTTACTCAACAGTTACAGGTAGAATGCGCACAGGCTCAGAGAACTGTGCAGGCAGTCCATGATGCTTAGTGTGAGCCGGTGTAGTAAGTGGGGATTTCAAATTCACAAATGATTCATGTTTGGTGATGAGACCATTTATAATAATCACTAGGCTATTACTTGATACTTGTAGGGATGACATCTTAAAAAAAATTCTGTCATATGAACATTACCTTAGATGTGTAAAGATCACCACAGAGCACTGTGAATGCCATGGAGGACATAGGAAAAGGATCTTTAATCAAACAAGTTATTTTCTTCTAAGAAAATAAGAAATCCTATACCTTGTACCTTGTAGGCCAACATGAGGTTATGAAGTAGTGCCTTCTTGCCTTAAAAAAAATGTGATTTTTTTTTTTTTTTTTTTAATCCCATGGATGGGAGCTCCATTCTACTCAGTATCTTGTCTTCAGCAAGCAATGGGGCAATTTCCTGAGAAAAGAAAGTAAACCTTACAGAAGCTGTGAGGTTTCCTTATGTAATCTGCCAGATTATTGACTGAGGGAAGAAATACTGCTTTCTTTTCCTATTCTAAGATTTTACTACCAACACAGATATGAAGAGATTTTTGAACCAAAGTTAAGTGTGACCTCCTGTTCCTACTCCTCCCAAGAAAACCCAAAACCTATCCACTGTTTCAATTCTGTTTTGCTTTTTGATCTATGAAGAAACTTAACTCTGATGTGTGAGGTGATTGACAGGTAACACAGTCGGTCTGTTTAAATTACTTGATGGACCATCATATGGAGCTAAGGGGAATTGGGCTTGAATCAAACAGAAAGGAGGTGGTTCCTCCTGTTCCTCCTGGACAGCAGATCTATGGGGCTCATCACCCAAAGGCCTTGTGGGTGCAAGGAGTTTACATGGGATTGAAAAAATCCCCTGAGATTAAAACAGATGTTGGGAGAGTATTGGGGAGGTGATGAATGAGCACATATGCTTGTTCTGATTTTATTCTCCTGTAGTTATTCAGTAATACTAATGTTTGAGACAGGACCCTGGAAAGATGGACCCTTTGTCAGTGGACCCTTAAAATAGTGCAGCTCTCTTAAATTATGTCTTAGTTTACAGAGACAACAATCAATGCCTTTGTTTGTGCCTGACCTCTCTTGTGAGAACTCATGTTCAAAACCTCTGACTAAATTAATTTAGCCTTGATCATACATGTGCTTAGAAGAACCCATTTGAAGTATTTGGAGCTGTCCTGAAAATATAAATGAATGATACAGTGAAGACAGAAGAAGTGCTCTGCTCCATGTGCTCCATCCCTGGGGAGTGCTGCAGTAATTCTGTGTGCCCAAAGGAAAACAAAGTCACATTTCCATTTACCTTCCCTTCAGTATATCTGTGTTTGTGTAAGTATAGCATGTGGAGTTGGGTGCATGTGAATGCATACAGAACTTCTCAAAATGAGATTTTTTTCCCAGGCTTAGGACTATAATGTGTCTTCTGACAGCGAGTTATAACTTATTCTTCAATTTCACAGATTTAAAATGAACAACCTGTGGAGTAAGAGGCTACTCAGCATCATGTAGAGTAGTAGAGTTGAGCTCGATATCAAGCCCATGTTAATGAGTAGAGATTCTGTGAGAATTGTGACATTGACATAGATAATATCTTGCTTTCTTTTTGTTCCTTTTAAGAAGGGAAAGCTTTTAATAGCAGTATCCATTATGACCCTTCTGACATCAGTTACAAAAGCAACATTTAAAAAAGGTTGTGAAAAAATGTGAAAAAAAGAAGAGGTTTGCTAGTTCTTGAAGACTTCTCTTTGAACAACTCCATATCCTTTCTTTGTCAGTTTTGGAGCAGGCAGATTAGTCTGGTCAAATGGGTCATTGCTGGCATCCTGCTTTCTACAGCATCAATCTAGACTGATTTCTACTGCACTACATAGTGATTTTGTTGTAGGAGATGGGGTCTCACTTTGAGATGCACTGTATGACAAAGCAATGAAACATGTTTCAGCAGGGCAGAAATTACAAAAGGAAAATCTTCCATGTAAGCTACTTCTCTGGTTGGTAGTAATGAAAAATCCTACCTGCATATTGTAGTCCAAAGAGGAGACATGTAAAGGAAGGCATAGTCTAGGGAGAAAAACTGCAACATTCAAATGAGCTTACTGAATTCTTCTGCTCTGTGCTGTTATACGGGTTGGAGATTTGCGATACACTTGTTTACTCAGATAAAACACGTTCACATAAATGCATGTGCATTTCTTTGCATGCATGTGTGTGTATACATACACATGCGTACCTCAGGAGTTATTGCTGTACTTCATAACTTTGGACTCTCACTTTGAAAGTTCAAACTGAGTGGTAATGTACTGATCCAAGGCTAATGTGAAGGGATTAACACCTTTCCTGTTTTTTTGACAGGGAGAAGGAAAATCTATGTTTGTAATAAGCTAAACCATATATTTTACTGAAAGTGACATATACAGAATAGTTTTATAAAAAGGAGGCTGCCGTTCTTTTCTGGTGAAGCTCACTGTCATATCAGTCAGATTCTTTTCTGATGAAGCTGACTATCATATCATCAGATTAGTCTTTTGTAGATGAATATTTGAGGTGTTTGGTCATAATGGCTTGTGGTTATTCTACAATAAAGTAAATTCCTGTGAAACACAAGACTAGCCATGAGTGTTACAACCACAGCAGTTAAAATAAACTCTGCTGTTTGGGGCTGATAGGGTCACCCTGGAGTGATTCCCTTGGGCCAATTAAACTGTATTGGCAGCTATTCCTGCACTGCTGCGTCTGCTGCTAGTTTGTCTTTTCTCTGCTGCTGCTTGTCTTTTCTGGGTTAAAAATAAATACTAAAAATTAAAGAGAAATAACAGGTTTGTCCCAGAAAATTGATAGAGAGTTTTTTCTTTTTAGTTCTGATTCGGAAGATTTCTTCCAGCCTTTTCTGAAACTAAATTTTAAATACCTTTAAATATCTGCATAGCAATAGTTTCCACAATACTTATAATAAGTTTTAAAACTGATAATCCAAAGAGTTTTGGAAACCTAATGTAAGTTGCTCAAAGGACAGAATGACAGTATTAACCATATAAATAATGCTAGAACTAAATGGTATCTTTTTATTCAGAAGATACTTCCTTGTATATCATTGCAAACTGTACTATCCTTATTGGACATAATTTATAGTGTTATGATATTTGCCATATCATATCTACCATTCACTGCCTCCTTCCCATTTCTTTTGATTTATCATTTCAGTCCTTAGGTCGGTATCCTGTCTCGTCAGGACTGACTTCTTCCTGGCTGCATGAGCGATTCCCTTGCACGTGGTACCTTTGCCTACAGACAAAGTTATCACCCTGCAGTAAGTGTGTTGTAATCAGGTCCCAAAGTTCAACAGCTACATTTAAGGTCAGAATGTGCATATGGAGAAGACATCCGAAAAAGACAACTGCTCCCAGATTTAGGGTCAAGTTCTCATGTTGTCATTCAGCCAATGGCCATATCCATGTTAATAAACTAAATAGGGCCAGAGAAAGTACGAGTTTAAGCCTGACTGATGTCTGTGACTGTTCATACTGCTTGATTACCAACATACTCACTGGCAGGTTTTTGATCCATGACAGCTGGCATTTTCCTAGGTCATGGCCAGACCTGACATAAGGACAGGACTCCCAGGGGCCAACATAGACGAGCTCCCCCTCTTTGGAGAACAGAGGAAAAGAGCATTTCCCATGCCACTTTTGTCTCACCATTTGTCCCTCCCTTCCCTTTATTTGCTAGTGTAGGTACAGTTTACATCCAGAAAAGTGTAGTCATTCTGCACACCCCTTCATCCTACATTGTCCAACAAAGACAACAGAAGAAGAAGTTATTTTCTGCTAGGACAAACAGGAGAGGAAACAATTTTCTACTCAGGCTATCAGCCCTCTTGGGAGCTAAAGTGTACTGGAGTCATGCTTGAGGCCTCCTCCTGAGGTAAAACACAACATGCTGAGTCTGCATAAACCTTATGTTACAACTATCTGTCTTCCTGCTTTATATGCTTTGGTTGTTTTTTTTTCTGTTTGTTTCATTTTGTTTTGTTTTTCTTAAGATGAAATAATTGTGTCCAATTAACTGCTTTGTGCAACATGAAGATATAAAAGTTAAATATTTAGGTACAAACTGGGAAGTTTCTTAATTATTGTGCACATATTATACCCCTGTGACATTTTTTGTTGTAAATCCACTACATTTATATCATATTTTAATTAAATGTTCCTTTCAAAGGTATTTAACAGAATATCCATACATGGCTACTCTTGGGATTAGTGACTTTTATTACCTTAAGCATGTCATAGAGGCAATTTATGAGAAAATTCAATGTTTGGGTTCTTTTTATTCCCTTTGCGATCCTGGTTTTGATAATCATTATTAGAGTACTGTTCAGCTTAATGGCTTTGCAGTAAAAAATAACAATGCAGTGGAGAGAAAAAGAGATTTATTGGAACCACAATACAAATAAAAAGATTATTGCCAAGTTCGGTGTTTTTCTAAAAGCTATGTCTATACTAGTAAATGAAACGGACCAGAGACTGTTCTCTGTCCCCGAGGACAAATGATATGGCACAACCCACATTTATACAGCTAATCTCTCTTAGCTCTCAAAACAAGGTAACTACATCCAAACTGCCTATTGGGAGCAATCCTTTGAGCACACCATCCCCAAATCATGCTCCAGGATTGTTTGGGATGGTGTTAATTGGTTTACATCCCAAAGTCTGCCAGGAACTATGCTAAGAGCTTTTGTATCCTTGCACACAGTCTGTTGCTTATTAGTATAGTCACCGCATTATTTCCACAGAAAACTGATCTCACGGTGCTGTCGGTGATCAAGGGCTGTGGTAACTGCTCATGGCACTTGTTCAAGTTCCAGCTCACTACCAGGACTTTTAACTCGGGATAAAAACTGATGGATTCAAACAATGATATTCAAAATAAAACACTTCCTTGGTTTACAGTATCTCTTTGGAAAAGGGAGTGAATTCATGTCATGTAGCTGAAAGATGAGTTGCCCTCAAAAGATTGCTAACAACAATGGATAAAGAGAAATTAAAACCCATGGAACTCTAGCCGTACTAGAAACACCTTTATTTTTAATATTCTAAACAGTCTTAAGGGACTCTGTGAAATTTAAGTCAGGCTTCTAAATGTATCTTGGCTTTCATTGCATTTTAACCCTTAAACAAGAAGAAAAACAATAAAAGAGGCAAAAGAATCTGCTTGGAGCTCATGCTGGGGCAAATGGACCTAAGACGGATTTGCTGAGAGCTGGCTAAGGTGTTTCTGCACTGCGGTGAACTGTGCAGTACAGATGTGCCTTGTGCAAGACATAAATAATTACCTGCTCACCCATCACTTCAGGAAAGAAGCAACTTTCACCTTGGTGGCATCAGCATTCATGCTGTCTTGCAGGCTGAGCCACAGCATGCCAAAGTGTCAAGGGATGAAGGTCCTATCTCTCATGATGTTCAGGTGAGCAGGGTGCCAGGCACTGAAAGCTGCACGATGTGTGACCCATTAGAGAGAACAAGGCAGTTTCTAGGGAAGACCATTGCCTGCAATTCAGGAAAGTGCTTGAGCACATATCCCGTGTCCAGCACGTTTGTATCTGACGGTATGAGACAGAATCTCACTGGTTTGCTGGACCAGGCTCTGAATGTGCAAAGAAAAACCTCCTGAGAAAGAGAGATAAAGGCACTAGGGTAATAGAAAGAAGACAATTATGACAGCTTTTATTTTAAAACATTGAGCTATAAATGTGAAGTAGAACAAAATGGAAAAGCAATTCAAAACACTGGAGGAGGCAGGCAGCCAAAACATTTGTCTGAAAATGCAGCTTCCTTGGTACTCATAGGCCAGAATGGTTTGTGTTTTAGATTGCTCTCAATTTTGCTTGATTTGAACATGATTTGGCTTTTGCAGTCAAAGGCAGCCAAGGCTTAATGCATATAGTATGTTTTTTACTGTTTTCTGTCAAAAAAAAATATATGTAGCAGTTTAAATTTTTTTAGAAATGAGGAAGGACAAACTGGTCTGTCTCTATACTAAACGTGATGGACAGAGTGACCCTTCTTTCTTTCCTTTTTTTTTTTTTTTTTTTAAATTAAATTCCTCATCCCATGACAGGAGTGAAAAGGAGCAGTGTGCCCATCTCTGGTTGGTATCTTTTTTATTTAAACTGGCTATGGGTATATTCAGTTTTTCAGAGAACTGCTCCAGTAAAAGATCTTCAGTCTTTCCACAGTTCTGGACAGAGTGTCAGTGGTTATGGAAGGAATGACAGCCACAAAGCCTGCAGCTAGAAAAGACTCTGCTAGCTTCGATGCTGTGACACAGCCCTGTTTGATGCCTCTTATAGCTATTGTTAGGACAGGTTGAGTAGCTCCAGCTTCCCCAGTGTTGGAGAAGTCATTTTACCCGCAGCAATTCTTCATAGCTAGAGAAGGACTCTCATCTTAGGAACACAACAAAAGGAACACAGTCTTTGAGTATACATTGAAATGAGAGAAATTCCAACTGGATATATATATATATACACATATATATATATAAAGGAACAAGGTGATCACAGAAGCAGTACAGCCTCTACCCTTTAAGATTTCTCAAACTTGACAGGACAACACTCTCTTCATTTAACTTTAAAGTTGGCCTGCTCTGAGCACGAGGTTGGACTTACTGAGGCTCTTCAAACCTAATTTATACTATGTTTTTAATTTTGATATATTATAGAAACTTAGCCAAGGGAGATAAAAACTAAAAAATTAAATAGAAATAAGGTATCGTATTCCAATGTGCTTTATTTATGGTAAATGCAATCTGGAGTTCATTTAGAAACAAAAAATTCTGGTCTTAATAATTCAGTGTCTCCATAATTTCTATAAGTCATCCAGATATAGACATAGATATATGAAACAATCTTCAATTAGCATTTTAGTGGCTCCAGAATCTATTTAACATTGTTTGTGGGAAGACACACACTAACATTGTTTTTTAAATTACATATCTTAAGAAGTAAATTACACCCAAAATGCTGGAAGATCATCCTGGACCTCAGAGATATCCAGTAGTTTTCACACCACACACTATGAATTTCTTTTTCAGCTTGAAGTCCTCAGCTTCAGGTTTCAGTAGACTCCAAATTCAAAGGAAGATTAAGAAAATTATAACATTTTCTCTGCTTCTTAGTCAAAGCCATTAATCCCACAGAGATTTTCATGGCTACCATGGTATAACAGCAGCTGCACTGAAAAAAATATTTTATGAAATCAATGAAAATACTAAAGAAGGGGAGCATGAAAGAAAAGGCTTCTGCATTAACAAATTTTCAATACGTCTGGTAAGATGAAAGGGAACCACACACACAGAGGCAGAAAGCAGGCCGAGCAGGTACCACAGCAAGGTATTTCCAAACAGCTTCGTAAGCAATTGTACTTAATTTGAATGGGCTTCTCATAAGCAGAAGAAGCTTGGGGAAGTTGGGGAAGCTTAACTTTAATGGTGGCCCTGAGAGATGGTGAAAATTTCTCAGAATGAAAAATGAAAATGAAAGCACAGTGACTAATGCAGGCACTGATTTATCAGTTAAATGAGGGAATCTAATAGGACCCCAGCTGTCATTAACATTGCAAGAGTGCTGGCTTCACACCACAGTGTGATCCAGGGTTTCCTGGCAGGTAACAAATTTTGGCTGAGTTTGTGAAGGAATTCAGACCTTAATCACCACAGTCTTGATACTTTTTGTAAGCAGAAAATAATCTTTTCTGGTGCCACATTAACATTTAATCCATTTCTGAAATGTAAATAAGTGAGTGTGTCTATGTGTGGAAAAGCTGCAGAATCAGCATGCGTGAAGGAGAGAGTAGATGCATTTAGGATTAAAGTGTTTTAGGTGAACTGGGTAAGTACATGTATATCATCTTTTATCATTGTGCATCACTATTTGTAGCAACCCAAAATGCAGTACTAGACACGTATTATAACAATTTTGTGCGCAATATTAGTAATCTGCCCATTTACTCCTGCCAAAAATCTGGCCCTTGTTAATGTTTACCATTAGAAATGAATTTCATGGGATTTTTCTTTGCTCATTGTTACATTTAATAGATGACAAACATATTTCTTTTTTTCTCCTCTCTTTTCTATAGAGCAAGGTCAGCTTTCTGTATGGTTCATAGCAAGTCAGCGTGGAAAGGCATTATCATCCATCATTTAGGTGTGTTTCCTCATTACCTACATGAGTATTGCTGCTGTTAGCTTTGTAGTTATCCTTGAAAATTTCACCTGGTTACATTGCTCTGTCCTGTTTTAACCTCCTAAATTTCATCCTCCTTTGACTCCTCATGGAATTGAGAAATATTTACACTGTTAGAGAATATTACATTTTACCTTTAAACATAATCTATAAGTTCAACAGATGCCACCATTTGTAAACAACCCCATTCACAGAAACTATATTTCCTGCTTAGATACACTGGAAGGTGGTATAAACTGTGTGACGTTTTGGACTGGCATCTTTTATCAGTCAATCCACTGTTTTTGGCAGTGTCAAGCTGTTTCAGAGAGCTTTCTTGACCTCCCTCAATTGCTTTAATCTGAACTGAAAATATTTTTTTAAAGTGTAATAAATTCACAGCATTTTGATTTCGCATTTGAAAACACCTTTTTTATTATTATTATTTAGGATTTTCTTTCATTTTTACTTTACAAAATTCAATACCAGATTCTCAGATTCAAGGCAAACATTGTAGTTCAAGTCAAGTGAAAGAATATTTTTTAAGTATTTGGTTCATATAAAGTTTTTTCAGCCGACTTATTTTAAATTAAACGCTGTTAGTATTAACTTTACTTTTATTTTCCTTAACTGAAAAAAAGAAACTGGCAGCACTGCTTTAGTCTTAACAGGATCTTTAGTAATGAGGGCAGCTGTTCACTAGAAAAATGGCTTTCATTTATTCACTCATTTCATCTTGGACACCTAATGTGATTGACAAATGTGTCTATTCAGGTTTTTCACTTGTTCTGACATCCCAGTGCTGGCAGAACTTCACGGAATTACTTGAGAAAATCAGTCTCTGTTGCCACAAATCAACAGGTGCAAACTTATGAATGTTGTTCGCACCAAGCACTGCGGAAATAATCTTAAGAGAATAATTACGCAAGAAGTGATGATGGGTCTTTCTAATAGAGAGCCAGCAGCCAAGTCATGGATAGTTTGCAGTTGGTCGCCGAGGTCTGACTGACTGCCCGGAGCTGGTGATGGAGCATGAAAATTCTGCTGCAATGCCTCTGATACTCAGAGGCGAATTTATCACTTCATTTACTCACTGACTGAGCTGATTAGGTGCCTTAACTCGGGCTCTGTAGCACTAGCTATTAGTGCTGAGCAATAGGAGTGGATCTGGAAGAACTAACGACAAGCACCAAACATTGCCACTAGAGTTGTTTTGGGGGGTTATTTCAATTTATTTTACTTATATCAAATATGTTTTGGTCCTGTCAACTAAAGGCTGCAGTGCGTTAGGCACACTCCTGGCATACATCGTCCAGCTAAGCTTCAACTGGGAGGAATCTAGGATGGGTGTATTGAGTGGGCTCTGAAATACGAGCTGAAAGATCTGGGGTGGAGAAGAGAAGGACACTCACCTCTGTTCTAAAGCACTGATGTAGATGCATCCTCAGTCAGGGAGATTGACTGGAGACTGACTTATGGCATATACTTGTGACGTTTTCCTGTCCAAAGTTGTCTCAGGAGTGTTTACGCTCTGCAGACCTACCAGCTTTGGGGCTGGGACCTGAGCAGACTGCCAGGTGCAGTGCCCACTGCACCATGTTAAGTATTTCATTCCTCTTACTTTCAACATCTAAGTTAGGAGCTACAGTTCCCTCTCAAGTAAATGAAGGAAGGTAATTGCATCCGGAATGTAAATCAGAATACCTAAGCAGGCAGTGGTTAAGCTATTAATGTAAGGGTAGTCGGATGTTCCTCTGGAGGAATATAGTTTTCTCCTTGCTTGCTGGTGCATAAATTATTACTTTGGGGCAGTTAATGCTAGATAGCCAATCCTTCCTCCCTGACCCCTGGCAATAGTCCTGACTATGTCCAAAACCTATGGAATGCTAGTCCAGGAAGTGCAAGGGCATATTGTTAACACTCATATATTAACTCTGGGTATCTAACTGTAAAACTCTAACTACAAAGTTCAAGTTCTATTTTCATCAATATATCTTCTTCAAAGTAAGTTCAATATATCAATCATGCCTTTTTCTTTACCCAGGATCTTCAGGGGCCCCTCCACTCCCCACAGGATTATATTTCACAAGCCATCTGCTGAGAATCAAGGAAAACCCTTATGCTTTCTCCATCGTAGCCTGCCTCTTGCAGAATAACAGAGCCACAGGTCACAGCTGAAAACTACTGAAAAAACCTTCCTGTTTTCTGCTGCTCTTCAGCTCACTCAGTCTGCTGCTGACTTTTATGACCCAGACCTCTTCACGCTGATACTTGACTATGCGCTCCTGGGCCGTAGCCGTACTCTAAAACAGAAGTAGGTGACTACACAAGCAGCTGAGGCGATACTCCTTTTGGCTTTTGTATAACACATTTTACTCCTAGGGATTGTACTCTCCCAGCATGAAAATTTGTAGGAATGAGTTTGACAGAAAATTTACACTAGCCTTATGGAAAACACAAAGCTATCAGTAAAGTAGCTATTACTGAACAGTGCAACTAATAAGAGAGCCTTTCTTGGTTTTGATTATTACTACAATCATTTTTTTCCACACCTGATCTAGAAATGATCCATATCTCTTGCTCATTGCTCTCCTGCACTGTATTTCTGCTTCCCTTGATTTTCACGGGAAGTCTCTCATCTGCTCACCAGACAGACCTGATGGCAGGAAATTTCTATCCTCACCACAGTGGGAGTACTCAGTCAAGGTCTATGAGCTTGAAAGACATAGTCATTGCGAATGATGTTATCAGTGATAGGGAATGCCAGAGACGATAAAAGCATTTAACCCAGAAGAGAGGATGAAAGTGTGTGAGTCTATGTTTATATAGCGGCATTAGTCTTCTTAGGAAGTAGATGAAGGAGGGAAAAAGAAATAAGAGACTTAGGCCAGAGCACCAGAGCAGTTGCCATACCTTGCTGAAGACTGAACCCTTCATCTGGACTTGTCAAGGACACAGATACACAATGTGATGTATATGGTCATCTGCAGGAAAAGGTCTGAAGTTTTTTACTGATTCCTGGGAGGAATGAGAAAAATTCATTGTTTTGAGTAGCAGAGAACTTCCTGTACCTTATGGCTATGGTCCAGCAAAGCATGGAAATGAATTGCAAATGCGGCTGTAGAAGGAGTCAATACACTATTGTAAAGCTAGGAGTCAGGTGTCTGTCTAATTTTTGCTTGAATTAAGACTAGTGTGCTGTATTTCTTACAAAATCAAGTAAAAAGATGAACAAAGCAAAGATGATCTTCAAAACTACTAGTATCAATGTGAAGATTTTGTGAAGCATATATATATCTTCTGTAAACAATATAAAAAGAATTGTCGTTAGGCTAAGCACTCTATATCAAGCATATTAGGCATCATCTCCTTATTCGGTTTGCTTCCAAAGAAATTATTTAATTTTAAATCATAATGTTTAAGTAATTACTTATTCTAATTACTTTAGGCAATGAAATATATTTATACCTTTTTAACAGCAATTTCTTAATTAGCATATTTTCATTAATCAAAAAAATGAATAATTTAGAAGCACAGTAACCGATGAATTATGCTAAGAGAGGTTTTGTCTGTGAAAAACAGTTTACCCATTTTTCCCATTTAAAGTACTGGGCACCAGCCCAAGGGCGTTGTTGTCTGTACTATGGAAACCAAAGGGCTGCAATATCCTTTAGTTGGCTCCTTTGCTTTGGATCTGTTAATTCAATGGCTTCTGCTGCCTCCAGATTCCCCCTGCTGTGACTGATCGAGGCCTGGTGCAAGTCAGAAAAGCCTCAAAGCTACTCAAAGTTATAAATGGCATACAGTCAGTCCCAAAAGAAACCTATTCCATAGAGGAATGCCTCATGTGCAAGGAGCCAATGCTCTGTAAATGAGACTGTGGATTGTCTCTTCCCTATTTGTCCTAACTGAGCAACTGCACAATGATGGTTGATTCAGAACTAGGCCAGGCAACAAAATCCGAATTCTGAATATCACACTCTTTGAGATGGGGTTTTATTGCACTGACACCTTTGAAAATATGCAAAGACTTCCATTATTGAGGTGCTGGGGCACATCCAAAGAAGAGCAACGCAGCTAGTGAAGGGTCTCAAACACAAGTCTCATGAGGAACAGCTGAGGGAACTGGGGTTGGTTAGCCTGGAGAAAAGGAGGCTGAGGGGAGACCTTATGTCTCTCTACAACTACGGGAAAGGAGGTTGTAGTGAGGTGGGGGTCAGTCTCTTCTCCCAAGTAACAAGTGGTAGGACAAGAGGAAATGACCTCATGCTGCACCAGAGGAGGTATAGACTGGATATTAGGATAAATTTCTTCACTGAAAGGGTTATCAAGCACTGGAACAGGCTGCCGAAGGAAGTGATTGAGTCACTGTCCCTGGAGGTATTTAAAAGAGGTCTAGATGTAGCACTTAGGGACATGGTTTAGGGGTAGACTCGGCAGTGCCGGCTTATGGTTAGAGTTGGTGATCTTAAGGGTGTTTTCTAATCTAAATGGTCCTATGATTCTATGAGTTTACATTCCTGAAGAATATTCATCCATTTCTCCATATGGGTTTTATGGAGAAAAATTCAAAGTAGAGAAAACCAGAATCCTTGTTTAGTATATACCTAACTGTGTCGGAGCAATCTGTGGGACTTTGTGGACTTCAGTACATGATAAAGAGAAGATGTCTGAAATTTATTCTTTTGGATGCTGAAGTTCTGAGCAGAGATTTTATCCTGTTTTTCATAGACTGACTTGAGATAAGTTTGGCCACTTGTGGAAAACTTAGGTGAAAACTACAATAAATTATTAACTGGCTGCATAAAGTAGATCTTCCTCTTAGTTTGCAGGAGTTCTAGTGAAACAGAGGACAGGTGGATTCCTAAACAGAACATCTCTGGGTGATAGCATACCCCAGTATAGAACATTATGTGCAGCTCTCTGCAGAATAGCTGCCTACATTACCTACCACACATCCGTGCTGAGCACTGCACTGGAGTTATACCTGCACACCATAAAACTCTTCTCAGAGTCTAAAGCAATAGTTAAACAATATTTAGATCAAAAGAATGACAGGATTTGACCCCATAAGTACATAGACACTCTGCTGCATAAAATACTTTGTCCTCGGATATGTTATTCCTACATCTCAGTTGTAAATCGTACTCCATTTTAAGAAAATGGATACTACATGTGCTTGACAAGATAGTTCCATGGGAGAGAACAAGACTGCCATGAGCACACTGCAGGATCTGTTAGAACTGGTGCCAGACAGAAATCAACATGGATTTATGCCATCTGAGGATCCAGCCTAAGAAATAAAAAGTGAAGAAAATTGAAAACACATAGATCCTGATTCTGATCTCAGTTATGCTATTGATAATCTTGCACAATGTCATTGGTCTTGATTTTCCTGTTGTATAGTTTTAAATAACAGGGACAGGTCATTGACTCAAAGTTACTCCAGATTTATCCATATATTTTTGGAATTGATAAAACAAAATAATCTTTTGTCTAGATTTACAAGGATCAAACTAAGATACCCTTATTCAAGAGTGCCTCATAAAGGCCATCAAAGACTATTATTTTTCCAAATAAACTCAAGATAGAGTCTTTTATATGCTGACATTGTCACCCAGTCAGTGCAACTGCTTGCTCATGCAAGAGAGAGGCGTTGCTGCTCTTAAAAGATCAACAAGACTTTAGTATGAGATGCTGTGTATCAGAAAAGAAATGTTATAGTTGATAAAGCTTTATCCAGGGATGGTATTAAATGGTATTAAATAAACTCACAAAGTTTCTTGATTACTGCAGTTACATCCAAGGTGACAAAAATATTTTGACTGAGTCATTTAACTCTGAGAGCTTTCTTCGTAAGGACTCAGTACTGTACACAAATCTTCTGAAGCTTTCTTTGTGTCACTGGTCAGCTTGTCAATGTTAACTGACTAGGTTAAAGGTGGGAAGAGTGCTCGCTCTTCCACATTCTATACACTCAACCAACTCTTGAAGTTCAAAAGCAGATACATAGGGCAAGAGGGACACACCATGTTTTCCCTTCAACTGTAGTTCAAGGCTTGCTAAGAGAGAAAACGCATTATGATTGCTTTTAATGGAAAAGTAACTTTCAGAGGAAGAAAGATGCAAGGAACCTCTATCCTCCGCCCCACCAGTGGGTAACATAGACAACAAAGTTAGGTATGGTCCAGAAACTCCCAAAGCTAAAAGTTTAATGATCTCAAGTGAAGAGCTTGGGCTGTCTCCATCACAGGAAAAAATAATTTATGTAACATAAGGACAATACAAATTTGGCAGAGTTCTTCAAAATCACATCTGTTCACCATGTATTATGTTTGGTGACAGAAAGAACAAACTGTAAAGCAGTATATGATAAAACAGTGAAAGCATGGCAAGTTCGTTGACTAAGGTTGCACTGGTAATTAGCAGAAATGGCTTGTTGATTGTCATCACGTTCTCCTGTAAGTCATATGGACCTGTGATGGATGGCTTTTAAAAGATCTTCATGCAGCAAATTCTATTACATTATTTGTTTCCTCTTGCTAAAACTGTGACAGTACTGTCATATATTTATACCATGATCAAAGATATCTATTATAATATTAGCAATTACTATTATCTTTAAAATGTTTATTTTTTGAATCGCAAATGTAACATTGTCAAACTACTTGTATTATTTGATGGAAAACTATTCTTAATACCTTATGGATGAAATTCTTATTTATCTTTCTGTCATTCAGTGTGGTGCAGCATCTACAACAGATTATTAGCATGGGCAAGATTTTTCTCCATCAGTTTTCACACAGCTTTGCAATTGTCCTTGTCTTTCACATCTGTATAATCAGATATTAGAAAATTAGGAAATGATGGAGGGAAACTTAAAAGAACTTTGCAATAAATATGGATTATTAATTGAATTATTCTTTTTAAAAAAAAAAAGTTCTGTGGTTTCTCTTTGAAATTATATTCTTGGTTCATTCTAGGGTACATTTCTCTACACAACGTGTAACTCTTCTTCTAAAGTAAGGAAAGTAAGGAGCACATTTGGCT
Source organism: Limnodromus scolopaceus (assembly GCA_028565335.1). Lineage (NCBI taxonomy): Eukaryota > Metazoa > Chordata > Aves > Charadriiformes > Scolopacidae > Limnodromus > Limnodromus scolopaceus. The sequence continues at coordinate 102,434,369 of JAOXNO010000024.1, forward strand.
TTTCTGGTTACTGTACACTTTAGATGTGTATCTAGCTAAGAACCAAAACCATTGAGATAACTAACATGGAGCTCCTCACTACAACTTTTACTGAGTGCAAATATTTCTGTTTTCAAATGTTTATGGTACATTTTGAAATGTGAAAATGATTGCTTATGTTCATTTAAACATGGAATCACATATCATTCTGTGATTCTATGAACCACAGACAGAGGTCTCCTCTTTTTCTAAGCCACTGACGGCTTGTGCTAAGGGACAGCCAGAGACGCACATAAATCTGTGTGTCAGATTATGGTTAGAGCTCACCCGTTAGTGAATCCAGCTCCAGTGGTTGCGAGGCTCATCGTTTGAGTTAGAGGTGGGGAGTGGGATTTAAGCTTTGAAGATAACTTGGGGCGGGGGGAAGGTGGATGAAAAGTAAAATAATTTTGCATTTATTCTGGTTATTAGATAGACAAGTCCAACCAGGCTGACTTCTAGGACAGAGCACAGAAACCTTGTACCAAATTTTTAAAAGCATTAGGGAAGGAAGATCACGCTGGTACACAGTAACCTGGTCTTCCCTCCCATCTTAAAACGCCTGGGTTCCCAGTGTCCCTAACTAGCCCATTGACTGGCGCAGAAACACAAAATACACTAACTGCATTTCTCCCTCAAAACAGCTGCATTTCACTGATGAATTAAAGGATTGCTCTTAACACATGTGGTACTTTTCCTGGATGAAAGGTGTAAGCCGTAAAGGCAATCAGCTGTCATTATTTTCAGGTCTCTCTCAATCTGTCATGACTTTTACAACCCCAAAGTCTCTTGGTTTGCAAGAGGACCTCTCTAAACATGCTCTTTTTTGATGAACACTGAAAAAAATAAAGGCAATCACATAAACATGTTCCAAGCTTTCAGTTCATATTTCTGCTTGTGCCAGAGGACAAGAGGACATTCTTTCTCAGTCAGATAGTAGGTACTAGTTAGCTCAAGCATTATAGCAAGTACAGGGTTAATTGTGTTCCTCATCCTTATATAATGTAAACCAAGCCTTGGCATTGTAAAAAGGGAATGTGGGAGGGAAGGGAGTTACTCCTCTGAAGTGTAGGAAGAACACAGAAAAGGGAAATGCTCCAGGAGATAAAAGAACAGGGCCTGTCACAGTACATAGAGAAAAGGATAGGGAAAGGAGGAAGCGGGTGGTGGGTTTTAGCTTTCAATTGAAGTGCAGGACAATTCAGTGACCTGTGGGAATGTTTTAGCACTTTCCATGAGCCTGAGAATTTTTGCAGTTTACATTTGCTACCCTCATGCCTTATTGGCAGGCATGGTGATCTCTGAATTGTGACAGCCTTCAGCTTTCAGAACAAACATTTTATGATGGGTGTTAAGGTAAGGGAACATTTGTTTATATATTGCTTGTATTGTCTAGTCAGTTTGAGTGGTTTCTGGAACAATTAAAGTGAATGATAATTATGTAGAATATCAAAGAAAAAAGCCCATTTCATTTTTCATATATTCTATACTGCATCATAGTCCTACCATCAAAATGCCTGAAGCCCTATGTTGCAAAGAAACCAGAAAAACCTCCTGCAAAAGTGTTGTATCTGCAAAGAAAGATGTGTCTGAGTGTATACAACTCAGGTTACCAGCCCTAGAATTATTCTTATCTTAATATGTGACCACTGACTAATATACTTATTTCTTGTTCTTAAGTGTTTGTCATACTTCTCTCTAGTTCCATCCTTTGGACTTTCTTTCATTTGGGAGAATGATATTCTAGTCCTTAGGTAAGAAACGGGCAATATATCGTGATATTAACACCAGCAGGAAATTTTTCCCAAGACCCTACCAGTGTAATAAAAATAAATTTAAAATCCAATAGATTTTTGAGCGCAAATATCAAGGCTGTGAAACTTCGTGGACAACTGGCAGAGTAAGTGAAGTTCAAATGGCCTTAGTTGGAAGAAATTAGCGCATCTTTGTTGTTCATCTCCAACACATAATCTTTTGAGGTATATGTGTTTGTTCTTACAATACAACTAAATTTCTAAAAGATAGTCATAGCAAGCAACCAGGCTATAAAGGAATTATTGTACATAGAACTCAGCATGAAAGCTCACCGACTGCAAAAGTAACTTTAGCATACAAATATCCAGCAGTTTATAATTTAGGTAGCATCAAAGAGCAATCCAGTTTGTTTACGTAAAAAACATCTCCAGATTGTTCAACATGAAATAGCTTCAGTATAGTGTGAATAATTTTATTTTCTTGCATAAAGTATTTTGTCAGTGTGAACTGTGAAACATGATGAGTGGAAAGTGAATTGCCAAATCTAATCTAGTTTTTAGCTCTTTTAATTTTTTTCTCTTTCCTCTATATGGAAGCTTTTTTCTTTCTATTAGTTTGTTGAAATTGGCCAAGAGGTTTGAAGCAGTGGACAAAATAAGAGGTTGACTTGGAGAGGTGTAATCACATATGTCTTCTTTCTAAAAACAGGTTAAAATCAGGTTTTTTAAATTTTGTTCAAAGGCAGTTTTTCAGCTCACTTTCAATTAAGGTAGTGAAGACACTCCTGTAAATGTTTTTGTGTATAATTGAGGTCCAAATGAGGCATAAATTGAGATACATCAGCGTTATTCCTGATGATTTAAAATTTCAAGCACCTTTGATTCAGTCTTTGCCATCAGCAAAACCAAAAATATTTTTCACTACCAAGCATTCAAAGGAATTATTTTTTCCATTGTTGAATGTATCATGAAAGTTTACTGTAAAACAAGAGACAAATGGTATTTCCAAAAAAGGACAGTGAAATTCAATATAGCATTGAAAAGTTCAGTCAAGCACAGACAGCTGTCACCCTCAAGTAAGCAGAAAGATTAATATATAATATTGAAATTGCGACTGGTGAGACTTAGTTCTTGTGGGGACTTCTTACGGAAAAATGCTCCAAAGCAGTGGAGATGGGGTTGGTGAGCAGTAGCAAAAGCATAAAATGCAGTTTGACAAGACTAGTCTGTCTACCTTTAAATTCTGGGGAGTCAGACCAGAAAGCAGAAAAGGAGATTCGGAGCTGGGTTTAATGTACCACGGTATGCCAGGGTGTTTTCGTCCAAGTTACAGTTTATTCAAATAGATAGAAAACTTTTGTCAACTTTAAGGGCTTGATGGAGACGTGATTTTCACATTCAGCTCTTTGACTCAATTCAGTTTTACATTGCTTGAAGTTGTAACGGATTCTATTACAGACTATGTCTTTTTATGTCATGGGTGCAGTATCTTCTGTGTTCATCAGGTGGGGATAAACGCCGAAAGGGCAAAGGTTCCGTAGCACTGTCAAGATGAGTGTGCACGTCTGGTTATGCATTTGTCAACACAAATATTTATTAATGTACCTGTGAATACTCTTAACCAATGAATTAAGATCTGCTGTGGGAATATTACATTTTTGTTCCTGCCTTTGGTGCTTTCAAAGAGTAAAATTTATCCTGGCTGCAGGGTACAGACAAAGATTTTTTACAAGTGTGTAAACCACAGAGGTGAGTCAGGGTGGAATGGGCAGACGGGGGCTCTCCATCACAGCTGGGAAAGGCTGTGAGAGAGCACGATGCCTGTGAGCTGGTGGGAGAACACTCCGTATTGATGCAAAGCCTGTGGCTCCCACACTCGATGCAGTTTGCAGAGTGGCTGTGGGGGCTCTCTGGGCACTGTGATCCCCACCTCTTGAATAGCATATTCAATTTGCTGTTACTGTGTTTATGCCTGTGAGCAAGTTGGATTCCCACCTCACTCCATCTGCTCACAGGCAAAAGTACAGCTAAAGGGAATTCAGTTTTTCATTTAAATGCATACTGGTGGGAGCTCGAGGTATTCTCTTCATTCTGGTGAAAGCCTGGAAGCTGTTCAAAAACTGGAGCAAAGTAAAAGACAGGGTCTGTCTCATTTGGATTGCTCTTCAAGGAAACAGGAGCTACAAGAAGATTAAAACTGTGATGGTGGGGTAGGAGCAGATGTTCACTCTTGAGGGCAGTGATGGAACAATAATTATAGCATATGTTGGTATCCTATAGACAACAGAAGACTTGTACCAGTAACTGTAACTTGATAGATCCAGATGAAGATGCCAGTGTCGCTCATCTTTATGTTCTGATACACTGGGAATAAAAGAGAAAAATAGAGACACCTCCTCTCACATAAATGCAAAACCTCTAAAAAACATGAGATATGATTCAACAAAGGCATGATTATTATAATTGATTTTTTTAGTGCAACAAAGAAGAGAAAATTGATAATTAGTGTTGGATGGAGGGTAGAAGGTACTACTTTTTGGTTGCCTGGGGAGGAGGGAATTCGGTAAATCAGAAGAAAAGAGGCTGAGTTGCATTCCAAATATATATATATTAAGTCAAGTGTTGACTGCAAGAAAAAACCCTAGAACAAAAGAACTGGAGAAAAAAAATGCAGAGGAAGAAGAAAGAGTCTAGAGAATGAAAGCTACACTGCTTAGCATGCAAAACCATCTTTAAAATACAAGCCAGGCTTAACATACATAGTGGTTTTTAGGCTTCTGCTGATGATTCCCACTTCTGATTGTGACCTTCACTTGTACAGCTGAATTTGTCCCTTATTTTCAGAACTACTGAGAGAGTAATGCTTACATATGCCTGATGCAAATCATTAAATATATGCGAGTGTTTCAGCTTGCAGTTTGTCATGTCTGTTCTAAGATCTCAGCAGATGTTATTTATTTATTTAATCAGAAGCAGATTTTATCTAACATTGGTGTGAAGCTTCCAAGCATGCATATATTTTTTCTCTACTCTCTATAAAGGAATAGTGCTATCGCTGGGGAACTCTAGGAAGTTGTTCCTGCTGAACGCAGTGGTCTCGGTTATCAAAACAATAATTTACAGGGTTTGATAGCAAAAGCAGTAAGTAAGAAGTATTGCCCCTAGCAACTTTATTTAGAATTTCACCATTTACTTCAATGAAACTGAGATTCTACTCTGTCCTCTTAAAAAATGTCTGTAAGTGTACAAAAAAGGAGATAATGCAAAGATTTCAAAAGGCTAAAAAGTATTACCTTGATTTTGTCTAATACACTTTGTCTTTCATTTGCTCTCATTTTGTATCTTTCTGATGTTTTCGTCAATGTGGGCCATTGTGACAGAGCTCAGGATTTGCCTTGGGTGTGAAAGAGAATAGTGAAAGTGAGACATCCAACTTCATGTTGCAGGGGAAAAATACTTTCCCTGCGTTATTCCTGCCAGTTGGCCTGCAACTTTGACATTAAACAGTTCAACAGTGAATAATGAAAGAGATCAAGAAGAACTGAGTTTGAATCAAAACACCAGAGAGAATATTACAGGATGACAGATTATTTTTAAAAGATCTATTTCCTTTGGTTTCTAAACATATTATTCCATGTGCATATGGAACCTATACAAGGACAGCAAATTATAATACAGTTTTCTCTAAATGAAAAGAGTCAAATTCTTTATTATTCTAACATAGTGAATAAATAAGAAGGAAATGAACAGAAAATGTTGAAGAAAAAAAACATGTTTTCACTGCAGTGTTTGGAATTGTATGAAAGCTTCTAAGTCTATCCCAGCTTCTGACTCTTCATTTGTTCACAGGGCTCATGTTATGAATGACAGGATAACTGAAGTACTGATTAGTGCAAAATTGGTAAATACCCAGGGTTTGCTGTAGCTATGGTGGAAACCTGATGGTTTGAACTCCTGGATTCTATCTTTGGGTGATCTTACAAAAGTTAATTTACTTCTACTAATTTTTTCCACTGCCTTCTCCCTCTTGCTGATGTTTGTGACTGTTGTGAGAAACCAGCACAGCGTTTGCTCAGAACTCCCACTGCACTCCTCTCCAAAAGTGAGATAGTCCCCTCGCTGAAGTCTGGGGAAAACCTGACAACCGATTGAGTAACAGCATGATTTTCCATGCAACCTTCATCTACACTTGGCACAGAGGTAAATGGTAACAAAAAAGGGCTGATACCTGTAGTTCCTGAAGCTTTTGTAGAATGAAGTGTTCTGTGGCTTAGCAGACAGGTAAGATGCTCATACTTATTAACTAAAAAAGTAAAATATACTGGTATGGCAAAAAACCCATGTCAAATACTGTACCCTTTGGGATGTGCAGTCAGGGTATGTGCTGAAGTTTTGCACACTGAACTCTGATTGCAACAAAGATCTGTCCTATTGTGCCAAGAAGTTAGCAGTTCAATGATTTTATCTACCTGTTTGAACAGAGTAGAGGTGCTTAGCTACCTTTTGGATCTGAACTTTGCTTACAGTGATATTCCACATCTACTACGGATGTTACTTTAGATCTTCATTTGGTATAAAAGCCATGTGTAATCAATTCCCGAGCAGAAGATCTGAGATGGAGAAAATATAATAAATGTTTGTTGGAGAAAGCGACAGAGAAACTCCAGCCAGTGTTAGTCTGGCTGGATGTACTAGTGCTGGTTCAGCTCCAGCCATGCAAATTATGCTGACTCCAACAGAGCCACTGAGGTTCCCAGGGCAGCACTTCTCAGTAGAGCGGTTCCACAAGGGCTCGGTAGATTCAGTGTGGTAGGGTATGGATGCATGGAGAAAAGTTCTCCAGCATCTCACCCTGAGCCCAAATTACCCAACCTTGCAGAAACCAGGACTTTCCAGGAGTTGATTAAGGAGATACTGCAACAATTCTGCTAGAGATAGCCTCAACTGGAATTAGCCTGAGTGCATCCAGATTTACTGTCTAAGTACCTACTGCTAAACAAAACAGTGTTAGATCCAGTTCTCTTGCTGAAAAGCTAGCTGTTATTGTCTTGGTATGTTCATACTGTGCAGCTCTCCTGTGCAAGTTAGCATCTAAATTGCCTATTTGGGGTGCTTCATGAGCATGCCTGAATATCACCTGGGACTGCATCATTCGCCAAGGTCAAATTGTTCTGGAGAACAAGCCTAACACTTCCACAGCGTAGACGGCAGTTCTTTTGACCAAGTTTGTTCCCTGGCACTGTGTAGTTCTCTAATACAGGTGTAGTTACTAACTTCCAGTTTGGAACTGGGTCCAAGATGTCTGTCTTGTCATCCATGGACACATTTCTAGTTCACCACCAAAAGGATATTTTTGAAACAGATCTTCATAAGTCAGAGCTACTTACGAAGAGCTTGGTGTAAGTAGAATTCATAGCTCTAACTGGGCCTGAGATTAGTTAGCGTGGTCAGCAATGATCTGCACCGTGTTTGCTTGCCCTCCTTATTATGGGAACAGACAGTTTTGTGTAAAAGTAACTGTGTGAAAGTAGCCTGAATCAAGTAGGTTTCATCCTGTCTTGTTTCCTGGACCACCAGTACAGCTCTCAGGGCAGTATGGCTTTGCTTACGTGGTCTTGTGCTTCAAGCAGAAATACTTTGGGACCTGGGGGTCACTCCATGACCTGGATAATCTGCATCGATAATTTCACTGTGGGTAAACTAGAGGGGACTACAGTGTCATTAAATTTATGAAAATATGTTGATGTCTGCAAATGTTCAGAAATATGGGTTCTCTACCCATTTTGTAAATCAGGGGACAAAAGTCATTGACATTTAATTGAATTTATTTGTCCTTGTATGACTGGTAATAAAATGTATGAAAATCCATTAGATGTTCTTGAAAGTGTCTGCAGGTCTATTTGGGTATATAAAATATGAACTTGGATAAGTTTGACTTTGAACTAGAGAATAAGAAGAGTGCCAGATATTATTTTTAGGTATTTTTTTTTAACATCAGATAAAATGTTGAAAATACAAGAGGGAAGGAAACAGAAGAGACAAAAGCAAAGAGAAGAGAAGAGAAAAGCAGGGAAATGAGCTGAGTATGTTAACATGGACAGGCAGATGCCCTGAATGTGACCCCTGGCAGGCTTCTGCAGGAGCTAACGCTGAGCCCCCCGTGCCCTGTGTGGGGTTGTGCAACTGAGGCTTGTGTGTGGTGCAGTGTGTCGGACCAACCTTTGCTTCACCCATCCATACCCAAGGCTGAGCATTTGCTGGTAACTTGAGCAAGCACATTCCCTGGACTCTCCTGGTCAGCTACTCATGCTGGGTGGTGTGAGGGAAGCAGGGTCAGGTGCAGCAGCTTGAGATGAACCAGCACCGTGCTCTGGCCAGAGCCACCTTGGGCTGCCTGGGGACAGAACAGGCTGGTGGTCACTCAGCTTTGGGGCTGAGAAGAGCTATCTCTGTGGAAGCGAGCTGTGCCATGCCAGAGAACAAGACGTGATCCAACAGAGCTACAGGCACAGACAGAGCTCTAGGTACTTGATATTACTGCTTAATTCCAAACTGGGCTAGAAAGATGCACAGACAAACATATATCCTTTGAGAGGTTGTTGTACCTTTTTAGCATGAGAAGCACACAAGTCTGTAGAAAATAATGAACACACAGACATTTCTTTATCACAGTCCTCTTAGCACTCGCAGGAGTTTTGGCCAAAGACAGCATGCTTTCAAGATTCCCTGACTCCTCTTTCCTATAAATGTTTTTCTTTCCACTGAACCATGTTCTTTCACTCCTTCCCTTTGCTGCAGATTACTTTTCTATGATTTTGGCTGGTCCTGCCTTTACAAGAGATTATTTTGCTATGAAAACATACATAAAGCTTCCTGTCTCCCATTTAAAGCTTTCTGACCTGCTCTTTGACTCTCTCAAAATTATATGTACTATCATTCTTTTGTTCAGCTTTTGGGGATTTTCTGCTCTCAATTTTTTCTTTTTTAGCAGAATTTTGAATTTCTGGTTCTCCTAGCCCAGTTCAAGGTACTCCTGTCAAAATGAGATGTTAGGAAGCTAAATATTACCCTGTTCTTCCAGACCTTGGATACAGCAATGACAGTAACTGGCCTGTTCCATGATGAAATAACTTCATAATCAACCCCAAAATTAATATATTTTGTTACTTCTTGTAAAAGGAAGACTCTGTCTCTTGTTATATTTGGCATATTTATGATATCCCCAAATTATCGGTTTATTGCTCTGTGGGTGAAAAATAAGGTCAGTTATTATAGGATGGAAGGATAAGTTTTTTTCTGGGGAAAAAGTCTGAACAGAATATTTATAAGACACTTATGAACAGTTTAGAGTATATTCAGAGCTCTCCCAAATACCCATAAAGATCTGATCACTGCAGTCACTGAAGCCTAGAGAGCAATTCAGATGGGCCAGTACTTTAGGGTGAGATCAATTCCTCTTTCCTCTCCATTGACTACATTTACATTGACTCTATTTACCTCATCTACAACTGATGTATCTACATCTGGCTCATATAGAAAACCATGTTATGAACAGCTAAGTTTAAGGATATGGGTTACTTACCTGTGCTAAGTTGTCTGGCACCTTCTGCGATAGTATAGGGTGTCCTGTTTGGCATTTCAAGAGCTGCTCCAGAAGGCACAAGTCTCATGAGGGTCTTGTGTCAAATCTGTCAGCCCCATGCGGATATCCTCACAGATACACTATAGCAGGTCAAATGGCTATAGACTCCTATTTTTAGGCAACCTAAACATGAGCAAACACTTGAATCTGGAGAGAAATTCCACCACTTCTCTGATTGTCACCAAGTGCTTTAATTTCCTTGACCTTAATTCTGATGAAAGGAAGGGGACCAAATTCACATCTATTTCCTGTTTCTGCTTGTCCTAGCGTTAATATAAATTTCTATTTTATTGTGGACATGCCTGGGTAAGTAATTGATGTTTGCTAAATTTTTCAAGGAAAACGAGCAAAGCAGGATTGGTACCACTCTTTGGGAGGTGTCGATGCAGAAAGGTGGGTGGGTTTTTTTGTCTGTTGTTTTCCTACTCTGCCAGCTCTCTCAGGCAGAACACCATTTCATTTAGTTTCTCTCACCTTTTTGGTTAAACACGTATAAAGTAAAGATAATGAGTCAGTTCTGCCCTCGCATTGACCTGCTTGGCTCTCCAGGGCCGGTAGTATCACATTTTTCCCTTTCAAGGGAGGAAAAGACTTGATAAAAGCCATCTGACGCTTTGTTACTTGAGGATTAATCATCTGAGAAGCCCCTTAAGTGAGATAGCATGGAAGTGGGGACCAATACAAATGCAAGGTAGAGCAGAATGTGACATTTTACTTAGAAGAAAAGGAAACAAGGCAGTGCAGGATCAGTTTTACCTATCCATTTCTTATATTTATAACTTGCCCCTTCCACTAAGAATTTGTTTTTACTTATTTGTGTAGTGAAAGAAATGCCTTTAATTAACCAGTAGGAAATGCTGTCATTCTGTAATACTGTGGTTTATACATGAGAAGTAGCTTAGCTCTGGAAAGGTGTCAGAAAACCTGGAGGGGGGAAAAAATGCTCAGAAATTCATCATAATCTTTCAATCCAATAATTCCTGCGCTTGTTTTTGCTTCAGTTCAATTTTTGGTCATCAAATTGGAAACTGTCAGGACAGCAATTAATGTTGTGTCTCCAAATCTTTATGCATGACGAAAGAAAATCACTCATCTGTATTGACAACCCTGGGGGGAAAGGGCGAATAAAAACCTGAGAGAATCTAAATTTTCTTAAATTGCTATAGCGAATACTGCTGGATCAATTAGGGTGATTGGCGTGAACGTGCAATGGGCCCTCCTGGAAAAGAGCTGTTCTCAGTGTGGGTCTGAGCTGCAGCTCCGTAGTGCGATGCTGCTCTTGGAAAAGACAGCTCTGAAACTGCCTGCTTTATCAGTATGGAACTGCTTTCACAGGACAGAATCCCAACTGTCTAACTGAATGTGGGTGTTTTTCATTTTTTTTTACATTTTACATCTTTACATCTATTACCAGTTCTTTGACTGGAAAAGTCCCTGCTACAGGGACTTTTGTTGCTTTCCTACTGGTGCTATTAATGTTTTCTAAACGTTTAACGTTTCTTCAGCACGGGTAGCATTTTACTTGCAGAACAATGTTTATATAATGTGTACCATTGCATCTAGTAAAATGCTTGGAATGATTATTGTTTCTTTACAGATACACTACAACAGCGCCCTGAATTGGCCGGGTTTGGCCCTCAGCACTGCACTGCAATTCATTTAACTTCACCTGCCTGGAGTTTCAGTCATTTTGCTTACACACTACTCATACATTCTCAACAATGCCCTTGCTTTCACCTACACGGTTTCCATTAAAGTCAGTAGCAGAGCTGATAGAAATAAGTCATTGGAACTTTTTTTTCCTCTGGAAACTGCTGCTCTGAATAAATAATTTTATATTGTTTTTTCGAAAAAACACATTGATATGATCAATATTTATTAAAATAGAAGGAAACTATTTTGAAGATAAAAGGGTATAATTTTAAAATCTACCACTGTTAAAATGTTAAAACTTAGCTGCAATTTAAAAAGGTCTTAAAGCAAGCCTCAGTAAGCAGCATTTGTAATTCAGCAAAATAAAATATTTAAAGCTTACCCTAGGAAAGTGTTGCTATTGCGCCTAAAATTTGCTCTTTTGTTTTTTCTTCTTGATTGAAGTTTGCTATTTTATCTGGAATAAGTGCTAGATACATATGTTAGAAAAAAATTCTAAGATAGAAATTTCATTTTCAATCCATTTCTATGCAATAATAATTATCTAGGTGATTGGTATGCCCTGCAATTTCACCTCAGTAGCAGAACTATATGGGGTTATTTTTGAACTGTGATATCTCTGAATTTGAAATACACGTTATTTCATTAGGTGGTCTCTGCTGAAAGAAAAATTTTAGTATTCTTATAAAAAGCTCCTTTAGCATTTGCTGAAAGTCACCTCAGTCATTTTCATTTTTTTTTTGTCTTAAGCTCACTTTGTTTATTTAGTCTCTCTTTTTTTGCCATATCTTTGTATCTAGGTTCTTACATTCATATATAACACTTTTTAAGTAGTCTAAAGTGTAAAATATTTAAGAAGGAAAAAAGAGTAAAATTTGTTTAAATACTCATCTATTCCTAGGTTTTGCATGTTGTGTTTGATAGAAACTCTTTCAGCTTTCTCCTCAGACATCCCTAGTAAACTTGATTCCATCAATTTTTTATGACTAGGTTGCTCCTCCTTATCTGCTGTTTTGGGAGGTTTTTTTCAGTGACAGAAATACATCCTTTCATTTTGGTTAAAGAAAATAATATTGTTAAACTCTTTCTAACAAGGCAATGAGCTCTGGAACTGACTTTTCTCACCTATCTGATTTCAGGCCCTGGGCATACCTGGGTGCTAGTTCAAGGTCTAGACTAGTCAGAATAGGCTTTTGTATAAGGTGGAAATATGGGTCTGTATTTTAAAAAACGTTAAAGAACTGAAACACCCAAAAGATTTGCATCTCTGGGGTTTCAAATATGGATTCAAGCGTTTGCATCTGGAGACATGCATAAGAAACATGCATAATATTACCATAACATCTACTATATTTTTGAGTGATCCTTAGTTCTCCTACTGTGCTTTTTGCAAAGTGAGAATCAAGCTCATTTGTTATTATTATTGTCATTATTAATTTATACTGCGGTATTGCACAGAATCCCTGGTGACTCTGAGATCCAAATGAAGAAAGAGTAGAGGAAAGGTACAGTCAAATATATACCGTTTTTCTGGGCATTGGCAATTATCATTGTTATCAGCAAATAGTTCTCAGCACCAGTTCTTCTCCTCAATCTATTTATTATTATTAATTTTGTTTCCTATAAGCATGCAGAAATGTGAAATACAAAATAAATAATAATACTAATTATAATGTATATTGTGTGCCTTGCATTCTAGAGTTTTTATTGAATTATGCTTTAAAAAAATTGTACATGAAAGAATTTTATTAAACCTTCAGGTATCATGGTAATATATTTTTGTTTCCCATCAGTTTCTACTCAAGAGTTTTTTGAGGTTTGTGTTTCGGGGCTTTTTTGTTTGCCTCGTTTTGTTTTAGCTTTATTTTTAATTTCTGAGCAACATAAATGATTTCAGTAGCTTTCTGCTCATGGCACATGGCAGCTTTTCTTTTCTTCATTTTAGACAAGTTTGTTTTACTCTTGAAACTATTTAACAGCCTAAACAATGCACAAATGATGCCCAGTACACAAGAATGCGAAGCATGCAGACTTGTCTAGTAGGCATCTCTGGAATAACATATGTCCTAAAAGCCAGCTTGCCATCACTGGGGAAATGGTGACATGTCTGAGGCACTGCTGCTGACATTGCATGAGGTTAATGAATGACAGTGCCAAAATGCCAGCACTTACCTTGTCACCGCCAAAGAGCTACAATTAAATTGCCCCTTAAAGAACTGACAAGTGACGAAAGGGGTTTCAGTGAAGGTCATGAGTATCTAAGATTTCTATTCCTTTGAGCACTGCTGTAGTTTCTGATTTGCCACAAAGAAATCACAAGACAAATATCCTCTATAACCCAGCAGTCTTCCCACAGAATTATTAAATTACTGGGGCACAGTTAGTATTAAACCTGTAATATTAAGACATATTGTATGGCACCACAAGTTTACACACTAAAACTGTTCTATGTCCAAAGTTATATTTCTTTCTTGGCCAGCAGTATCTATAAAAAGGAAAGAAAGCCCTCCAAAGTGCATTAGAATTTTCTTTTTGAAAGAGCACAGAAGATTTCTTTTCTCCTGAGAAAGACATGATTTGTATCACCCATATGAAGGGAGGATGGGTACTGTCTAACAAAGGTTTGACTGTGTATTCACTGACAACAGAGGACAGAATGAATGTACCTCTTGTGCTGATATTAATCCGAGCAAAATATTTTAGTCTTTTTTTCTTTCATTAATCAGGCAAAAATCCTATCAACAGAGGTCACAGAATTTGGTTTCCAGGGTTTAAATGGACACTTTCAAATGAACTTCATTTTTGAAAACCCTCGTCTTTCTTACTGCACTGCAAAGGTAAGCCACAGTCCTAATACATGTGTCAAACTTAATTTACATATATCTCAGAAAATGAGTGAAACTATTTGTGCTAAATTAATTTTGTCATGTGTATGAGTCCTTGCAATAATAGAAATTTATTTTACACATTAAAGGAAAAGGGAATTTTATTTATATTTTTAGACATTAATTGTGAGAATGTTTTGGACGTAAGTAGCAGTGCAAACTCAAAACTGAAAGACAGGCAGAAGAAGAAATAAATATAGTATTAAGCAAGCTGGCAAGAGAAATCTTTCTGTCTGAGCATCAAAAATAATGTATGCAGAGGGTCTATGAGATGGAGAAAGTTGTTTTTTCCCCTCCCAGATGACAGAAGTTGCAGGCGATGGAGATGTCCACCCAAAAGCAGTGATGTGAAATGAGGTGATGAAGAAAAGCCACTGTCAGCTGAGTGACAGAAACACACAGAGAGGAAGGCAAAAACAGTTTAACAGACAAGAGCAGAGCTGGTCCATGGCAAGCTCTGATATGGGGAGAGCAGCTTTGATTCTTCCAGGGGGCCCCAAAGAAACCCTGAACATTGTGACACTAGGTTTCCTGATACTGAAGCACTTTGCCACAGGAGTCAAATTAATATTTATTGACTTTGACGTTAATACTCTGAAATACTGGACCTTCTTCTGCCTGGACTTGGAGTCCTCCAGTAGTTCTGCAGTTAGGGATCCTGGTGCAACTGCTATCCAAATATACATTCTACATTATGGCGGAATCTTCATTATGATTTCTTTCTAAAAAGTAGTTGGATTAGGATATAATGATACTTTCTTTTTTTTTTTATTTTTTTGAATGGCCTAGCAATAACAGCATTTCTACATTAATTAGAAATCCCTCCTCCCTATACCCAGAATTCTATATTTTGTTCAGAGTCTTTAAATCCTAAACAGCTAAGAAGTTTCACAACCAAAAGCTCCAACTTAAGACAGCCCAGTCCACTTTTGGAGGTCTGACCCCACCATTCATTTACAAAGCCAAGTTACCAGAGAATCATGGAATAGTTTAGATTGGAAGAGACTTCTGGATAACATCTGGTTCCACATCCTGCTCCAAACAGGGCCAGTTTTCGTCAGGTTGCTCAGGAATTTTTCACCTCAATTTTTAATATTTAATTCCACAATCTCTTTGGCAGTCTGCTCCAGTATTTGATTCAATTGTTGTGAAGGTTTTGTTCCACAATATTTATTTTTAAATTTCTTTTGTTGCAACTTGCATCCATTGCCTCTTCTTCTATCACTGAGCACCTCTGAGTGGAGTCTGACTCCATCTTCCCTAAACACAGCCTTCTCTTAAGCACCTGCGCAGACGTTGGCATCCACACGGTATTTGTGTTGTACCTCTCTAGGCATCTCAGCATCGGGTAGTCCTGCAAAGACAGCACTGTGAGTCCATTTTGTCCTTGCAGGCCACCAACATTCATTTTGAATTCTGATAATCTCCAGATTCTTTCATAGTGTCAGAATATCAGAACAAGTCACTTAGTGTCACTGAACATGCAGAGGGTGGAGGCTGCTAGATGTGACACAAGATAATGCATCCCTTGGGCAAGATGAGGAAGTGTGTACTTCCAAAAACCTGAAGACTTACGGCTTCCCCCAATGTGTACTAACTGAGCTGGTCCACAATTGAGCTAAATGACTCTCTCAAACATGACTAATGTGAACAAGTAGCAACCGTGACCTCAACTGTGCCCTCTGAGCCACTCCTGTAAAGGGTAGGGATTCAGCCATAATATGCCAGTAGAATATTTTGAGTATAAGACACAGGAATGTAAGAAATGATCCAGCTATTAAAAATGAATGTTCTGGACAACTGTTTATTGAGCAGCAGTTCTGCCTTTGCTTTCTAGTCAATCAGATTACCCCATTTACAATATACTGTCAGACTCTCAGGGCCACCCTTGGAGTAAACTAGAACTTTGCTTTAGAGGATAATTTATTTCTTATGTCTCATATGTAGGAAAAGTGATACGTATCTCCAAATGTGACTACCCTTAATTTCAAAATCTTACTCATTAATTTGCAATAATGAGGTGTAATGAATATTTATAGAAGATTTTATCAATACCTATTAATTTACCATGAAATACCACTGATATCTCTGCATTTTGAGTTAATTACACAAGGCAGAATTAAATGGAAAGCTGATAAAACTTCTGTTTGTCATTTGAGACTGGAATTTTATGTTTAAAGGATAAGATGTTCTGTATAAATGGGAGCTCAATTTGTAGTTCACTGGCTATATCACAGAGAACTGAGTGACTCCAGTCACTCAGTTTTACTGCTAGTATGGGTTATCTTTTTTCCTCTTGTATTTTAGGTATAAGCTAAAAGAACCTGTCTTTCTGCACTTAGAAACGGAATGTCTTCATTTCCATTGATTATTGTGAGACTTAAGAAATCTTTCACTTGGATTAAAGATCAAAGGAAAAGCTGTGATTATAACTCATATATTTTTCACCATCATCTTTGGTAAAAGGTTTCAGTATCAGTCACCAATCATTATATATTCAACTGCATGAGACTAGTTTGGCAGTGTTCTCCCCTCTTTAATTGCAACTTTATGTATTATTTCTTTTGTTACATAATTTCTCTAAAGACGAGTGGTTGATTGAAATGTTGCAATTTAATTTTGTTTTATGAATCAAAAATTGCAGCAAATTCTGTGATGTGCTGAATTTATCTACTGAATGTGTTCAAAATGTGAAAATGTGAGTAGATGTATCCAGGAAAAGAAGGGTGATAAGAAAGAACAAACGTATTCATAACATTTTGCTCACTTTCTTTTTTCCTTTTGTCAAGATAGATTTCCCTTGGGATTTCTAGCAAGTAGAGATCTGGAAGTAATTCTGGTCTTCAAAATTCACCAGCACTTTATATTCTGTAACTATGCTTTTCACATGAAGGAGCAATACTAGCTAAATCACGTAAACTCACCAGACTAAACACTTTATACGATATAAAGTTACTGAGTTTGAACAAATTTACAAAACAACTCTACATAAAAAATTGGGGTCTAACATAGTTAATTCTTGTTTGTACAAATTAAATAATAATAATGGTACATTACTATAAATCTAACTTGCAGTTTTTGTCTGTAACTACAAAAATACATATACTGCAACAGAAATGTCCAAATATAATGCTGACACTATCCTGCTTTTGTTATACTACAACATTCAGCCCTAACAGGACTCTTTGCTCTATTTTATTAATTTTCTACCTGATTAATTCTTTAGTCTATTGAATGTTTATCAGTGCTATCAGAAGAATTTGCGTTCCATTAGACAGAATTCAGAGAAGAGAGTCTTCTTGGGAGAGCAAATGTTTTTCTCTTGGGAGCTCTGGTTACAGAAGCCAGACAGAAGGACCTGAAAAGGGCCTCATGGAGGTTTTTAAGGGGGAGGTTGTCGGGTTTCTTTTTTCCCACACAGTTTGCATTAAGAAAACTAGCCTAGAAATCAGTTTTTCTGCATGGGCAGCTGTGCTCTGCCAGAATATTGAAAAACATACTGTATGTCTCTCAGAAGGTAAGTGAAATGTGAAAGTATATGACAGCCAGATATAAGCACAGCTACTATCGGAGCATAAACAAATACACTTTTCTATCAAAAATACCTATGTTGAAGCTTTGGGTTCAGTTCAGATTCTCAAAGCCTTAAAAAAACATTTCTCAACACTGATTTGAAATCTAAATGGCTTCTCATGTGGGCCATAAATGCCTCTTTGCTAACTGCCAAAAGTTTTCACAAAATTTTCCTTGTTCACACAAAATATTAAGACTAAGTCTACACCCATCTTCACCTGCAGACATAGGTACTAAAAATATGGACTTCACTATTCATCCCTTGTCTTTCATTCATCGCCTACCTTACAAGTTTCATTTGTCAGACCAGAAAACAGAAAACAATGTCTAACAACCAAAATAACCAATCATGCAACCAAGTGGTAAGCAGTCCATAGTTTACATGAGCCTACCTGCTCAACACAGGGAAATTCAGCAGATACCTAGATACCATAACTCATTTTTGTTAAGATCAAGATTGCATTATCCTTTTTTTTCCTTTCTACAGTATCCTGCAATACTGAAATCCTTATAATAAATCCTGACTTTTGCAATCTCTTCCTGCCACACTTTAGTTTTCTTACACTTGTACAACTCATGGACATTGTTATTTTCTTCTATTTTCCTGAAAGAAAACCAATTTAAAACAGCTCCACCTTGGTTTGGGGGTAAAGATATTCAAGGTCATGTCTCATTATACAGAAAGGTAGCAGCAGATGCCCTTACTTGTCAGGGCCACACTGCTTGTTTGATTAGAGGTACATGGCTGAAACTGTGATGAACTGGAATTAGGGCAAGGACTTTGGCTTAGAACCTGATTTATTTCTAACTCTGGTGTCCAAACCAATGCAGAATGACATGCTCAAATAGCAATATTGATTTCATATGCAGACACAAATAATTTCAAATTAACAAGAGGATTTGGGAGGGTTTTTTGGCCATCATTTAGTTGTACTTTGTATGTTCTTAGGAAAAGTATCAGGGAGATAGGGAAAGCTTAAAGGGGGGATGAAGACATGAGCACTAAATGAAAACACTGAACAGGACCTTGCAAAGTGACTGGGAAAAAATAGAAAGCACCGTGGCTGCAAAAGGAATTTGGATTAATGAACAAAATCTGTCCATTGAATTTTGCTGCTTTCAGAAAATAACGGTTCTGGCATTCTTGAATGTAAACAGTAGTACATTTGAGCTACCCCACTCCACAATCAATTTTTCCTCCTAATGACACCAAACTTAACTGCGAACAAACTTAACTGTTAACAAAACATCCTAATGATATTCTTATGAAACACAGGCTGATCTTGTTCAGTTCTGAATGAAATAGCCCAGAAACAAACAAACAAAAAAAAAATTAAAAAAAAAGAAAATTCGGTGCTGAGATGAAGCACATGTACTAAATGAAATAGAGTCTCTGTAAATAATACTTTAACAAATGCTGCTGGTAGGGAAAACCATAATGACAGAGCTGTAAAAGAGTGATGTGCTTGGACCTAGCCTTCGAAATTTAATATCTTGAGCAATGCACTTCTCTGCCAATTTCATGCATTTTCTCAGCTAATCTCACATCACCAATATCAAGCTTGTCATATTGATTTTAAAGGGGAGGTAAAAAAATGGGAAGGTAGCTTGCCTTTGTCAATCCTGAACACGGTTGCCTGGCAACTTGATGACCTGACTTGGGATGGATTGTTACAGTGACCTGACTAAATACCCCCAGATCACCTGAGAATTTGTAAAGAAAATACTGCAAAGTTGAATTATTGCTGCAATTATAAGTATTATGTTTCCCTTTCGCCTCTATAAAGAATAATATATACAAGGTGTTCTTGTTGTGGAAGGCAAAGAATATTCTTTGTGCCAATTAAAATGGATAATTATATAAAAGAGGAAGAAAGGTCTATTTGGCATTGAAAACTCTTTTAATTTACATTGTTTCCATTTAGAGTGCTAATGTTGAAATATATAGTTAATCTAGTATAAATTTCTTGTTACAAATATGGATTGTTTCTTAGATATACTATTCTGGAGGACTGAGTAGAACAGATGTGTGCAGAATAAGCTGTGAAGTTCTAAAAATTTTTGAAATGCTGATTTATTTGACAAATTTTCATCTTCACTTTGCTGTGAGTAATGCTTTGTATTTTCAGACTGAGATTCTAAACTTAGTTACTCTGGGTATATAAAAAAACATTACTAACACTATTTTTTTACTATAGTCAAAAACTACTTTCAATCACTTTCTAACTTTGCCAAATAGTAACCATACTGATACTGAGTGAAATCAGGTGAATTTTGGTGAAATAGCTGAAATGATTCAGCCTTTGATTCAAAGATTGATCATATCAACAGTGTTTGAATTTCTGTTTGCACCAAGTGCAATCAAAAAGAAGGCACTCAGCCCTATTTCTTATTGTTCTGAAGCACTTGATGTTTTCATAGTTTTCACTTAATTGAGTCATAAGGCGGCAACTCTGAAACTGTATTACAGTCTGAAGCATACTGTAGTCTCTGTAGAAATGGAGTATCCAAGAGACAGGTGTTTCTTACAGAGAGGTACACAAACCAGTTGAAAATATAGAAGACTCTGTGAATGATTTGAAGCTGAAGAGCATACTTTGCAATTTCATTAGTTTATAGAGGCCTTGACAAGATTATGGTTGGTATGTGAAACAAAACACTTTGAAGACAGCACATTGGAACATGCATAATTTACCAGTCCTAAACTCAGCCAGAAACTGCCATGTCAGAGCATTCCGGGCTGAAGCTTTCTATGAGTAGCTTTGCCATCATGGGCTTTCTACAGTGAGAAGTTAATGAAAACAAAAAAAAACCCCAAAATCTGCTACAGAAAGACATATGGAACTCAGAGTGATAATTCATTAAATGACACAAAACCAGTATGTGGAACTATACCTCCTGAGGCAAAAAAACAGACTTTGGAATGAGGTGAAAGTACTGCAATGGATCGTATTGCTTTGCAGTAATGCATATTTTAGCTGTTGGCAGGTATTGGAAAACTGTGTTTGAACACAGCAGGTGATTCTTCACTGGGAAAGACCAGTGGATAATGTTATATAAACTTATAGTTGAGATATTAGCCTTAGAAGTAACAAAACTTCTATTAATGGAAAATAAGAAGAGTAGGAGTGTATGCAAATTTGGCCCACTAGATCTCAATAAGACTTAGTGTTTCTCATTTCATATCAGATTGCCCTTGAGCAATTCAGATTGAGATGAAGATTAAGCTATTCAGTCTAAAGTGAAGATGAGGTTTAATGTAAGAATCATAAAGATGACAAAAAATCTGGTCATGGCAAGCCTCAGTGGATTGCACTGAAGAGGGGTTATCAGAGAAAGATTCTGCGCCCAATACTTTTTAATACTGCAGTTAGTCACTAACTCAGTGCTGCAGGGAAGGCTTTACCCACTGATTGGAGGAGAGATCATGACCAAAATGATGGCCTGCTCTTTGTGTTTGGCGCAATGTGAGGGACCACCCTAAAAAGTAGAGCTTGGCCACCTTGTGGGCCAGTGCAACAAAAACGTGGTGAAATGTTACAGAAGAAAAATGAGAAATCAAAATTTTGCAGACCTAGCACAAGAAAACCTTCCATTTCTAATATTGAGACATAATAAAATAAAGCAAAACAAACAAAAAATAAAGACTATAAAATTGGTCCTGGAAATTAAAAGACATTTCATAAACATAACATGTCCACAATTTTTAATAACCTTTCAAAGAGAATGGTGGAGACCTAAATTGCTTCAAGATGAAGTTCAATAAATCTATACAAAGGGTTCTGTGACACACTGTAGACAATTTGGTGTTCAAAGTAAAAACTTGAAGATGAGACTTTCTGATATTCTTGAAATAGAATTGAAAGGAATGTGATCAAAACTTTTTTATTCATATATTTCTAGTGAAAATATATTTTAGTCATATATTTATATTGAAATAGCTGTATACTTCAGGTTACATGTAAGAAAATGGAGAAAAGTGAAGTAAATAATATTTTTCCCTTTCTCTATAGCTTGGTTTCCTTCCTCAAGTGCAGTGGGGATTAGTCACGAGACCAGATGCTGGGTGGAGTGCTCTGAAGCAACTCATGATACTGAGAAACTCACATTTAGCTGGTGTGTCCCTTCAGTGCTTGGCGTTGAAGTGATTGCCAGATGCTGGAACAGGAAGCTATTTTCCCAAGGTCAGGTTTTTAGGAACCATTTTTTTTCCTCAGTACTTTGTGCTTTGTAATTCATGTGTTCAATCATATCTGCTGTTCTTCAGTGGCACAGTGTGTTATTTTTGGACTTTTGTCCTTCCATAAGTTTGTAAACATGGTGACTGCTGCTTGTCTGTCATGGCATGGGAGGGCAGAAAATAAAAGTTTATCATACAGTGACCAGTATAATCACAATTTGAACTACATGGTTCAGGTAGCTTTTTTTTTTTCGTCCTATGCTTTGAGGCACTTCATATGCATTACTGAGTGGGTATTAGTTGAGATAGGGTTGTTATCAAGGTGACTGTCATTCATCAAGAAAATCAAAAATCTGTATATGTCATAGGCAGTTTCCTAAACTAGTTATTCCTCACCCCAAAGGCTTTTTAGTAGTATCTAGATCTGGAGATTTTCCTCTTCCAATTTTGTCTGTGTTAAGGGGTAGAAATGATAAAGATCAATCAAACAATTTCAGGTTCTCTCTGGAAATTATTTCTTTTCATTGTTCCTGTGGAGTGCTCAATAACAATCTGGCATTTGCTTAACAAGACAACATCCTTTCTGTTCACAGGTCTTTTTTTCAGAAATTAACAGTCTCCAAAAGATAATGAGCTCAGTGAATCTTATTAACACAAGTTACAGTTGACTGACAAGTAAATACATGGCTGTCATGTAATCTAATCATGGTGTTATAATTCAATTAACTATTGATTTTAGTTACCAATACTATATTCTAACTGTTGCAGAAAAACATTCAATATTTGTAAAGTTTTATGGTTAAAACAAATTATATCAATACCAGACATTATTGAACTCAGATGTTGTAGAAATATATTTCATGTCTATTAAAAATGGTGTTCATTTTCATATATTACTAGCTGTGAGCTATACTGAAGTTTCTTCTAGTTGATCAAACTAATTACAGTTGGAAATAAAGGGGGAACTATTTTCTGTTTATTTAACACCTATGTAGATCTGATGCTTTGTCATTTGGCACTTGTACAGTCATTTTTACCTATGCAAAATGAATATAAAACAGGCATGAAGCCTTATTTTCCAGACTGTTGATTTATCTACCCCTTTGGACTAGTGCAGATGACTGCACAAATGGCAAAGTGTGTTGCTCTCAGGCATGAAGAGAGAGTCATGAGTCCAATCACAAATGCTGGGCTGACTTGCCAGACGCGCTACTACTTCAATGAGTCTCAGGCCACCCTAACATTTTACACCAGGGGCTTGGGAAGGAGAGAGAGAATTCCTCCCATTTTCTCAGCTACAGCTTTATTGATATCTCGTTGATGGTGATAGTCAAGAGTCAGGCTCATGGAGCCATCGGTGCTTTGCTCCCCCAAGTCTTGCCATAGCAAGCCATAGAAAAAAGGTAGAAGAAGCTATGTCTGTTTTCTTCCAGCAATGGAGATGGACAGTATAACAGATTTGACACAATCTGAGGAGGGAAGTAATTCAACAGTTAGGCCACTATGTACTACCTACTCCCTGGTCCAACATTTTAAAACGAAACAGCAGCTGTTACTTACTTTATGGTGATTCTTGATCTCACGTTAACAATGGCATATTTTCAAAAATATCTGCTACAATGATCACTTTAAGGCCCTCATCAACAGCATTTCTCTACTGAGTTTCCCAGTTAAGATAAGGCAGAAGCGATGAGTTGAGAAGTACAGTCATAAGAAGTCTTAAATAATTTAATTATAACAACCTGCTTTATTTAAAGCATAAAAGCCCGGAGTGCAGGTAGGTCTTCAAGAGCCCTGTCATTTTGGACTTATGTGCCAAAAGTCCAATTTTGAACTTAGGTGCTTAATTCCAACTTTTTGGATGTGGTCCATCAGTTAGTTCTGCACCAGTGAGTACAGTTCCCAGAGTCCTCTCACAGCAGTCTTCCAGACTACTGATGTTAGAATCCTGTTTGAACTGTGACAGGGGCCAAAGACTTTATACCCAGTTGTTATGTTGCACTTTCCTAAAAGCTGATGATGTCTTTTTTCACTTGCTTTGATTTCAGCTCAGGCTATGTTAAAATTAACTGTGCGTATATTTCACTTTAGTATGAATTCTTCTAGTAGTATGAATGTCCACCATACACTGTTCCCTGAACATAGTTACACCAGAAGCTTCCAAATCTCAGTGTCTTTTACCTGTCAGATCTATCAATCAACTCAAATGACTGTGGCTTGCCAGCTTGCCTGTATACCAGTTATACTAACAGCCTGAAATGACCAGCAAACAATGTAAGTAATTCAAGGCAAGAGCCTTTTATGTCTATCACACATAATTTACATGTGGGGAATAGTATATTAAAATGACTTAGTAAAAGGAAAAGCCATTGCAGAGAATTACTTTTTAATGTCATTGTTTACTTCATTTCTTGTTCCAATATGGCCCAAGCCCAGGCAATTTGTTTTGTCACTGGCACTGCCAGAAGACACAGACGGCAAGTTAAATGTAATAAGCAGTCTGCCTACTTTTGGGAAAGTAATACATTATCTCATTCTCACAAATGGCTACCTATCACCAGCCCCCGTGCATAACCATTTTAATATGTGTGGCATCTTGGCTGAACAACACTTCTCATATGTAGTCTTTACAGATAAGCAGTTCTTCAGTATGACTCAACTTTGCTCTTTTCAGAATTCTTTTCTAAAGGATATATCCCCATAACAGATTAAAGTAGTACAGACAGGGAAACCTTCTACAGCTTTGGTTTTGCTGGTGTTACTGACACTGAAGAATTAGTTGGTGTCAGGGGCATTTGCTATGTCCCATTAAAAAACTCATGGGATGCCTGCTAGCCACGTTCTCAGATTGTTAGCCCATGCAGTCATTTTACTGCACATTTCTTTCTTAAGATAAATATATAAAAGCAGTAAAGATATGCTGTAGCTTTTACAGTTTCACTGCAAGTGGCTTGTAGAGCTTTTCATTGATATTGTGTAGGGTGGGCTGTGATTCTTCAATGAAAGAAGAGTAAGAGGGACACATTTTGCCATTCACAGTCTGACTCATTTTCTTTATGTACATATACTCAGATTTTGGAGTAACGATGGAATGTAAACATCTCCGTTCAATCTTGTTATTAATTTTATTCAACATATGCCTCCAGCCACAACATGTTAAATATCAGAGCAGGGTCGAAATAAATATAAAAGGTGCTTTTTAGCTTAGCGGGATGAAGAAGCATCCCTCTACCTATTGTGATGGTCCTGCAACATTGTCAGCTTGCAGTTGCACCACTCAATCAAAACCAACATTATTACACAGATAGTCAAACCTTGTGGAAAACCTATTTAAGGATTTAATATCAGCACAGAAACATTATAATTATAATATAGGAAAAATCCCTGATGAAATAGGGCTCTCTAATTCTTAATGCACTTTGCTTTATGCGTACCTGAGTTGATTAATAAATTAAAAATCACGCTGCTGAATGCTAAGAACTGTAGCCTCAAAGATGGCCAGGCATTGCAGCAGCCCTCAACAATCACCCCATTGTCTGCCACTTCAGTTAGTTGTCCAGGCTCCCAGTACAACCTGGCTGCTTCTGAAGGGAATTTTCATGATCCAGTTGACTGAAAAAGCACCTGAGTTAAACAGCAATGCAGAAGAAAAGGAGCAGGGTTTATACTGGGAGGCAAGATGTTTATGCATATGACGGGGTCTGCAATATGAGCAGACAGCCCCGTAGCAGCCTTCAACCCTATTCACTCAACCTGTTTGCAGCTCAGCTCCACACTGGGCTCCACCTACCCGTGAGCTTGAATTTCCCTACAGAGGAAAGGCAGACATGGACCGTTTGCAGGCTGTGTGCACTCCACTATGTCTCCTTACAGGAACAGGCCAGGCCAGGACTGCATGGTGCAGTATGCAACACACTTTTGTCCAGGCCCTTGCAGCAGGACTGTGGGAGCCACCTGAGGCATTCCTGATCTCTTGTGTGGATTCACCTAAATCTTATTGGGATGATATATAACATAACATCCTTAACTAAGACGAATGCACCACAACTCAGCAAAGTACATATGAACTAGCTAAAAAGGGAGGGAATTACCTGGTTTTTGTCTCTATCACAGAAGTAACTACCAAAATTACATCTCTTCCCAAGCAGGGTTTGCTTGGAGGAGAGTCACCTAAAAGCTTTTGTTAGGGAAGGCAAAATCCTGTGACACCATCAATAAAGCTAAAATGGTTATATCGGGTATTTTAGTGGAGCTCCCCAGTGGGAACATCCCTATTCTGTCATGACCCTGCAAATCTTGTCCCTCACCAACATGAAACAGTGACAGAGACACACAAAGGATGTGGCCACGTTAGGATGCCAGTTGGTGGGCATGGAGTCACTGAAAATGAATTTTTCTGCTGTCAAGGGATATTGCTGCCCTGTGCATCTCTCACCCTGGGCGACTGTCCACCTATGGGTAAAGGTCTTGGGTACAAAAATTCACAGTTTCTTTTCATGACAGACACTGTGAAAGTACCATGGTATCTTGTTAGTTATCAGGTTCTGCTCCCTGGGAAAGAAAGAGATCAGGAGTTGAACGCTGATATAAAAATAATTTGAGCTAAACAACTTCTTGCTCGAATATGCCATGTTGTGGGCACACTATTCCAAAGAGCCTAAGGAATGTAAGAGAGCAGCCCCAGGCAATATTGCAAGGGGCACACATGTGTTATTGTACAGATTTAAAAAACAAAGCTGACAAGCAGACTTTCCTAAATTGGGTGGGTTGGTGCTCGCCCAGAGCTGTCACTAATTCAATGCAGATTGTCTGTGTAATATGAGTGCTTATTTTCAAAAGAAACAGGGTGGAAAAAGTGTGTGCAAGTCTCAGGAGAGTCTGATTGCAAAAGGCATGGTTGGAGCTGATTAGCCTGTTTACCCTGCCAGTTTTCACACACAGACAGATAGGCAGTCTCATGCATTTCCCCAAGCAGATTCTGGAGAAGGCTGATGAAGAAAATGAAATCCAGTTTAATTTTTTTCTCAGCCCAGTGTTGTAATCAGGGATAGTGGTTCAGCTGAAGATCTCTTGTCATAAGTGGGAAGAAAGGGCTAATTTCTGGGACCACGTTTCTGGCAGACCAGCGGTACCTGAACTTATTCCCTCACCTTTGCCTGCCAGGGCTGAGTTTTATTAACCAATTGGTCATAGTGCAAAACCCACTTGCTTTTTCTTTCAAAATTTTGGTGCTGAGCCACATGGGGACTATTTTTTTTTCACTGTATGTAAAGTTAATACAACATTTATGTTACTTACAGGGTCTTTTTTGCCTTTGCGTTAAATACAGAGTATTTAATTTAATGACAGGAATAGAAGTCTTACTTTCTAAATGGTTCCCTGTGCTCCAGTGGTTCAAAGTCACAATCTGTCTCCTTCCCTGGTCAGTCATATGGTCACTTCTCCAGCCTCAGGTGTTTCCATAAGTGTACTGTATTATTGCAGTTCTTTAACTGAGAGAGGAATTTTCTTTCCCTAATTTTAAATCCATGTTCCTTTTTCTTGTAAGTAGGAGCAGCTTGAATGCAAGATAACTTGAGGTATGAATTTGTTTCATCCTGTTACATGCTCCCAGGGATGGTGCAGGGAAAACTGCATCAGCTCTGAGGGATTCCCACCACTTAGACTGATTTTCCTGAGGTTACTTAGGACAATTTTAGAAGTGTAATATTTAGGGTCCTTAGGATAAGTGACAGTTTATGTTACTTTTCCTTCTTTTTTATAATTGCTAAATAGTTGTAGAAAAATTCCACAAGTGAGGCACATCTTACAAAATTTCAGCCATCCAAAATTTAGGTGTCAGATCTAAGCTATTTTAATAGGTTTCTGTTCTAAACTATAAAGAGCAACAGACACCCTCAGACAGCAATTTATCCCTCCTCTTATGATGCCTCTTTCATTCTCTTACTGCAACTCACTGGGCCCTAGGTAGACAAATTTTGCCGTAAACAACAAATAAATGAAGACTTTGGAATGGTAGGAAATAACATGGTTGCACAAATAATGCCTTGCCCAACTTTTGGCTCTAAAATGACAATGCAATATATTTTCTAAGTTATTTATCTAAGTGATAATATTTGGAAAATATCTCATTTCTGACCAAGGAGGTTTAAGGCAAGGTCTGTAACATAGGGACACCACCATAGCACAGGGGGCACCCTCGAGGTACCCCAGAATTTTTCTCTGTAGACTGTTATCTGTACCCAAAAACCTGTTGTAGTTGTTTGGGATCCTAGAGATTTGAATACGGGTTTATTTATGTGCCTCTGGAAGTGATGTAAAGAAACTTTCTGCCTAGGGAGATTACCTAGCTTTGTTATAGCTGACATGTAGTCACTTGCAGCTAGTGGGTAGGAAAACTATGGCTATGGGAGGATCATCAGCTCTCCAAAGGTTCTTGGCACCAGACTTAGGCTGCAGGGAAGATTACTTTTCATTTTGGGTCATTTTGCTGATCTCTGCAATTATGGCAGGTGAAAGCAGCATAGGGTGTAAGAGCTGTGGTTCCACCCAAGCGCCCCCAGAACAGGCATTTCCATGTTCTGGTGGTGGAACATCACTGAATTCATTGCACCAGATGAAGGACAATGTAAAAGTGTTAGCTTGGAATGAAGTAACCCATAAACCAGTAGTTTTACAAGGTCATTTTGCAAACCATTTTATGGGAGTAGGGGAGAAATGTATCATCCTTAATGCTAACTTTGCAGATATTGGGCCACAGCAGAAGAAAAGAACAAACAAAATCCACACAGGAATGCATAGTCACATGCTGAGATATCACTGTAAGCGTATTTACAGATTAGTGTACTCATATAGGCTTGAGAGAATCGTGTTTTCTGATTTTTGATCCCAGAGATATTTTGGACTTCATTGTTAAAACACAGTGAGGAAAACTACATATAAATATTGTGTGTATCTTTATATATATATACACAATTCACAAAAATGTATATAGTTTTGGGAGCGGTAGCTGGATTTCATGACTGTCTTCCCATTTCCACTTAAGTTCCCTGACTGCTTTGCGCTTACTTCAGGCTCTTAGACATTGGTTTTTTTCTCTGTGAGCCCCTGCAAGGACGTAGTGGGGAGGAACACGTAGCTCCTGGTTCCCAGCTAGCTGGCTTAAGGATGTGCCAAATGCCTTCTGATCATCCCTTCCAGAACAAAGTAAATTCCGAGCATCTGCAAAAGTGTACCTCTAGGAATTCAGAGAAATTCAAAGTAAAAGAGAGAATTGGTTTTGGTGTCTAGACTTCTTAGACTTTAGATGGCTATATCTCACTTCAGAATTTTCATATGTCTCCTTTTTATTTTAGATATTGAGGTCTTCTCTGATTTAAATCCTAATAACTTTGTCCCTGCTACATTCCAGTATCTTTGCTGAAGATCTGAGACACTGCAACCAAATTATTTTAAGTTATATAACTGTATTGCACAGCTCACTGTACTAAGCACTTTTGCTAAATAACATGTGCAGCTTGCTATGAGTCAGATTCAGATGCCCTTTCTTGTGTGGAATATTTCCATGCTGAACATCTAATTAGAAATGCCCAGACTAGCAGTTTGTTCAGTTTTGTTCAGGATCCTTATTTGGAAAGGTACAGAAGGTGCTGACAGATGATGTTCAAATACTTTCCCATAGGGCAGTTGTCTCAGTATCCCCGGTGTGACATGCATTTACAATTCCTTTACATCACTGCTCCTAAGGGTTCCACACGGCTCCGCTGACAGGTAACGAGGCTCTTTGCATATGGTCTTTTGCATTTCGGTAATACCACTGGTTTCTAATAATTGACTGTGGGATAACAGGTACAGGGAATTTTGAACTGCGTTGCAAAACATTCAGAAAATAATCTGATCAGAAATATCAGTCTGCCGCTGCAGGTGCCTTTAATTTTTTGATCACCTGGAGTTTCAGACATTAGCGCATCTGACGTTTTCTCAGTTAGGGACAGAAATGTTAACCAGTCTTGCGACCTTACTTTGTTGCTACAATGCCATCCTGTTTTTCAAAACTGCTTTCTCTTCGCTATGCTTCTGAAACAAATAAGAAGGGGCCATAATTTGGATCTTTTGGAAGCCTGTAACCTTAAGACAACCAATGCAGGCCCAGTAAGTGTGAAAGAGTTCACTTGCACTTTGTGCTCATATATGTAATCACAAAAGATTCGGGACCTCAATAAACACAGAATCACAGAATCTTCATGGTTGGAAGGGACCTTCAAGATCATCGAGTCCAACCAAAAAAACAAAAACAAAACCAAAAACAACACATAACACCAAAACAAAAAAAAAACAACACCCTATCACCACAACAATCACCACACCCAACAATCTCGGGCATTAGAGCATGC
Organism: Limnodromus scolopaceus; assembly: GCA_028565335.1. Lineage (NCBI taxonomy): Eukaryota > Metazoa > Chordata > Aves > Charadriiformes > Scolopacidae > Limnodromus > Limnodromus scolopaceus. The sequence continues at coordinate 102,464,467 of JAOXNO010000024.1, forward strand.
CCTGAAGGGCCACATCTACACGTTTCTTAAATACCTCCAGGGATGGTGACTCCACCACCTCCCTGGGCAGGCTGTTCCAGTGCCTGGCCACCCTCTCAGTAAAGTAATTCTTCCCAATATCTAATCTAAACCTTCCCTGCTGCAACTTCAGACCATTTCCTCTGGTCCTGTCATTATTCACTTGGGAGAAGAGGCCAACACCCACCTCTCTACAATTTCCTTTCAGGTAGTTGTAGAGGGCAATAAGGTCTCCCCTCAGCCTCCTCTTCTCCAGACCAAATATGCCCAGTTCCCTCAGCCTCTCCTTATAGGACTTGTTCTCTTGACCTCTCACCAGCTTGGTGGCTTTTCTCTGGACATGTTTCAGCACTTCAATGTCCTTCTTGTAGTGAGGGGCCCAGAACACAGTCTGAACCATCCACACGACTGGTTTCCCTTTGGTCCATGCAGCCAGCATAGCTGTCTGCTGTTTTGTTCTTCAGCTTTCTGGTTCTGACAGTTTTGGTGGGATTGCTGAGGCCATGCCCAATTTAACCAATTTTCTTGCATAACTGAAATGATACAAAATGCATGAGATAGAAAGGGGAGGAAATGAGAACTGGCCTTTCCAGCCCAATTGCTCAGCCATTTGTTCATATTCTTCTCAGGGAGAGGGAAGGAAAAACTGCAAAATTTCATTTAAGTTGGCCAATGCTTGAATATCACAAAGTAGAACAGGTTTTGAAGTGAACCTTCACAAAGGTTTTGAAGTCAAGGCTGTCGCAGAGCAAGATGTGGCTGATGAAGGGCTCCTGCAGAAACCCCATAAACTGGCAGCCTCAGCATTGCACTGTGGCGGATTGGTTTGTTGCATCCCTGTCCCACAGAGGTCCAAGCTCCCACTGACGTCTGCATTCAAAGGGAGAGGGGAGACTGAAACAGCTGTCTCATAGCCAAACAAGATATTGCCATTTTGGCACTTAGCAATGAGGTATATCACAGCTCTGTGTGAGACAGTGGCTTTCACTAAGCTCCTGTGGGTATTAGCAATGCAGTCCTTTCCCAAAGAATTGTTAGGGCGAGTGAGCTGGTTTTTTCTTTAAAAAAAAGCTTGTTGTACCATGCTTTCACTGCATATTCTTCCTCTTCAAGTGCTGAAAATAGTTGTCCTTGAAGGCACATGCAATCCATAAACTGATGAAGGTTGCGTAGGAGCATTACGGAATTGTTGTCTCCCATCTACAGATGCAGTCTGTGTAATAAAATTTAATATGAATCTACACTTTCTATTTATGAGATGCTACAACGTTATCAACCCCATTTCAGAAAGCTTGATAGGGTCTGAAACAGGTTTAGCTAACTGACAGGCAAGTGTCTGTAAGTTTCAGTCCTAGAAATCCCATTTCCTGAAAAGAAAATTTCCTTCTTTTTTAAGGAGTAATAATTTACAGTCTTTTCCTAGAAAGCAGGAGAAAGTGAGGGCAAATATATTCTTTTCCATGAGCAACCTAGATATTACTGTTCTCCTGGACACAACAGTCCAAATTAATACTGAACTCTATTACTGGAGAGATTTGTATCTTTTAAGTGTCTAAAGAAGTTTATGTGCAGTTTAATAGGATCAGTATTAGCAGCATTAGCACTGATACTTAAATGGGAGCTCTGATCCAACCTTAAGCTCTGTGAGTCTTGAAGACAATACTTATTATAGCAACATAAGTATCATCTTCAACGCCATTAAAATTAAATATGAGTACATATCAATTTCAGTGTCAGGAGATGTACTGTAAAGATCAACAATAATTCTAGCTGAAGATCTCTCTGGAAGCCCATAAAGCCTGAATACCACAGTATGAGCTATGCAGAAATTAGAGCTGTTTGAATAGTACTTATGGATATGGAATGTTGTTATTTTTGTCTTTTGCATTTATAGAGCATTCTTGCAATTTGGAGGATATTTGAAAAACCTTTTAACACTGTTATTTGTGATCTGAATTTCAAACCTAGTTACCTTAGACATCTATGTGTCATAGAATGTCTTCAAACCAATTTTAAAATTTTGCAGTTCTGTGGATAGTGAAATATTCAGATCTGGTATAGTTAAACTGAAATGCTAAACATGACAAAAAAGTGAGATTCACTGGCAGGTCTTGACTGTTTTTTGCCACTCCAGAGGTACAATGAAATAGCAAATCTGTGCTGTCTGTTGTGCTGTGGCTGGTCAATAACTGCTTCACGGCTTCAGGCTAACACAAGGTAGGTGAAGAATATTGGTGAATCTGGCTCAAATATTCACCATTTTTCTTTCTTGCCTTCATCCAGCTTTGAAAAAAATATATTAACTGCATCCAGAATATAATAAAACTACCAGAGTTTCCAGTGCTGAAACAATAATTCTTTTAATAAAAGGTCTGGCAATAGTTCTTACCTAAGAGAGGTACCCCAAGTGAGTGCTTAGGCTCATTAAGGGCCTAATGCTCTGGGAGAATGAGCTACTGCATGTCAGCTGATCTACAGTAGCCCATCTACATTCAGACTTACTGTAAACACTTCTGTGAGTCTGGGCCCTGGAGTATTTCATACAAGATCTTATTATGGTTCAGGACCTTTCCAGTCTTTTTCCCCACAAGCTTTCCAACGTGGCCTCCAGCACAGGTCCAGCCTCAGCAGATGCATTCTTCTGAGCAGCAGGATCTGCAGACAAGCCCGCTGTCCTGTCTTCCTTCCTTCCTCGTGCACAACATTCTTACGTGTGCTGTGGGAAGCAAACAGACAGAAATACCCATGCCAGAATTTACAGCTTAATTTCCCTGATTTTGTGTTCTTTTGTATCCTAACTCTTCTTCTTTTACTTTGCTGTAGAATCTAGTAATTCTGCTCAAAAAGCACAAAACCACAATGCAAATGTCTTTGATATTGGTTCCAAGGCTGTGTTTAGATGAGGAAGGACCCCTAACATGGGTCAGAATTAACCTGTGCTGGTGGATTTGCCATTGCTCAGTGAGTAACTGAAAGGAATTTGTGGCAAATTCAGTAGTAATGCAGAACAGCTCTGTCCCACAAGTACTTCTTTACACCAGTTACACATATTTGTTCTAGTCCAGCTACGTTTTATTATTTTTTATTTATTTGACTTTTAGCTATTGGTAACCAGTACTGTTAATAATGGTAAGAAAGGAAAAACACCTCAAAGGACCTGGAAAGTTACAAATGCAAGGGTCTTCCTTCATATGTCTTAACCATTTCTCTCTGCTGTAATAACACTTGTTTGTCTTTATAGCATGGCCAGGACATGCCAGCACTAACACAGTATCAGGATAACTTTCCAGATAGTTTCTGCAGAAAAAAAAGATCACCTCCACCACCACCTCAGACTGCGAGGGGATTCAAAATACAAGACAAATTAACTTACCTTACCCTGCATGCTGTGGGAAAAACCCCTTGCCTACAGGGAAGGCTTTGGCAAATTCCTTCTCAAGGGAAGTCCATTAGGTTCTCAAATTACTTGAGTAGAGTAGCTGTTTTCATGGGTAACCTTCTGTCATGTTAGAGGCAGTGATCAGAGAATTAATCTTCTAAACATGCAGCGATGAAAAATGTCTGCAAGGTCATAATGTAAATAAACAACATTTATTTATTTCTTTTCCATCAACCTATTCATTCATCCTTCTTATATATTAATGACAGCTCTATTAATAAAGAGGAAAACCACACTGAGATTTCCTATGGCAGTGGCATTCTTGTAGTGAGGATCTCTGAAACAATTTCATGAGCAACAGCCTCCAAACTACCCAATAAGCTACATCCTTCTGGAATTCTAATGAATTAGTGCTTATTCATCCATTTCTGATGTTACACAGAGTGTAACTCCAGTTACTATAACGTCATATCATGGGAAAAGAAAAAAGCTGTTTCTAAACACCTGGAAGCAGATTTCCCTGCACGTGTCCCACCGCAGCTATGTAAATTAAATTTATAATATTCGTGTTGACATTAGGTGAAACAAAAAGCATTTTACTGCATTCTAGAGGCAGACATTTAACTTTTGCTCCAGAAGTTATCTTATTACCAAAAGTGTATGTGTCACTGATGAGAGGTTTAACAAGGCCGGTAAATGAGAGGTGCAAGTTGCATTCTGTGCTGAGTTTTGCTCAGCAGAGAGAGGTTTGACATTTCTGCTGATGTCAGCTGCCATGGTAGACCCTTGTCATTTGTAGAGAAAAACAACACCTCATTACAGAGGATATAATTTTTTCCATTCTCTTTTAATTTCACCAATTATACCCTACACTTACAGTCTGACTGAATGGCACTTCGTTCAAAACATGCCAAGTTGTTCTGCTTTGGGATCATATGCCAGTGCAACTAGAAGAAGGTTGAAACCAACAACTAAAATATTTTGATACATAATCTGAAAAGAATGATGAAACCTGTGAAAGGACCTTTTGAACAATATTGTAAGGATGGCTTCTGCCTCTTACAGGGAATGAAAAGGAATTGACATAATATCATATATATGTCAAATATATGCATTTTTATATACTGAGTATGTAGATCTCTGCAGAACAGTGGCTTTTATTTATATTACTTGGTACAAACAATATTTATTTGTCTAAAAATGTTGTACATTGGGAACATTTCCTCTGGAGCTATTCAGAAAAGACAGAAGTTAACTCTAAAAAAGATTATTGCAGTTTCTGAGGGAATTTTGCCAAGCCTGTTGAGTTTGCAAGGTTGTCAGCCTGCAAAAAGGCAATAACAAGCCCCCTCTAATGGTGTTCCTTAAAATCCTAGCTGGCTCAAGAGGTTTCAGGGTAAGGTCCTCTCCACAAAGTCTAGTTTCCTTGGCAGAAGTTTTGTGACCACTGTTCTACATGTCCTGTTTGAAAATCCTTAATACAAGTATTAGTCATACTGTGAAAATAGTCATTTCAGAGAGTGACTCAGGTTCTTAACACTAAGGGATGGAAGTAAGTATTTTTTAGTTTGAGGGAAGTTTATCTTGTACAAGACATAATTAAATGGAAATCCAGCTGTTACAGCCCCTCAAGCAAGTTCATTCTACTTATTAGGAAAATTGATAACTTCATTGGAGGAGTGGATGAAATTCTTTACAGTGAGGGTAGTGAGGCACTGGAACAGGTTGCCCAGGGAAGTCATGGATGCCCCATCCCTGGAAGTGTTCAAGGCCAGGCTGGATGGCTCTTTGAGCAACCTGCTACCTGCTCTAGTGGAAGGTGTCCCTGCCCATGGCAGGGGGGTTGGAACTCAATGATCTTTAAGGTCCCTTCCAACCCTAATGATTCTGTGATTCTATGATTCTATGAGGGAAAGGCTGTGGATGTTTTTTACCTGGACTTTAGCAAAGCCTTTGACACCGGTTCCCACAGCATTCTCCTGGAGCAACTGGCTGCTCATGGCTTGGATGGGTCTACACTTCACTGGGTTAAAAACTAGCGGGAAAGCTAGGCTCAGAGAGTGATGGTGGATGGAGTAAAATCCAGTTGGAGGCTGGTCACAAGTGGTGTTCCCTGGGGCTTGGCATTGGGGCCAGTTCTCCTTAATATCTTTATCAATGATCTGGACAAGGGGATCAAGTGCACCCTCAGTGTGTTTGCACCAAGTTGGGTGGCAGTGTTGGTCTGCTTGAGGGTAGAAGGGCTTTGCAGAGGGATCTGGACAGGCTGGATGGATGGGCCAAGGCCAATGGGATGAGGTTCAATAAGGCCAAGTGCCAAGTCCTGCTCTTGGGTCATAACAACCCCATGCAGCATTACAGGCCTGGGCAAGAGTGGCTGGAGAGCTGCCTGGCAGAAAAGGACCTGGGGGTGTTGGTCAACAGCCAGCTGAATATGAGCCAGCAGTGTGCCCAGGTGGCCAAGAAGGCCAACAGCATCCTGGCCTGTATCAGGAACAGTGTGGTGAGTAGGACTAGGAAAGTGATCGTCCCCATGTACTCGGCACTGGTGAGGCCTCACTTTGAGTATTATGTCCAGTTTTGGGCCCCTTACTACAAGAAAGACATTGAGGTGCTGGACCGGGTCCAGAGAAGGGCAATGAAGCTGGTGAGGGGTCTGGAGAACAAGCCTTATAAGGAGCAGCTGAGGGAACTGGGATTGTTCAGCCTGGAGAAAAGGAGGCTGAGGGGAAACCTTATCGCTCTCTACAACTACCTGAAAGGAGGTCATAGAGAGGTGGGGGCTGATCTCTTCTCCCAAGTAACAAGTGGCAGGACAAGAGGAACGGTGTTAAGTTGCACCAAGTGAGGTTTAGGATGAATAGGAGGAAAAATTTTTTCACCTAAATGTCTGTCAAGCATTGGAACAGGCTGCTCAGCGAAGTGGTTGAGTTGCCATCCCTGGAGTTATTTAAGAGAGATGTAGATATAGTGCTGAAGAACATGGCTTAGTAGGTTAGCAGTTGGACTTGGTCTTAACAGTTAACAGTTGAATGATCTTAAAGCTGTTTTACAACCAAAACAATTCATGATTCTATTCTATGATTTTAACTGCTTCTGATTCAATTATAAAGAGGTGAGGCAGTCTGCAAAGCAGGAACTGTAGAGCTGTGATCACCAGTCATGGATCATGTATGTGCTTGTGCATACTGTTGTGCTAACGTTATTGAGCTGAGTTCAAAGCAAAGGGGACAGGACAGGATAGGGGACAGGACAGGGGCACCATGATTGATGATTATGGCTAAATGAAAAGTAGAGTTTTGCTTTCCAAACTGGAAAAAGAAAGAGAGTTAAAGAAAGGGAGTTACCTTTCATAATGGATGGCAGTTTTTGATGGTTCCAGTTGCAGCTTTGACCAAGGGAAACAGATGGACTTTGAGCTGAAAGTTATCTTCAGTACCACTGTGTCCTGCATAAGTATTTGCCCACATGCATGGTCTCCTGGGCTGATTCCATTTCCCCTTCTACTACTCTTCCCTTTAAGTAGTACTGGGGCAGCTGATGCAATCACAAAAGTAGAATAGTTTACATTGTGTCCTAAACTAAGAGCATTCACAACATAAAGGTTCTGGACTTTCCCCGGTGGGTGCTTGCTGTTGGCTGGTAGACAGAAGAAAGCTTTCCAACACCTCACAAAATGTATATGCACGCTGGGGAGAAGCAACAAAGGTTAAAAGTTATGAGAGAGAGAGAAGAAAAGCAGATATTTGAAGGAGAAGTGAGATTTGGAGAGGGTGAAAATAATGAATAGGGCTAAACTGAGGGAAGGGGTACAGCGTAAATATCTAAGGCAGAACAGAGAGATGTAAATATAGGTGGATGCTTTCCTGCTGCTCTCTCTGAATCCTGACAGCAACACGGGACAGTTTCACCCATCCACGCAATCCTTCCCTCCAGTAACTCTGTTAATCACTTGCTGCTGCTATGTGTGAAGCACAGAGAGAGAGAGGGCTGCTCTCGTTAGCATGTAACCATCCTTCATTTCAGTTCCCAACACTAGTCACACACATCAGTCTGAAGAAGTAGCACTCTAAACCTCAGGAAAAAAAAGCATGAGTTGGAAAAAAAGAAAGAAAAAGATTTCTGAGGATGGTGGAGGAAGATAACAGGAGAGGTATTGCTTGCAGAAAGGACAGAAAACAGGGACAAAACACAAATTTCTCTGCAGGATGGATCAATGTATTCAAATATATTCTGCCGGAGTCATGGTAAAAATTTATCAAGCTGGGAGTCTGCATTTTTTACCTAACTTGGGCTTTTCTTAAAGACTCAATAAGGACTAAGAGCACTTCATTTGCAGGACACTGCCTTTTCATATGTATGGCTGAGTCTTGCAGTTACCTACCACTGCGGTGTAGCCAGGCTTCCTGTGCTAGAGGGAGAAGTCAAATTACTTTGCATCATTAAGAGATGGAAAGAGAAGAACTAGTTGTGGCAGCCTAGGAGTTACAATGGTCTTTCATTGTTCCACAAATCAATTCTCACTGTCTTAATGTCATCTACGTTAAAATTTGTAAAACTGCTACATTGTATATGACATGGATGACTGTGTCCTGTTATAGTTGTTTCCACTTAAAACATTACAGTTGATCTCTCAGTTACATATAAAAAGACTGCATCCAGAAAACTGGAACAATAGGTTCCCATTTAGGAAAAATATTATTGTTTAAGAAACAGATTAAATGCTAAATGGACAATTTATTCTCCCAGAAATAATTCTAAAATATATAAAATCTGAAGTACATTTTCTGCATGAAAATTTCTTGGTGTTCATGTCACCAGGTCCATATCATTTATCCTACCTTGGCTGTTAGCTAGGTGTCTGATAGAGCTGATTGACTGAGCTGAATCAGGTACCTCATATAGCCCAGAAATATCTGTGCTTTTTCTCTTGATTAGTGAGATTTGTATGCTAGTAACATAGATGTCTATGAGTTGAAACATGCCAAAGGAGTTTGACTGACTACAGGTAGTTAATTTTTTTTTTTCATTTAAAATAAAATAAAAAATAAAAAAATTGCTTTTCCTAAGAGCCTGAATTTTCTTTTCACTGAGGCCAGTTTATATCATTTTGGCAGTGTAAAGTGGTTTTATGTTGAATTCAATTCAATTTATGCCTACTTGAAAGACAAGCACCACTCTGTTTGAATGTGAATGAGAATCATATCCAATACATGCGTATATCTTGAATTTTGAACTTACAAACGAATGCAGTGAGAAGCACCAAGTCTCAGATGATCATGCCTCAATGACTTCATAGTTTCTCTTAATGTTTAATTATCTCTGTCTCTGAACTGCAGGCACTGGTCATCCATAAATACCTCACCAAGCAAAGTGATGTTAAAACACAGAATAAAAAGTGTTGGAACTGTCACAAAGACTTTCCACAATAGCCAGGCACAAAGCCCTGAAAAGAAAACTCATAATTTCCTTGTAATTTTTATGAAAAATTGTAACATACCCAAGGTCCACTTGAGTTCAAGGTAGGTTCAGCTTCTGTTGCAAGTATTTCATGTATTGCATAAGGATTGTCATGTTTTGTTTTTAGTTTCTTGCCCCTTGAGTTTATTTCGTGATCTTCATTCACTAGCAGAAGTTCAGATTTTTCATTCTTTATATCATCTTGTTAATAAAAGACTAAGTAGTTTACCAACAGCTAAATATTCTAATTGATTTCAGAGGGATTTATGGGTTCATAATTAGATAGTGAAGATCATTTCCTAAATTCTAACAAGCTCCAAAACTGAGCAAAATTAGGGTGGTTTGTTTTTTTTCTTTTGCAGGAGCTAGTGATAGAGTAATGGTGTGGGATACAAAAATAGAAAAAAAGTGGGGTTTGTGTTTACGTGACATAGTGTGGCTATATTCATGTTTACAATTCAGCAAACTTGAGAAAATACCTCTTTCTTGACCCTGTCACAATACATTGGCAGCTTTAGTATGAAACATGCATTCCTGAGCCTGCAGGTGATTCTCACTGCAGAGGATCACATATTCACAACTACCCAGTAAAACCTGAGAACTGGTAAAATGGTGGATGAACCATAACTTCAGAAGAATATTCAAAGGAAGCCACTCTAAAGTCAAAAATCCTCAAACTAGATTTAAGGTTTGAAGTGAGGCAATTCACCTCAAATAGGAGCAAATAAAAGACACTTTAAAAGCATAGGATTAAAAACTAGACATAAAAGAACAGTGATATCCTCTTTTCAAGTAATAGAACAAACTATATTATGAGCAGCATTTTGATGTGTACATCAAACTGATTTTCCCCTCTTTATCCTTTTTAATCTCCACCAGATGCACTTTCTTTAAATTCAAGTTTTACATTCCTACCCATAACTTGTCTGAACACACGGAAAGAGCATTGAGAGACATTAGTGGCATTCTTTCTCTTTCTCTGTCACTTTTTTCACAGCTGCTGAAGGCTTATCTTCTTAAGTGTCTCAGTTTTATAGGCTTGGTTTGCTTTATTCTCACCCATGTTTTAGGCTCCAAACAATTCCACGTCATTCTTCTGTGGAACGTTTTCAGTGAAAAAGATTCACACACACACACACAGATGCATATATATATGTATATAAATATGTGTGTGTGTGTGTATGTATCTATATAAACGGCACCAAAGAAAATCTCGCATGATTGTTACTGGCATGGTAGAAAAAAGCTTTACGATGGTATTTTAAAGCTTAAGTGACAGAATATATCATGATTGAAATTTCAGACTGAAAATGCTGCAGGAGAAAAGAAGGGTTTTCATTATTAAGACACACCAGTACTCAGTAGCACTCCTTCTCAGATGATCCCTCAGGGTCATAATTTTCTCAGGAATGATGAAATACAGTTTCCTTTCCCATAAACATTTTAGGCTTTTTTGCTTTCTTAAAAGATTGTCAGTAATGAGTTTCTCCTTTATTCTTTCCCTCTCCTCCCTTCCACCTCATTTAATTGTGGATCAGGATGGATTTGCCGTTTTCACTGTTTCTTTTAATTACCACTACACATGTGAAGCAAACTGATGTGTTACTAGGGTTTTTTTTCCTGTACAGGGAATACTCTTGACTAACATCCTGCAGTAGTTAAGTCTTTAGAATAGTTTTTATTCATTAAGGCAGCATGATATGTTTTAATGATGTTTAGTAGAATCTTCACAATTTCAGCAAGTCTGTCTGCTGACCTTGTGCTGTAAACATGGGCATATTCCAAGGATTACAAAAGGCAGCAGAAAATTGATCTTTATTTTATTTTTTCCTGCAGGTAACAAACCTGGCTGTTTGCTATTTATTGTGGACCTGTTGAGCTGGGTGGACAAGAACAATTGCATTTCTAAACATTGTCAAATCCACAAAACATAAAAGGTGCAATGCATATAATGCTGGAAATAACTCTCAGTGAAGAAACTCTAGCACAAATGGCACAAAATAAACCCCTCATACATTTGATTAATCAGCTCTATTCCCCTTTTCCCCTCATCTTTCAAATTCATGGGCAAATGACATTTGCCTTTCCCCAGCATGCATCTCTCCGTTAAACCAGGGAGTTTGCCTGGGGCCATACCTATATATCTGATCCATGCATAATGAAGCATGAAGCTGCCAATTGTAGGGAGCCTCTGCTGTGTCAGAGACTGATAGGCATTTCATTTGCTGAACTCCCAAGGGCCCTCACACATCTCAGGGTTCATGTAGTATTTATTTTAGGCACTCACATTTCTCATCTGTGAACTTCACACCATATGTAGAATGAGTAACACAAGCTCTGCGTGAAAAAGCTCTCCAGGTAGTTTTAAATGTAACTCAGTGGAGTGGGGACATTATGGGCTTGAAAAATAGGCTTGCATGGGAAATGAAGGAATATTAAGCTTTGTCCATACAACAGCTGTCTGAGTCTTTCACTGAATAAGAATGGCCTTATTCTAATAAGATCACTGCTCTACACTTCCACTGCATAAATTGTTTTGTAGCATGCACTGTGCAGATCTATATTTTTCACAAATTATTGCTACTCTGCTGTACTCTCTACAAGGAAATCCTCATGTGCTGTTTCTAAAGTGCAATCTTGTTAGGTTTGAGGCTCACAGGCAGGCTGAGCTGATGGATAGCCAGCCCATAGCCGTGCATCTTTTAAATCTGACGGCTGAATAACAATCCTGAAAGGATTGCTTTCGTTCTCAAAATCTGACCATACAGAATTAGGGAGGCAAATGTGTGTTTCTTGTATATTTTTGCTGGTAGGGATCTAGAAAATATTTCATATGCAATTCTCTCCTTTAGCATTGACGTGAGGGAGAAAAATGAAGAGAGTGTGATAAAAGAAATGTTTATTCTTCATTGGTATTTTTTCCAAAGAGGTGTTTTTAAGCATAACAAAAGCTTTGACATTTGCTTCTCTGTTTGTAGTTGAAGTGACTATGATGACCTTGAGAAAAATCCTTACCTATAAGAATTCATAAGGGACATACTGCTAGGACATGTGATGTAGACTAGGCAGTAAAACTGACATTCAGAAAATAGATCTATTTGACTGTTTGGGTATTAAGCTTGTTTCTGGGAGGAGACAAATACTATGGTCCTGATCAGAAGTATTTGAATATGTGCACAATATGAAACATTTCACTGTTTCACTGGTTCCATTGCAAGATTACTCTTGTAGAATTAAATGCCTTCATGTGTGCGGGCTGCAATGAGGGAGCAGACCCTCTGCTACTTCAAAGTGCCTTTAATGGAACAATGTCAATTTAAAACAGAAGTGTTTCTGCCCTGCACTTCCATCTTCGTCTGTTTATAACAGTCTGCTTTCACGGGAGTTCAGTGTCCAAACTTCTTTTGGGGAATAACTTTCTCTATTTTGGCCCTTATTCAAGGAGATTTTGGGGGTTTTACCATTACAAAAAATAAAAAATAAAAATCTTCAAAGCCCTTTTCTGTGGGTGTTATGTCATGTACAATTTGTAATAGGCAGTGCTGTGAATGAGACAGTTCACTACTATTAAGCTAATGAAATACAAAGTGTAAGTGGTTTCATTATGCCAGCAGCAATTCTTTCTTACATTCCATTGCAATACTTATTCCATAGTATGTTGTACAGTAGGAAATTCTATTGAAATTTTTTTATTATTATTATTAACTTTGAGCTGTAAAAAGAGATTGCAGAATCTTAGGCCATGGATATATAATCTTGAAAACATGCTGAATGAATAGAGTTGCCTGCATGGAATTAGGGTATTACAATAATGAATGCAATCATGTTGTGAAAGGCTTTTTATATTGTTCAGAGTCACACGAGAGTGCAGCAAGATTTGTTTGGCAAGTAGCATTTTGGCATTCTCTGGTTTTCAAATTCCTAATCACAACTTTACCTTAATGTAAAGGTTTTATTTCTAACACATTATTTGCATGCATGTATGTACATATGCCAAATGTTTTTAAAAATGTGTACAGTTCATTAAAATGGCTGAAATTAAGTAGTTGTTATTGACAGAAGAATAATTGTGCAATGGTGGATTCAGTTCCTTTTGCCCCAGCTGCTACGGCAAAGCCGTAAGCTGTTTCTAAGCTGCCTTATTGGTACAAATACATGCATGTGCAGGTGCCCTCGTTTGTGTGCATACATAATATATGCATGAAGGCAAGTACTGCGTGTGTGTGTGTGCATACTTGGCCTGTGGCCACATACACTTATTTTCCTTAATTGCTATGTTCAAAAGGCAGCATAAGGCGTGAGAAGGAAGGACGCAGACATCTCCTGATTCCTGTGTCATCCACGACGCAGCTGACTGCATTGCAGGTCTTCTCCTGCTGCCAGTGGAATTGAACCATGATGAGGAGGGACCACCCTCTAATGGAGAAAAATAGTATTTCGGTTTCGGGCCTCATTTGAATATTGGCTTTCAGCTTTGCCTTTGTAGCATGGCTGCAGCATTACGCAGTGAAGCAGAGACCACACAGTACCTTAGCACAGAAGGGGCAATTTACAGACAGCTGGCCCAAAAATGTGTCAGATGCTTTCCATTCAGATTGCTCCCATTACTTTAATCCTGTGGTGTAGAACCTCATCTCTGAGTTCAGTTTTTAGTCGGTTTGTATTTTGTTCATGTCAACAAGCATTTTAGACATGTAAATCCTAGTGGTATAAATGGACATTTCCCCCCTGAATCTCACCAAGAAAAGCAGTGTTCTTAGTTGAGAGAATTCATAGTCAGCCAGTGGTAGCACTCTGTGAGTGGTCTGTTTATTTTTGAAGCCTGCATGCATTTCAGATTAGTTTTGCAGATGAAAAGAAAGGCAATTTATCCTTCTTGAAAGCTGGCTTAAGCATCATGCATGTGAAAGCTCTAGCTCCACAAAGACATATCCTCAAATGCAATAAATATTTCCCTCAGCAGTTCCAAAAGTTCATTTCCACAAGGAATCTGTTTGCTGGTTTGTTGTGGTTTTTTAGGGTTTTTTTTAGTTGATATTTTAATTTAGAAATATCTGTTTATGTTGTTCAAAGAGATATACAACAGGAAATACCCAAATTCCCTATCAGAGAAACCACATGCGTAGCACACGGTATGCACACACAATCTCCTGAATTTTCTTTGCTATTAGGTGTTGCTTTAATGAGCACTGAAAATACTTCTTAGCCAATAGAACTAATTCACTTATTTAATGCTGAAAGACTTAAACCCCTCCAAGTCTACAAGCATAAGCTTATATGTATTGTTCTTTTTAGTTTAGGTTATGTTATGTTTTCCAGACAGTGTGAAATTCAAAATTCACACCTGAAAAAGTCTGCAAAGCTGTTGTAATGAAAGATAATTTTTAAATTAATTTAATGAAAGCACTGTTATCCGGTTTGTAAGAGGTAATTACATTTCATCTCTAAAATTCCCCCTGATTGCTTCAACAGCAAATGAAGACTCTTTTCTTAAACAGTTGTGTGTTACTGCTACACATTATTGACAGCAGACCTGATGGAAAATTCTCCAGTATTTTATTATTTTTTTGATTTCAAATGATGCTTAGAAGACAGTACACTCACCTATATGCACATATACACCTATGCACTCATATTTGCAAATAGACCTATATGTGATTTTGTTTGGGATTTTTGTGAGCTGGTTACAGGGGAAATTATACCAGTTTACAGCAAAGAGAATTGTTTATATGCTCCCCTGTGCAGGAAGTACTCACTTAATGTCAAATAAAGCAGCATACAATGACATTTCCTCCTTCTGGCCACTTCTTTGTCCAGGTGGCATTTGTGTATAATATTCTTTGCAGTCAGAAGATTGCATGAATTGCAGCTGGGAGGAGGGATGCTTGGGGGGGGTGGAAAGGCTGGCCCTTGTTTAAGAAAAGCCAGCTGCAATCTGGCTCAGAATTTCTACTTTCCATTCTTAAATTTGTGAACTTCTCTGGGATGGTGAAACATGCTATGTATATGAAGAATATTGAAATTCACATCTAAGTGTCTAAACTATGTTGAAGAAATTGAGAAGAGAATACAAAGAATGGAGAAGAAAAGAGTACGGTCTGAGCAATACATTTTCACAAATCAAGAGCTGCAATAAATAAGCTATTTGATTCACTCAACTAAGTCAACCTCTGAAACACCACTTATATTTTTTTTCTTCCATTGCCTTATATACTTGCTAAAAACGGTCACCGAAGTGAGATTGCAGAATTTACCAACTCAGTCCCACGCAACCTTGCATTTCAGCTGCTACTTTTCTGTTTAATGACTTGCATGGCTTCTAGCCAGAATTAATTTAGTGTGGATGGAGGTGCCAGTACCTGTGCTAAAACACTAATACACATTCAGGTTGTAGCACACTGGTCTATAGTCTTCTGCAGTCAGTCTTGCTACTGTCACTATTTGATCTGAAAACTAAACTGGTATTTATAAAATAGAACTCTTAGCGCTCTTAAGGCATTGGACTTTCAGGGTTTTTTTTCCCTGTTTTGCCAGGGAGGCAAAGAGAGATGTGCAATGTGATCACAGCATGCTGGAAAGCAATGACCAAAATGCAGTATGAAGCTGAAGTTTTACATTATGAGATTATTGCCAAATTTAGGAGAGGGACATCATAAAGACATTGACTGATGAGTTTTAGGATTATGTCTCCCTAAGTTATATTTATGTGCGCCCCAAATCAAACTTGGTTTTCTAAGGCTCCATCTTTAGTTAAAGTAAAAACAATTAATCTCCTGGGGGCAATTGACCCTACAAATCTTATATAAGTGATACCTATCTTAAGTCTGGAGAAATCATTCCTTTGAAAGTGTGTCTGTCTTCCTTGACTACAGGGGGTGTATGAATAACAAATTTGTCTTAAATACCTAATTTTCAGGTGTCCAAAGTATGATGAACTCCACATTACACAACTAGATTAGCATTTCGATCCAAATTAGCCACAGAAAAGACTAGATACAAAACAAGGCCATTGGGGAACACCATGCTGATACTTTTTCATGTGTAGGCTACAGCATGAACTTTATATGTATCTATGCAGGCTTGAAATAGTGCCAATAAAACAGCTACTTCAGAAAGCTGTTGTGTCTCTTCACAGACCTGTCATAGAAAGTGGCTTTGAGATGTTATGGTTAAAGACTTTGTAGAAATTTTTTGGGTGGTAGCTTGCTACTCACTCTACAACCCATGTCACTATTTCTTGGCCGATTTCTTTCTTCTTTAAAACAATCCTGAGTTTAAATAATGCAAAGAAGCTAGAAAGACAGAAAGAAAGAGAGGAAGGAAGTGGGTGGGCAGGGCGGAGAGAGAGAGAAAAGAGAGAAGATGGTTTATCTGGAGCACAACCTTCACTCTTTTCCATTGAGGGTGTTATCCCAGCCTTTTCCAAGTCCAAGCATTATCCTTTCCTTCCTTTGATATGTTGCTGCCAGCACTTCTATGGGGTGTAAAACTGCTCACATCTCTTGGCTCCTATGGAGCTTTGTGGATTTACTCCATCTGAGATATTTAACCATTATCTGAAAATTCCTGTTTGATTTATATACAATGGGTTAAATTTGGTGGCAATAACATCACGCAGTCCTCCTGGCTTCCAAGCAACTACAAGAGTATAACTGTTGGCAGAGGCTAGCCCGTTTTGCTTTAGCAGAGCACAGCTCATTTAATCCTTTTAAGACTTGGAATCACTGTTATCCTTGGTCCTACTTGAACTATCAAACTAGGTGCTTTTATCACCTGATTAATTAGGAAGCAAAGCAGAACCAAGCTGTCTAATGAATTCTGTATCCTTCTTTTTTACCTGCCAATAATGGGCTACCCAGCTCCACATTTTGAACCAGAACAGCACTGACTCCTTGCCTTCTTGCAAGAGAAAAGATCCATCTGGGAGAAATATTGCACATGCTCACAGGGATAAGTTCCAAAGACTATAGGTAATTCACTTGTCTATTTACGAAGGATTTTGGGGCTCAGAAGACTTTGCAGGTGACAGGATCTTGGACACAGTGGTCAGTCAGAACATCCCAGCAATGCAGACCAAAGAGTTCAGATTTTGCTGTTTTGAAAGTACAAATCTGCCAGGAAAAAAATATTCCAGGGCTAATTGACAAAGCTGCACCTCCTGGTCAGCCCTGGCTCCCTTGACACAGCATTAGTAACTCACTCTTTCTCATCACAGCAGAAGTAGCTTTCAACTCTCCCCCATGCACTGAAAACAAGGAGACACCTTCGGCAATGGCCATGCTGCTGGTTCCCCTTTGCTACCGCTCTGTACCACAAATCTGTTCTCACCCTCACAGCCGATGGGAGGACATGCAGCTGAACCTCGCTGTTCACCAAAAGCTTGTGTTTGCCTCCCTTCTCTTACTCAAGTAAGTCTGTTGTTGCTCAGCCAGAATGAATTTATAGAACAGCTCCAGCTCTATGCAGCAGCTCACAATAGTGGGCATATACACATACAGATATATAGAAATACATATACATACAAACCATTATGGTATGCAAACCATAATTTTTTAATTCACTTTTATATTTACAGTTTCTCCTTCCCCTGTCCAGCCATGAATTGCATAACCACAGTTTTATTTTTAATTACTCAGCTTTTCAACAATCTACATGCAAGACTGGCAAATTATTGGCAAATATTGCAGAAAACAGCCTCTTTTCTGTTTTAATACAAGTATTTATATGGAACTATTAATCACGTAGGCCCCAGATCCAACGGTTCTAGCTTTATCACCAAAAGAAAAAATAATTTGAATGTGGCGTAGTGGTCAATAGTATCACATTACTAGGCTTTTCTCCATGCAACACACTAATACATCTATATACATGCAAAACAGTGTTAGTATCCCAAAAACTCTTATGCTGTTTCTAAACCATAGGCCTAATTTTCATTTTTTATTACTATATTGAAATGTCACAAAGATTCTCCTCTTAAGAATCCATCTCGGGTATAAATGAGGGTCAGAGGAATACAACACTCCTACCCATTTTGTTAGAAAAAGTAGATCATCTAACAGTGGAAATATTATGGCACTGGCTGTGCAGTACCAGCTAGAGGAAACCACAACCTGAGAGCTCTACTATAGGCTTCTATGAATTGTGGTGCCAAGGATGAAATTGTTAGTAGTGAAAGTAAAGACTAGTAAAGATCAGACAAATAATAGGTGTATTTTGAGGAAAACCATGGTGGTTGTCTGTCTGTTGACAACAGGACAGACAGGAATACTCTGTTGAAAACAATTTTTGATGAACAGTGACCTTTGTGAAGAATTTGCATTTGTCTATATAAATTACCTTTATAAAACATCAAACTGAAGGATTTAACTTCAAGGGGAAAGAAGGGATTCAAAAATGCACAAATGTTCTTCGGAAGCTCTTTGTTCCCAAACCTCTGTTTTTCTTTCTTTTGTATCCTGAAATGAAACAGCTCTTTCCAACAACTTGCGCTTTATGCAGAGATCAAATTTTGAGTGAATTCTGAAGCAAAAGCTCAAAAAAATTTGCTGTTTAATGTGCAAGTCATGAATAGACTGAAGTACTTAGCTCACCAAACAGTTTTTCAGGCAAAAGGTCTGCAGGTTATGTGATACACAAATATTTGTGCAGACTTATTTCTTTCAAGATTGTACATTCAGCAGCATTTATATCCAAACAATGACATAGACTCAGATGTTTTATAAAGCAAAAGTTGTGTGCATAAAAATAAAAAAGCAACATTTGGGAGCTTAAGCATTTGGATAGTTTTAAGAAAAATCTTAGAGGTAATTATTTGTTCTTTTGTCCATGCACAAGAGACTTGAATATATTGGCCACTGACTTGGCAACTTGTCACTGTGTGTAGAATTCCCACTGCCCCTGATGGTAGCAAGCAATACACCTGGAAAGTGCTTAATGGATCAGGTCATCCAGAAATCCTTTTATCTGTGTTGCCTGACTACTTCTAATAGTGAGCAGCTTCTTTTTTCAGCAGCGGACAGAGATCTGTATGCACCAATAGCAGAGAATATGTTTGATGCTACTGTTTGGTCCCATGTAAGTTAATCACACATCAATGTATGTTTTTAAAAAAATGTAGTACTGATTTGGAGTGATTTAGAGTCTCATCTTAAATAAGCAACATGACAGACAGAATTGATTGATATTCTTTCTGAAAGCAGCCTATAAGGCACAAAAACCTCCAAAGAAACAAAAATCCCACCTCAGTACCAGTAGTAATAAGAATAAAATAAAAATCACAATATTTTTAAGATTGTGAGACTTTTGTATGATTGACTGAAAGCCTATCTCTTTCCAACCCTGAGTAAAAAGAAGATATTTTCTTTATATTTCCGCTAAGGCTTTAACTTAAAATGAAATTGAAAAAATAATGGTTATCCTTTGCTATTGCAATTCATAAATCAGAGCACACCATTCCCAAATCAGGATAACATCCAAATGCCAATAATTCCCACTAGATCCCTCAAAACTTGGCTATTCTGAGCACTTGGTACTGTTCCCACTTGTTGCCCATCCAATGAAGTTTGTGTCTGCTTTTTCTATCATCCTGTCCTGTCCTCTTCACAGATTGGGAGCTGTCAGTCACTCTGAAGTCTTCCAGGGCTGCTTATTCACTGCTCTCTCCCTCCATTCCGCTCTTTTTTGTGGTCTCTCGATAGCTCTCCACCTCTCTCACACCTGTCCATTCATCGTTCACCTTCTGCTATCATTTAGGTGGCTACTTTGTAAGTTTTAAGTGCTACTGTCTCACTTGGGAGCATTTTATGTCATTTACAGTGTGGCAAATAGTGATCCAAGCTGAAGATCAGCAGAACCTAATTTGCTTCATGGCGCGCATATAGAACACGTTAAACCAAACTGAATTCACAGGTGCTGTACAGCTCCTCGGTGAAAGCGTTCAGGAGTTAACAGGGTCCAGCACGTCCACTACATTTCATTCCACTTATTTTGCCTCCTTCTTTTCAGCTTCTAGCAATTTAATTATGTGGGTTTTTTCACTAAAAAAAAGTACTTTTTTTGTGGCAATCCTTAATGAGTAATTTCGTGGAAAGTTATTTGGGCATTCATCCAATATATTTGGAGCATGCACAAAAATAGAATCTTTAAAAAAAAATCAGACGCAACAGAAAAGATATAACAGGATTTTCACTTTAACATACACCTCCCTCCTCCACTCTTTATAGAGTCACTTGGGCAATACAAACTGTAGTGCAGGATCTGTTTCGATTATCAGAATAATGGGGGTGAGAATGATGTGGTTTGTGTTCATGGTGCACAACTGGTAGGATTCACTACAACAGAATAATTCTGCTTATAAAGGGTATTTACATATTGGCATGATGCAGCTGGTATTTCCATATGAAAATTAAAAGGTAAATTAGACTGGAGTCAGTTACAAAATCATTTAGCTTCAAGAAAATTTCATCCTTAGAATGAAATAACCATGTGGAAGAGTAAGGTGAAGAAGGTAACCTTCAAAACAAAAGTTTATTTTTTTATGTATTTGGGTTTGGGGTTGATTTTTTGGAAACTGGTCTTTTTATCTGCAGGAGGCTTGATGTGGTCTGTCACAGTCTTCCTGGTTTCCTTTGGTATGTTCCAGACACATTCCCTGCCCAGTCTTCCTTTTGTTTTGATTAAAGAACAGCTAGGCTACTTGCTACCCTTTCACTTCTCCACATACACGTTTTTGTTTAATGCTCTGGATAAATTATATCACTAATAAAGAACTTTAAAATAATGTTGACCTCCCTACAAATAAATTGAGTGTAATATTAACATTTAGCTATCAGTCCTTCTAGGCTTGTGCTTTTGATCTCTTTTTATGACTAGCCAAAAAGAAATGCACTTGAAAGTCTTATTCAGTCTAAATGTGTTGCCATAATCAACCTTACACTCTATTATTACTTGCAAAGTTTTGACTGATCTAAGTGTGTTTTCAACTATTGATTCATGTTTAATAACAGCCATATCTGGAAAACAGTCAAAGCTTTATTATTTTGTAGATTTTGCCCTTAAATCACTTGTATTAATCATGCTTGATGACTGAATATTCAATACTCATGACTTTTCCTTTCCTTTTTCCCCTCCACCTCCTTCATTTCACACTTCTATAACTTCTTTGATCTCTTATTGTCAAGGCTAGAGCCAGAGCAAAAATCATTGAAGTCTGCCTTTGCCCTATTTATTTAAATGTCAAAGGATCAAACTGTCAGTATCTTCTGCAGAATCCCCGGCACAAGCAAAATAACAGATATTTCTGGGTTTGATGCTCTACAAAGACAAGGAAAAGAAGAGGAACAATCACTCCTTTATAATTGGAATACTATATTTGTGCTTTCTAATCACATCTCACTATTCCATCAAAATCCAATGGGCAAAATCAAATATACAAGTCAATTGCACCATAATTCATCAGATTTTAATTAAATCTAGGACCCAAGGTTAGAAGAAATAGGAGTCAAAACCCCACATCCCCAAAAGTGGGATGCTTTTCTGTGTTACTATTTGTTCATTTTTCATCCCAAAACTATTGCCTGTTTGCAAAAATAGACAAAAATCTCACATGAAAGTTTTTAATTTTGCTTGCTACTTTTAGTGCTTCAAATAATACTTTTGGAATAGTAAAACACTTTTTTTTTTTTTTAAATAGTGCATTTTGTCTTTGTCTTTATGTCAAAGACAGTACACAGGGGTTAACACTTCGTAGTAGAGTCTCAGGGAGAAATCTGCTTGCTTTCAGCATTAGAAATAGAAGTTGAGGAAAAGGAATTTCTTTGCCTGAAATTATTCACCTGACTCTAGCTTCTGTCTTTCTATTAAAAGTAAGAGCTGTCTTCCCTTTAATTTGAGTGCCACTAGTTTCAGGGATCCTGCCAACCTCATAACTTCTGGTTCCCTTTCACTGTACTGGTGCTCAGCTGGAGAGTTTCACCTCTGTCATGGCATGGATGCAGTCGTGTCAAAACTCCTTGCTGTCAGCATATCCTCAGGTTAATCTTATTTTCTTGGGTCAGTGAGTCATTCATACGAAAACATTTTGCGCTGCTTCCTGGGTCTGTTCTGTCAGGTGCTGACCATTCTTTTCAATGAAAGTGGTTGACATTGTTTAAAGTAATAAGCTATCCTACAAATTCAATGTATCCAATACGAAGGAAATTGCACTTAAAAACTGGGATCTCTTAAATATTTCATTGACTATATATTTTGTTAAGGAATGCTGTAGGGAAGTTTGATATTCGTTCATCGAACCTTAATGTTACTATGTTACGCAGAGCTGCAAGAGCCTGAGAAAACAACTCATGTGATGGGGATCCTTTTGAAGAAACAGTTCTCCCAGTAAAGCTGTTATTCCAGCCGCCTTCTCGATACATCTTAAATACTTGAAGACCTTTAATTATAAGAAAAGTGAAGCTTGAATGCAGGAATATGACTTTACTATAATATACAAAAGTAATATTATCATTATTTGCACTCCTGAAAGTAAATATCTCAGTTCCAGCACTTGAGAGCAATGATTATTCCCAAGAAATAAGAAAAGATAATATTTTATCCTGTCAATAGTTGCAGTCAGTATTTATTGTGCACTATAAACAGTGAAGACAAATTACTTCCTTTGGAAACATTGTGGGATTATTTTTTCCCCTTAGGTTGACTTCTGTAATCAGAAAGGGAAAAATACAGTCTTATCACTGAAATTATCCAAACAGTCAATGAGAGTGGAGATGGAGAGAAACACGTTGCACCACAGAATCTCTCTGTGAAAGATAAACCTGTCTGTACTTAGAAAAATTAGAAATAGTGCACAGGTATATGCCGAGTTCTATGAGCTGATAAGCACACCCTTGTCACAGAAGGGAAGGGTCCCCAGTGTTTTAGAATCTCAGTTACAGGAACTGGGAATCCAACAATGATTGGATTTCTAGTTCAGCCAGAATGAAGACACACTTGATTGTTCTTCAACCTAAAAGAAGAATCTGCTGTTGCCAAAATTCATGAAAGTTAAGTCAGACATAAAAGAAAAACAAAATACACTATTAGAGAAAAAAGTTATCAGTGGTACTGAAATTATCTCAGCAAAGGGGAAGCTATCAAGCTCTATTAGTCATTGATATCATTTTACTATTTTTAAAATGAATATATATAAACTGAGTAAGTTTATAAAGTAAAACATAATGATGATAACATCGGAGCTAATACAACTTGTAAGAAACTGTTGGAAGTTTTACAAGCATGGAAATAAGGTATTTTCCTCCTTAGATTCCCCTGTACATTTGGCATTAGCCCTGCTGGCCCTGCCGCATCAGGTGCACGCATTTGCTTTGTTTTTTACCATGGTACCCAAAGTCCTTTTGGAATCTCTCATCTTGCAGAGAAAGAACCCCAGTCCTTCCAAGCTGAGCCTACCCTTTTTATTATTATCTGCACAAATTTGTGTTTGGGTATACCAGCATGCACTTTGCTTGTTGCGAGGTCTCCAAGTGTTTCATGTTATTGTGAACTGGTCACCTGTCCTCAATCATTGCATCATCTGTAATACTAGATAACTTTCATGTTTCCTTCCAATCCACTAAGTATATAATAACACCCACTTATAAATCCAACAGCTCAGAGATGACTCCTTGTTTATAGTTTCTCTCTGTTAATTTCTTCTCCATTCAGTATATGCTATATTCCTATTACATTACTACTAACATAAAAGGTATTTATTTGATACGTCCACAATATCTTTTCCCTAGAGAACTTTCCTGCATTGTTAGTTAGAAATTCTACCATTTCTTCACCTATTAAAGATTCCTTTTAATTGTTATTATAAAGAGTTGTTTAAAGTTATTATCTTTCATTGTGCTGGTGATGCTTATATTCTTACGTGCTATATCTTTAGCAGTCAAATTGCATTACTTTCTCCTCCTATCAGCACTTAATAATTTTCTTAGTTCTATAGCTGTTCCTTAACTAAATTTTGTTTTGTGACCAGTAAAGTTGTAATTATGGGCTTATGACTTATGAGACATTTACTAAGATGTTTTGACACCTTTACTAATTAACAAATTTATTTTTTGATTAAATTGTCTCTTTCATCTGGTTTTGGCCACTTCATCCCCACTTATTTGAACTACCTCTTTATAGAAGATGTCCTCAGAGTATTGATGGACACAGAGCTGCTGACTCATTTTCAAGACCATGTGAGGTGTGACACAAAAACTCTTAAATTCCGAGCTGAATCCTCACCTTATTCTTAAACCTCCTGAAGGTCCTGTCTGCCAGAAATCGTGCAGGTGTGGCTCTGATGGTGTGTAACGTGATTCCTCTCCTGAGTTCAGAACCAGTTTCCTACAGGACTACGTTTCCAAGTCCTGGCCTTAATTATGTCTCCTTTGTGTTACAGTACAGACCTTATGGGTCCACCACCTGAAAGATGATACCAGGACAACCATCAAGATCACCCCTTTTTCTACCTCAAAATCCTTTACAAAAATACACCAATGCATTGTGTTTCTATATCTTTTTCTTTCCCACTTGTAACACAAACACCAATTTTGTCTTCAAACCTTATAGCATGTCAGCCACCAAAAGAGAATATGAGATGAGTGACTTGGCAGATCCAAATCTTCTAAATCCCTGCAAGTACTCTCTGAGTTACAAGAAAAAAAAAACTGGTCTTTTGAAGTGACAGATGCCCTTAATACAACCTGAGACAAATTCTTGCTCAGTAGACAGGGTGGTTGAGACCATAGACAATATATTCTATTTTGTGCCTCAAGAACAGTTCCCTTAAAGCTACAAGGCATCAGCTTTCCCTGGAACCTTCGCCGTTTCCTAACTTCACAGGTAAGCTTTATACAAGCAAACTGAACAGTAGTAACCTGATCATCATGAAGTTCAACTCACTTCTTATTTCAGAGTGTCTGAAGAGAATACAATAGCTTGTTTGATACAAGGTTAGGGAACTGAATTCTAATCCTAATCAAAGATGGTCAAGATCTGAAGATCTGATAAGCATAGAGTGACCTGCTGACTATCCTTAAGAAGTGAATTCAGGAGTAGTAATCTCTAAATCACTCTCAGAACCATCTCAACATTAGCAAATCTGGTCTCAGGAGAGGCAGCTTTCCAAATCCAGACCTAAATCCACTTCTCAGTCCTATGCACTCAGAGGGAACCCCTACATCACATTCAAGAGGAGACATGGATGTTACAAGAAGTCAAATTTCTTCTTCTCAAGTTAGCATGCTACCCAACACACCCAGAAATGAACTTTCAATACCCAAACCATGTCCCCACTCCTGTCTCTAAGGAACTGGCTGGTCCATCACATGAGAGGAAAATGTAGCAGTCTTCAAGATCAGCCCCCTTCACATCTTACCGGCCTCTGCATAACACACCTCTGCCCTCAGCTAACATGGACATTGACTCTAACCCTGCACTGAAGAATATATTTCCACAATGGGTGCAGAACGAGGAGAGGAAGGAGCACCAGTTCCACCTCCTGTGATGTAGTTCAGCAGCAGGGGTTCTCCCCTTACATCGTCACTTTTGCCTCCATACTGTAATACCCTTACCCTCAGCTATGGACATCACCACTACCAGCTCTCCCATACAGCCTGAAAAGGAGACCACCATCATCATCACTACTTTCAGCACCAGAATGAGCCCTAGTGATGGTACTGACATAACTAGGGCTGTAAAAGAACTACTACCGTCATCTTTCTAGATGTGCTTTCTCCACTACTCTGAGCACCCAGATTGAATGCTAGTACTACTTACCCTAAGTCTAAGCCCATGGTGAAGGTATCTATTCATGGTCTTAAAGACAGATGAGGCCATGGTGGTTATGAATACTAACCCTAGTTTTTACTCTGCAAATTCTGGGATGTATGCTGGTTAAGAGGACCAATGAAGCTTATAATTCCCAAAACCAAATCCTACAAGCTTGTGAAGAGCCCTCACATCCTGTGAGTGGGAAGGCCCATAAGGAAGATGACAGGTCTGATAATAACCAGCTTCCTGATCCATTGAACTCTGCAGCATACACCAAAATAAAAGCTCCCAAATGAATTAGATAACAAAGCTGTAATCATAAGACCCGTAACCACTCTCACAGTTCATGCAAATACCCACGTCTATGAAGAGATGAACTTCCTGCATGACTCTGTAGTCCTTACAAGTCTCACTAGAAAGCTAGAAAACACAGATTTTTCAAGCCCTTTTTCTTCCTAGCCCTATCCTTACTATAATGGTAATTAGAGCCAGGAAATAAATCCCTGAGTTAAATGAGATCCTATTATTTCGATCCTATTAACACCATGCCCTCTTCCTAGCCCTTTAGGCATTTCTGAATCCAGAAGTAATCACGGCTCTGAATGTGTGCATTCTCAAATTCTAACCCTAACAACACCCCTGAATTCTAACCCTAATTAAACTTAACTTTAATTATTGAGGGACCAATTGTACCTTAAAAGAGAACATGACTCCTTGGACCTTTCCCTAATTCTGTGGGGCCTTCAGTGACTGTTAATAAAATGGAATTTTTAAGGTTTATTCCCAAGTCCCTGCCCAAACACGCTCTCTACTCCAGTCTCTACTTACAGCCTACAGTGGATGAAACACATGATACCGTCTTCTGTGGATAGCATTCCCTCTTCCTAATTTCTACCTCTGCAGTAATGAACTGAAATTCTGAAGCTTTATATTCCCAAATTCTACATGAAATCTCAACCCTAGCTCTACTTAATTGTAACAAAGTGATTGGTTCTTACTAAGCCTTAAACCCAAATCTAATCCAAACATTATGATGCCAAATGGATTGGTAACTATGTCAAAAAGGAAAAAAAGAAAAGCAGAAAGAAAGGAAAAGCAAAAAAAAAAACCATCTTTGATCCTCATGAGCAGTAACCCCCTCCCTTTCTCCAGGGCCTGCAAAATTTAACAATAGATTACAGGGAAACAGGTTTTAGAAATTTTGAATATCTCTCTCTAGCTAGTTCTTGAGCCTTGGAGATTCCAGTAATGAATTAGATTAGTTAGAGGGTATATTCCCGAACTTTAGCTTAACCTGGAAACTTTTTACTATAAGGATTAATTTCTATACAAAAAGACAATCTAATGAATTTTTAACACCAGCTCCCTCTCTTACTCCTTGAACCTCACAAAATCCAGCTATAGATTTACTCTCAAATCAGTTGGCACCAGACCCTTAATCCCCAGCTTTATTTATTACCAAAAGACCAATCTATGCAATAAATGATAATGAAAAGACAATGGCATAACCCAAGCAGCAGAAGTATTAAGTACCAATCCAGTATTAAGGTAGCCTCTTGGTATTTCCCTAGATGCAATCTTGTTTTGAAATATTCTTCCTCCAAATGTAATTAGAAATATAACTGAGACACATTTGTATACTAGATGCAAATACAGAGGAGTGGAGATGCCGCTCACACCGCTTTCCTTTCCCCTTTTACTGTCTTTATAACATGAAACTACTGGTATGTATGATGTACTTAGGCTTATAACATGAGAGTGTCTGGAAATTTTTGAGAGTGGGATGGTTCTAGAAGACTGTGTGGGATGAAGGCAGCCAAAACAAGTATGGTATTTTCCATACTGGGTAATATTTGGGTCAGCCTAATGCAAAATATTTCCAGGAATAAAAATCTGGAATTTGTTTTAGACTGTTCATTCCAATATCGGAGATAGGAATAAACTAACCTTTATGCAATATGGACAAGTGGAGGACCAGAACCTGGAAGTTAATTGGACAGTTAAATTCTATCGACATTATAGAGTTTGGTTGCATGGTACATCCAAACAGATAGATCTCCTTCCTTTGCTTGGCAACTAGTGGAGCCCTATGGCAGGGTCCATTTTCAAATACATCCCTCTGTTTGCCAGAAGGTAGATGGAATCTATATTTAGCTTGATTTTATACTCTTTCCCTAAGCATCTGCTCCTGACCACTACTTAAAGCAGGACTGCATAATCCCTGGTGTCTGATAGAAAAAAAAAACATGTACATGTTAAGTTTAGGGGCCAGACCTCATCTGTTGTTAACCTGCAGATCCACTGAAGTCAGATCATAACCTGAGGATATGGATCCGTGAAAGCTGAGAAATTCAGGATCTAGTCTATTACTGTACAGGTTTTGAAGACTTCCTGATTATTTTAAAAATCATTCACAAATCCTTATTCCTGCACAATTATTGCACTTGTCTAATTGATGTACAACCTCAGGGGATCATTTGCTTCATACTGTACCTGACACATAATTTCTCAAACAGAGATTACTATTAGTCATCTCTCTTCCATGCTTTGCATAGGTCACTAAAGTAGCATCAATCTGTGCTAAAATGAATTTTAATCATCTGAGTCATATTCTGATTAGATCACAGCTACAATGGTGTAAATGTTTGAGTTCAGTGGAAAATCATCTGTAAAATAGAGTTACTAAGCTCTTCCTTTCCCTTTGTTCTTTTTTATTTCCAGCAAAAGATAGAGCAATCTACTTTTGAAATGAAAAGACAACAGTTCTCAAAAAATATTATACATATTATGTATTGTAATTTGACTGCTGAAAGATTGTAATTAAAGAGGTGCAGTTAAAAAAGCAATGTCACACTTCTAAATCTTATAAAATCTCAAAGCATTTTACATACTGTAAATTAAGCCTTATGGCACATTAACTGTAATATGTTAAAAAAAAATATGGGTTATATTTTAGCAGTGAAGAATCTGCGTTGTATACACCTCTCACCCTGTAGGAGAGACTGTGTATGAAAATGTCAGCAGCACATCTGTGTGATCCAGGAAACAGGACTAAGTTCCCCATTCAGTTAATGCTTTCTTGTAGAAATTTGGGACCATATTATCACAACAACTCAATTTTCACCACAACAAAGCTGGTAAGCTAGTTTTTTTCAAGATTATCCAAAAACCATGTTTTTTTTTCTTTTATTCCTGTCTTGTGATATTTCCTGATGAGCTTTGTGAAGGGCTATACATCTTGTAAGCTTAGCTTTGTAGAAATCAAGACATTTATTTTGTTGCGTCTAATTGGTTTCCAAAACAAGTCAGTCACTCGTCTGGCAGTTCCTTATTAGTTATAAGGACATATTACTGCTTCCTTCCCTTTCACAACAATGTCTTTTAGAAATTACTGTTTATTGCATTGTGTAGTATATCACCCAGTGCATAAGCATTATCTATGGTAGTAGGTGTAATATACCTAGGACTTCAATATCAGTTCACTGATGCTGCAGTCAGCTGGATGACAGCATGGACTTACTTCCACCTTCTATTGCCCTCCAGAAGACAGCAGCATTGTGCAGACTGTCCTCAGGAAATAATCACAAACTGCACAACAGAATTGTCTGCAAGAATGTTAGGTGGCTTCAGACCAGACACAGTGACTGCTTTACCATCTCAACACCTGCATATTACAGAACATGGATGAACAGCACCAGGAAACTTTCTTGGTACTGTTTACATGTGTAGAGAAACATGAGACACTTGTGTAAATTAGACTGTAATGCATTACTATTGATAATAATGACACCAATACGTGACCTACAGTCTCCAAGCAAACTGCATATCAAACTATGCATGGGTCCTGCACATCCTAATTCAAAAGAACCCAATTACAGTTCCTTAAGAATAAGGCAATATAATATTCAACTCTTCCCATATCATCAAAGTAATGATATTGCAAACCATCTTCTATTTTTAGGGAGAAGTCTGCATTGAAAGTATACTGATGACAAAGCAGACTAGATTGTAGGTGTTATAAGATTAATTGGAAAAAGAGATTCTAGCTCAGCTTAATTTAATTTTCCATTTTATATTTTATAGGCATGTTTCCATATTCCCAAAGAAAATTCAGTTTCACGGATTTGTTGAATTTTGTAAAATTTATGACTAATGGACATAGATAAACTTTGTTAGATGGGGGAGTAAAAGACGCATATGGTATTAAATGTGGAAAAAGTAACCTGTGTTTCAAAGTTGATGATTGGCAGGAACATTTGCTTGGCCCTACAGACATTTATGAAAAAGCTTACTAATATAAATAAACTTGCAGAAAGCACTTCCATAACCCATGAGAGTGAAAATTCTCCAAGTGGTTAGTTTGATTACTTAAGAAGGAATACTTGATACCTGTAAATAATACAACATATATCTCAGTGGTAGCTCTGCATCCAAAATACTGTGTTCAGTCCTGGTCAAAACAGAGATAAACAAATGAAAGATAATTTAGGAAAGGGCAACAAGCATGATTAAAGCTGTGCAAATAAATTCATAGCATGCATCAAAGGGATGAGATGTTTTATTTTAGATGGGAATTAATAGAAGGGGACATGATAAAATTAAACAGAAAAGTTAGTGATATTAAAAAACCCCACATTTCAACCTGCTGTTTAGTATATCTCATGAGACGCAGACACACTTCAGTTAATCAGTATCTAAGTGATCTCTATGGTAAGAATATCCAGAGTTTTGACATGAAATCTCAGGATTTATCTAGGCTGTCTGGTATCAGACATGACGAAAACTGTAGTTTTTATCACCCTGGAAGGAAGCTTCCTCTGACGCCAGATGATTCCTGACTGTCCACTCCTCTGAACTCTGCAGCAGTAGCCCAACACCACATCCAAGTGTTGGATACACAAGGGGCAATTCCTGTCAGGATATCTTCCAATATACAGACATCTATTGCCCTGAAGAAAGCTGGGGAGAAATAGGGAGAATATAGCATATGTATGTCTGCTGTGGAATTTCTGATACCAACTAAACATTACAGAGGTGACTGTAACATCTGCAGTTCTGGTTCCTCAGAGATTTTCTTGAGTATAATGCTAAGTTTATCTTCTGAATGAAAAATCAGATTTTTTTTTCATGTAATAGATAATATTCTTCTCCCTACCTGAATTTTTCTGCATCTTTTCTATGGATTTATAGCCTGTCTTTTCATGTCACTTCTTACGATGCCTCACTTCTAGCTACCTCATTTTCTCTATGTTTCCTTTTCCATTCCCTATTATAGTTCCCTTTTTACAGGTCTCCTCTTTTTTTCCCTAGTTTTCACCAAGCATTTCCAAACTCTTACAACACCGTGTCTCTCTGGTTTCTTTGTCTTTCTTGCCCGGCTATTTTGCACCCTTATTTTCCCTATAATCCTCAAATGTTGTTCCCTCTGCTGCTAAGTATCTCTATCCCCCCCCCAACTTATTTTTCATGGTGTCTCTCCAAGACCTGTACCCCCTATTTTTTCCTCTTCAATTTTGCATTTGCTGTTTCCCTTGCACAGTTCTGTGGCTTTGAGTACAGTAGCTACAACCTGTGTGAAGATGAGGGAAAGGGACAGTGGTAATTGACAGATGGTCTTTTTTTCTCTGATTTCTGTCTGATAATGATGCTAACGTAGCAATGAAATCTTAGAATTCTAATAAAAATTTACCAAAGCATCACTTTCCAACAGCATGAAATTTAACTCTTAACCAGGCTTAACCAAAAAGTAAAATTATAAATCTTTCCAAATAACTCTTCAAACAAAAAAAATAATAAATACACATGCTAAATAACTAACTCTGACTTTTGTTTTTGCCTGGGAAACATTCAGGATAGAAAAAGAGGAGGCTACTAAGTGGCACAGATTGTGAACTAGTGACTGAAGTTAGAGCTTGACAGATGTCCACTGTTTGATGGGCCTCTAGCATTCAAATTACTCTCAGATTAGCCAGCACATCTCGAGTAATAAAGGAGAATAACGATTTCAGCTCTCTTATTTATTCATTTTACACTGAGTCTGAAAGCCATAAAACACTATGCTGATGGGTGTAAATTGTCTCAGACAATTAGCTCCAATTGTACAAAAGCAAATTTGAAGTCTCTCCAGTTTAATAAGCAAGATGCCTTGGATTGCATTTCAAATATTAGTGAAGTAAACAAAAAGAGAGAAAAAAAAAAAAAGGCTTATAGTGGGCAGACAGATGTGTAACGTCCAGGGTGTGACTGGAAAGCACTGTTAGGAATATAAATCTGCAATGAGGACACTTCAGCACAAACTAACTGCTTGAATGCAAATTTTCCTACCCTTTGTGTATTATTAATCTTTTCTTAAAATTAGTAACACTGTTATCCTGTTCTGTATTTTATTTCTTGTTTTGATTGCTAGGTTAAGACAGATTCATGATGTTTACAGCTTCTTCACTAAGCTGTTACTTGATTTCCTCATCGGCTCAGAAAATTTGTCTGCAATGTCCATGGCAGGTTTTTCAGTAAAAGAATCCTGAAGAATACTTCTACCTCTGATCAGTCAGCAATGTCATTCAAAAAAATTTAGACAATTTTCCTTTTATGGTGACAAAGAACCATAATTCAGTTCAGACACTTTCAAAAAGCTGTACTATAGATATTTCCCTAGATATTTTTTTTTTTTTTTACAGTTTAAAGATTTCCTGAGAATGCACCATGGATTTGAACCAAAAGTGAGACCTAGCAAAGTGGATTCATCTTCTTAAGCATCACTGATTAATAATTTTCATTCTTGTCTTGCTGAAACTTATTTCTGTTGTTGATCCTGAGAGGTTTGCAGTTGGAGGAGGACTGAGCCCTGGTCATTCAGAAAGGAATCTGAAGGTAGTGTAGGAAATGATGACTTAATCAGTTCCAGATTTAAGACATCCTTTACACTTATGGACATTAAAAAATTCGTGGTGGTATTTATATAAATGGAAACCATGACACATGGACAGCAAATCTAAGGAAACCCACAAGCATCAGATTTATCACCCTTTTGCTGGACTTGTGCAGCAGGTACACTGAGTTCCCAGAATGCCACGATGGTGGCAGATTTCCTGAACAATGCCATAGAAGCCTTTAGCACAACCTCCTGTGTTACATATCTCGTCACAGCGGCTCAATAGATCCTCCTTCAGTTGGCTCGGGGCTGTCTGTCCTATTTGACTGTTTTAGCTTTGAAGTTAAGACAAATGGCTTCTGTGAAGTTGACATCAAAGCTGAAACAGTGGCAAAGGCTGAAACTGGAAGATCTCTGTGGAAAGTATCACTTTGCACAAAACTGATGGGAAAGTAATAGGGATCTACAAATCACCAATTCACAGCAGTACTGCTAGCTATTATCTCGTACTCCAACTATGAGTGCTGTCATTTCACATAATTGCTCCCAAATCAGTGAGTGAATTTTTCAGTGTTGTAAGGGAGGAAAATATTATAAATGTGAGATGAAAATAAATAACTTGCTTAATATAATACAAGTAATCAATAAGAAAGCAAGAAAATCATCCCAGGGTCTGTTTTGGTGTACCTGACCTTTGATACCTAGACTACACTTGCTTCATCAGCAAAAGACACCTGCAAGGGATATCAATTAGTTATTACAAAGAGACAGCAGTACCTGAAGCAAAAGACCTGGTTCTCATTTAGCCTAAGGCCTTTTCCACTGCACTAACAGTGTAAATGAATATACACAGTGTGTGAAAATTGCATTTGCAGTTGTAGAACAGCAAAATAGGCTTTTGTATATATGTCAATTGGATTCTCTGTCTCTATTTCCTGCTTTCCAACACATCTGCTACTGAGATGAGAATGGTCCTGAAGGACATACTCAGTACATATTAACAGTCCCAGTGTGTTCTGGTTTTTCCACAATGATTGTTTCAGCTTGAAGTTAGGTCCAAAACAATAGCTGTCTAAAAGTAGGCCTGTCTTCAGTTTCATTCATGGAGGTCAAGATAATTAAATATATGGTTTTCTCAGCAGTGAAAACTGAGAACAATATATATGATTTTCTACAAACAAATACATATTGTGTATTTAGAAGATATAGATTTAAAACACTATGCTTCCTCAAATTACAAACTGCTTATAAGTGGGTATGGTCTTTGTGAGCTTTTTTGGTAAATCAAGTATCAACAACATGATTTTTTATGCATAAATTCAAATTTTCATTCAGCAAATGTCATTTTCCTATCTTCAGCAACATCTTATTAGAAAAGTCATTAAGACTAATCCCAAGAGCACTTGTTGACTATCTCTGTAAAAAATTTCTTCCAACTTGATAGCCTTACCTGTTGTCTTTTCTCCTTTCATCCATGGCTGGTCAATACTCCATTCCACTTGTTCAGAAAACCAGTTTAAGCAATTATCAGTTTGTTTAGGGAAAGGTTGCATTTTTTCTGTGCTGTTTATGCTTAATGACTGTATTTCCAAATTCAGACTAAGCTTTACATGGCTTTATTAAGCTCCTACAGAATCTTCTTGAAGAGTGAGCCAAACAATGCTCCCTTTTTTAGAGGAAGAAAGAAATGCCAAAATCTTTACCTAGACCTGGCTATAGTAATGTCTCCTTTTCCTCTCTGTTGTGCTTTTATTGGTAGAGCTCAGGATCTTTTTAAGATTTGTTTTAATTTCCCTTGCAAAACCTAAGTCAGCTTGATCATCTCGGCCAACTTTTGGCAGCTTTTACTTTATTACTATATTTCCTAGCCTTTAATGTACAGCTTTCTTTGCTGATCAATCCTTTTCTTCATTCCCTGTAGGCACTTGGCTGACTCCACATATCCTCTTTAAGGTGCTATTAATTGAGCATAAGATTACGTATTTTTCATGTTTTGAGCAAAGTATTTTTGAAATCACAGAATTTGACACATTTATTTAAAGCCAATATTATAGTTTAGCAAATGTGGATCTCTATCAGCATATCTGCACAATCCATAGTGTATACCAGTTGGTGTCAAAGTAGTAATTAAATACAGCGCAAAAGCAAATCAGGTCCTCCAAATGTTAATCTCATTATCACCTTCTCAGCACTGCTTGCCAGAAAGTTAACAGCCGTTAAAGCTCTGCTGCTCATCCAATCAGAATATTAAATTAATCAGTATGGCCTGACACAAATATTGCCAGTGGTGTTAATCCTTTGCTTTGTACATAGCAAATGGGGAAATAAGCGGCTATCTATGGAGCTCGATGCATTCCTATTAATATTTCAAATGTGCATCCCGCTTTGGAATGGTTTATGTCATGGTGTGCAATGAAAAGTTTCTCAGAGACTAGAAAATGCCTCTCATGTCTGGTTCCCAAGCTCTTGCCCTCGCCTGTGTTCCCTTAGCACTGGTCATAGCTTTCTCTTTATTCTCTCTCTCTCTGTGCTGTCATATGATTTCCTGGCAAATTTTTAAAAAATGTGCCAACAGTCTATGAAATCAGATATGATTAGATAGATGTACCCAGACAGGCTCCGGCATTCAACAGGCATCTGTTGTAGGGAGCCATCTGAATCACAATCTAACGTTGTTCCTTTAAATGCATTTCGGGTATCACAAAAGCTATATAGTAATTTTTTTATTTTTTATTTTTTTGTTATAAGCAGACAAATGTGTGAAAACAGTGGCTGAAAGAGTTCTCCTGTGTTGTAAATCTTGGCTAATGAAAGACGTTGTGTTCTTAGAGACTTGGATGCTGCTTGATGGAGGCCTTTGCCTGCCTTTGTTATGATAGTTACAGCTAAGCCATGATCCTGTCAGAATTAATCACAGATAATTAAAAAATATTAAATGTACATAATTTCACCTTTCATGTGGATGCTTCTATTTATAAATAATGTACATCTATAAAAAGCATGGTTACAGCCTTCCAGAATTACAACTGTGTACATCCAGATGTGCATATGTGTATGGGTATATATATATATCTATAGGAGAGTACGCATATATGGGAGAATCCATATACACATATATCCGTGTGTATAGAGCTACCTAAATATTTTTGTATGTGTATATCTATCTAAACACAGAATATACATACATGCATATACTCATGCTGCAAGATGAATAAATATTCATTGCTCATTTTAATAATTCATCATAATAAATATTTATATAACATACACAATGATGTGTTGTGGTATAAATGTTTCAGTGGCATGAGTTCGGGCTGAATACATTATTTATGAGTGACAAAGCCACAAGTAAGTCATGCAGGTCAGCAATAAAATCTTTCCACTTCACTCATGAATTTCTCACATATTATCAACAGAAGAACTATTTTTCAAATGCGTAGAACTGTTAAGAAATTATTATTCCTGTTATTTTCCTGTAATATTGCCCCTCTTTCTGACCAGAAAGATTTCAAAATGACTGCAAACACGTACAGAAATTTAACATTTTAAAACTTTTGTATGTGGGTGAAATTAAACTCAGTTGTGATTCATTAACTAGGAATAAAGACAGCATCAAAACAAAGATGTTATTACTCCCAAATTATCTATAATGTTTTGAAAGTAGACCTGTGATTCTGATAAGAACAGAAGGAAAAACATAGACCAATGGAAAGCTAAATAAAACACAATAATGGCAGCTTTTCCAGGACTCAGAGCTGCACGTTTTGTATTTTTTTTTGTGAGGTGTAAGTGCTGGAAATGCTCCTTATGGAACAATCTCTTCTTTCGTAGTAGAATTTTCTTTTTTTCTTACTTAACAGACAGTTATCTGAAGCTACTTGGAGGTGTGGAATATTCAAGACAGCCTTAGAGGAGATGGATTAGTGGCAGGAAAAAGATGAGACAGTCAAAGGTAACTGATAAATTGAAGAAGCATGAGATGAATTTTATTTATAGCATGGTTTAGCAATTTATCATATGACTATACAATTGATCTCATTGCTATTGCCATTACTTGTGTAGTAATGTGCATTTGTTTACATGTTTTTACCTCTATCTTTTCACTAGTTTGGGTACAAGGTGCATTTGTTTAGATCTGGAAGATATTATAAAAAGATACACACAATGTATCTTTTCCTATATCATGTAATGCTGTGGTGATGACAGGAAATATTAATATGGATAATTCTGGATAAAAAGGCATACTCATCAAAAAGTGCTCAACATAGGCAAATAGGCAAGTACAATCTTGAGAAATGAGTGTGTGAGGATGGTTTCCATATAGATCTTTTATTGTGATAGCTTGAAAAAAAATTCTTTAGATTAGAATAGTATGCTACTAAAAGCTCCCCTGTGAATAATGCTTCTGTATACTTTTATATATTTATATATACACACACATACTTTTCTTTTTTTTTTTTATTACATGGTCTTTTACATCTGTCATTTGGAAGGTTGAAAAGAGAAGGCACTGAGTAATGCAACATTTTTTCTCTACTACATTAGCAAACAACTGCTGATACCAATACCATGCAACCCCCTGCAACATAATACCAGTATCTCTTCTTCCAAGCCCCTAAGCCTAACTGTGCATATTTTCATTAATTATAATTTGGAGGAGATGGAGAGTTTCTTTGAGGTGACAGACAAACAGCAGGATATCATGAATATGTATTGCATGTCTGAGAAAATAAATTAACAGGGGCCATCCACTCTGGTGACCCACTTAGGCTGTCATTGATGAGTGTGACAGGAAGGTTCTATAAGAACTGAATTTGCATGACAGACTTTTCTCCTGATCAACTAATTTACCCTATGCATTTAGATTTTAAGCACTACAAGGCAGTCAGATAATTAATCACTAAATCACCAATAGTGACTTTTAAGGTACAAGCAATACATTATTGCTGATTACCACTTAAAACTCTGGCTTGTCAGGCTTTAGCTCAAAAATTGGTGTAATCTTACACTAAGTAATGAAATATATCATCTGATATGTTTATAAGGTTAGATATTTAGGGAAAGAGGTTGATGCGCTATAAATAAATGAGTTTTGTTGTTCTTTATGACAAATATGCATAAATGATGGAAATTCTCACAGAATTACTTGGTTGCTACCAGTTATTAGTTATTATATTAAAAAGAAGTTCCACTAAGCTTGTGTTTAAAACTCCTAGAGTGAAAATGTTTGTGTATACACACATACATCTGTATACATATAAGCATATGAAAATATGAATGAAACAACCTTTTCTGTGTCTCAGATACCTTCATACAAATGTGTGTCTTCAACCAAATAAATCTAAACTTTGAAAGAATATAAATAAAGATTGAATTATAGAAAAATACGTCTCTCAAAATATAACATTATAATGTGTGTTTATATGATTTAGCAGAAACATAAAGATAGCATTTTCCTGTGTTGCAGATTTTTACTGATTTATATTAGCTTGATTCAATGCCTGTAGCAGCTTACAAGCTTACAAAAAGTCTCTCAGTCATTTCTAAGTGAGTTAAGTTTGGCCTTAAATTTACACCATGAAGTCCAGATATAAACTGTCACATATTTTAACAAATACATCAATGGAGGCATGTAAAAAGTAAAGTAAAAAAGGCCACCTGGTCTCTTAACAACTGAAAAAATGAAGAATAGACCTTTTTTCTTTTTTCTAGCAGACACACAAAAAGTCCTCTACTTTAAAACCTCATCAGGCATCCGCAGTCCTGTTAATCACATAGGGAATGCACACAGAGCCTATAAAACTTTGTTTTGAAAATTGGCAGAAAACTCTTAGTGTTTGCATGTTTTTGACTGACTTTAGACTACACGGTTTTAACAAGAGCAGAAAGACCGAGTACAAAATTCCTTAGCCCAGGAGGCCTCTGACATTTTTGGAAACTTAAGCTTCTTAGTTGGAGGATAACACATTAGTGTTTGAGATCCACTGTCTTTAATCATCTATGCTTACTTGCAGTCAAAGAAACAAGTCAGGTCTAGAAGGCTTATTTATCCTGAGGTGCACCTGGCAAATCACTTGTTTGCAGCTCCCTCTCAGTGGCTGGGAATTCATCAGCCCAAGCTGTGTCTTGGGAAACTTTTGGGAATTCATCAGCCCAAGCTTGTTTCTTGGGAAACTTTTGGAGACATCCACCTGTTGGGATGTAATGGACTGGTAAAAAAATAATCCATTTGGCAGCTAAAGGTAATTCCCTCTACATATAATTAGCTATAGCATCGGTTACTTCTGATGCTCTTTGGACTTTTTTGTACATTTGTTGAAAGAGTGTTGAACAG
>JAOXNO010000024.1:102504595-102532378 GCA_028565335.1 Limnodromus scolopaceus
GCATATGTTACTGTGGCAACAACAAAACATGGTTAAAACTAAGACATTTTGCAGAAAAGAATCGGAGATTAATTTCAATGGAAAAGTGCAAAAGAAAATGTGAAACCAGAAATATAATCACAGGCTCATATGTAAGTGCTCCAAGGGAGGTGATGGCTTTTATCCCCTTCTTCAAGTCAGTGTGCATATATAGTGTGCATTAAATATAAAGACAACGTATCAACAAAACTGTACCGAGAGGGGATAATCCAAGATTGATGTCCAACATCCGATTTTGTGAACACAGGTCCATGTTTAAGCTCATGGTTTCTCCCCAGACCTTCACAGTGGGTATGGAGGGTTTAGTTCTTCGAGACCCTGCTCCCCCTTGCATCGCACAGAGGGTGCAGGCTCCAGAGCAGCGATGGCAAATTCGGACCCCTCATACCAGGTAGAATTACCCCAGCTGTCAATGAGAGCACAATGTCTATCCTGGCTCTACACCTTTTCCCCAGCAATAATACCATACTAATTCCCACCACTTTGCCGCTCCAATATCTGCCAGTTTATTAGCTGAAAGAAAGGAATTCCACATTTCCTGGAAAGCAGGAAAGAAAAAGGAATTCCCTGACAACCTTGTTTACTTAGATAAAATGCAGATATTGACATTTGTTTCAGGTTTGGAATGCTAGCATAAATCCTCCCATTTTAGTGGGATTAGTGGGCAGAGTGCTCATGTAATTCAAGAAATTTAATATGTACAATTCACTAGGTTCCAAAGTGGGGAAATGGGATGTGAGTCATTTTTAGAGAAGAGTGGTTTGTGAGCAGAGATATAAGAAAAGAGCATGTAGCATGACATATAAAAGCAAGGAAGTCTTTTATCATTTTTCTTTCTGTTTTTGTTTTGGTTTGTTTTGGTTTGGTTTGATTTGGTTTTTTCTCTTTATATTACATGATGCTTAAAAGAGTAGTCTGTTCCTGGAAAGATATTAATTTTGACCAAGTAATTTTGAACAATGTCATCTTGGTAGAACATATTCTTTTATTATTCTGCTCAAATATATTTTTCTTGATTTATGTATTTCCTTGAGGGTTATCTGTTTTTTCAAGACTCATCTAGAAGGAAAAGGGCCATGAACAGTAAACAACTTAATGAAATTCTTCCTGCAGCTAACTTTTGTGGGGACAAAGGCCCTTTGTAACCACCATTTCTCATATTAGGGTTTAAACCCACACACACACACACAAAAAAAAAAGGATGTTTTCTCCTCATGAGTCAATATCTTTCATTTAGAATCAATGGAAACAGTGGATTTTTCACACCAAAGGTTTCAGAAAGAAAAGCAACTTTTCCATTTTCCAAACAGTAATGTACAAAACACAAGTGAAAAGACTTATTTGCATGCTTAACTTAATCATGTGAATAGGTCTGTTCAGTATGTGCACGCGTGTTTGCAGAATGGAAGCCCAAAAGACCAGTCTTAGTCCCCGTGGAATTCGGAAAGGCTTTACCAATTATTTCAGTAGAAGCAGGATCATGACATTACATATGAATGAGAATTGATGGTTTAGCGACACAATTGTTTTCAGAGCAACTGTTTTGTACACTGCCAATTTGTCCAGCTCCCTAAGGTCTGTTACTGAGTCCCATGATTCCCTATCTTCACTGGCAAAGATACATATTGCTTCGTCCTTACAAGAAGCTGAGAAATTGGCCATTTAGTTTGGGAAGCAAAGAGTTATTTCATAATTCTTAGCAGAAGAATTTTGTTTAATGTTTAATATTGCTTAAAATGTTTAATAGTAACTCAATATTAAACAGGAATAGAACAAGAAACAAAGTGAGATTAACTTACAGTTGACCACTAAAATGTCGTGAACTAATAGATAAATATACAGTCTGTGGGACAACTCCCTCCCCAAAGAATTATTTAATATTTCGTAAACAG
Source organism: Limnodromus scolopaceus (assembly GCA_028565335.1). Classification (NCBI taxonomy): domain Eukaryota; kingdom Metazoa; phylum Chordata; class Aves; order Charadriiformes; family Scolopacidae; genus Limnodromus; species Limnodromus scolopaceus. Next base: position 102,506,527 of record JAOXNO010000024.1, read on the forward strand.
TGATATTTAGAGGACAATTTGTGGATGTAAGAAGAGGTACTATTTAATGAAATGCAGGTGTCCATTTATTTGGACTCTTAACTTTTTCATAGGAAAGAATTTAAATCTGCAATGCAAAATACTCTAGTTGAACTTCCAAGTTTGCAAGCACTCACCAACTCCTTTACTTAGGTCTTTCTCCACAATCCTTTCTCTTCTCCTCTTGTTAGTTCTTTTTCCTTTCCCTGAAGAAAAAAGAAAAAGAAAGAAAAAAAAGAAAGAAAGAAAAAGGAGAAGAGACTGCAACAAAGAATGACCATGTAATTGTATAATCAGATTAAAGTTGGAGCAAACTTTCAGAAAGAAATATGGACTTCAAACATTCCTTTTGCCATGATAAGTCAGATTTTTTTTCAGGTGCTTATAGGTTGCTTTGCCGTATAGGATCAGGTCATATCTTTGCACTTCAAGATCTACTCCTTTGCTCCCCTAAATCCTTTGCCATTTATGTTATCAGACCAGTAACACAGTGATAAGCTTGCTGATCGTGATTTCATAGGTAATCACTCATTTTCTTTGGAAATACGAGATGGCTGAAAGGCTGTGAAGGTTCTTAGGAAAAGACTGAATAACAATCCGTAATCTTTTCTTAAGATGACCCATTAAGGGAAAATCTAACTGGGATTTCCCATCCTCATATAATATGCAGTAGGTGTATTCTTTATCAACCATGGAGACACAGATGACTACTGTAGGTGCAAAACCAGCCATCAGCCTCCTGCCACCCTTTGCTTCTTCAGGGGGCCATGGCTATTCCTTACTCTCACATAAGCCTTCACTTTGTTCCCGTCTTTTTCTTTCCCTTCCTCTGCAGCTAGCGTAATGGAATCTTCTACTTTTTCTGTTTCCTCATCTGGATTTTCCCTCTTCTGCTTTTAAGGGTATCTCCTCTGTTCCCCCACCCCTACAACCTCCTTTTCTTCATGCTGCCACCATCCTCAACCATCCATCCCGCTTGCTGTCCTCTTCATGCGCCTGCAAGCAAATCCCCTCTCTTGGCAGCAGCCCTGGATTCCTCTCTCGGCTCTCACTCACTATTTAGCAGCAAGGCACTGCCACCTGCAGAGAGCAGCTTTGACAGTGACAACTGCACGGGAAATGGGAAACACTAAAATCTGGCTGCTGAAGGAGCAGCAGTTACAAAGGATTTGGAGATTTTTACTTTGGATTAGGAATCAGTTCTCCTCCATTTTCTTAAATTCACTCAATTAATACAAGGTAAAAGAAAGTGTGCCTGTTTCAATGTTTAAACAGAACATGGGTGTGGAACGTCCTTTACAACACAAACTAAAGTTTTGTTTTATTAAAATTACAAATTTAAGTCAAAGTCTGACGAGCCTATGAATGGTTCACTGGACATCTAGTTTGCCATCTGATCTGAACACAGGTTTATCACCTCCTTGGGTGCTGCTGTCTATTATAAGTGGCACTGCCTACCTATGTCTGTCTGATTTAACATCTAAGCTTTTTCAGAGACACTGAAAAAGGATCCAAAAAAGTTTGCACCTAAGTTTTAGATGCCGCCTTACCAGTGAAAATCTGTGTTAAGACATACCCAGAGTTGTGTTGCACTGTTGCTTGCAGGACACAAGAAGCAGCACATCAGTTTGAAGACATTTTCTTCTGTCCTTTTGGGACCATTGGCAACTACAGGAACATTCAACTTTGGAGCCTGGAAATCTGTACTGATAAATTAAATGTGCTCTCTGGAAATGAAGTCTGCCTAGTATGTCCTAGTCATACTACTAAACCTTCTGGCCTTCAGAGGAAGATAGTTGTATTTCTGGCCAGTGCCAACTCCTGAACCGTACCCAAGCATTGTTTCTAAAAGTGTTCATTATCTTGAGCCAAGTCTATGCCAGAGCTCTTCTAAAAACAGAAGTTTAGACAATGGAGTTTTAGTCTTGGAAGGATGATTTGACAGTTTTTACTATACTTGATGCAGCCTTTTATCATTTAACTGTTTGGAACAAAATCTGAATGCCTCAGAAATGTTTGTTTCAGACTGAGTTATTTTCCCACTGGTGATATAAGGCTCTTTTCAAGACCAGCTTGTTCTGTTCGAATGTGCAGACAGCTCTGCACCTCCTTCTCCACTCTGGCTCCCCTCTATCAGCGCTTTGGTTTTCACTCTGAGACAGAAAGCACATCCCCAGACAATGTCTTTCAAAGAATAGTAACCACTTGCTCTCCTTCAATCCTGTACTTTTGCAGATTCAATACATCACAGGTGCCAACTACTGCAGCTGCAGACTTTGTTTAAGTGGGTGGACAGCACATCGTCTGTACTGTGTACAACTCCTTTGCCATGCCATGGCCTAGACCGGGACTTATGGCTCACTTTCCATCAATCATGTCTTTGAGAACTGATTAGGCACATCTGAACATGGAAGTGTTTGACGAGAGGTAGGAGAGCAGATATTGCCAGTGATGGACAATTAATGGACAGGGTAAGGGTCAATGACAGCATTGAAGAAGCAACCAGCTGTGTTTCCTCTTTTCCAAACAGTGGATGTCATAGCATAGCAGCTGTGGAGGGAAAAGAAGATGACTTGTGGGGACTTAAACCACAAACTTCATCAACCAGGCTTACACAAATTTCACAGCAGACTTTAACTAGGTGAAAACACCTTGGTATCTGACTTATTTATGAAACATCAACATTTGTCAAAATCTACATCAGTTTTCTCTCACCGTCTCTGGATCGCTAAGAAATACTTAAAACCATTTACTGTATCTGAATTATTGTTCTAACTTAATTCAGTCTAAATTTATAGTCATCTATATCTTGCTCATGAGATCTAGAGAAGTCCCCAGGTTAAAACTATTCCTGCTTTTATTGACCTTAAGCCTGACAGCCAGATTCACTAATAGAAACAATAATATTTCTAAAGCCCAAATACACACAACTACAAAAGTCAGACTGCTTCCTTAATGGAACGGACTAAGTTACTCCAGCAACAAAATAGTCCTGTGTGTGTCTGAGAGATGATTTCAGCAGAGACCTCTGCAACTTCAAGAACTGAGGAGTTAGTCATGTAGTTATCATTCAAGGAGAAAAGAAAACATTTATAAAATAAGTTCTTAAAATAAAATTTAAAAAAGAGAAACTTAAAAACTTTCACTTGACTATAGAGCTGAGAAAAAGATGGGGAGGAGGTAAAACTGGCCTAGCAGCACAGTTGTACATAGCATTTGCAGTGCCCTACGAGAACTCTGCTATATGTTACGTGCACAGTATTTTTCTTGTGCTCTCATTCTGCAGATAAGCTAAGGCTGAAGCAGCGTATAAATGCATACCTGGCAGGAGGCCAGGGCAGAGTCATTAACCGTGTTCTGGAAAAAGAAGTGTCATGTAATGTCTGATCAAGAATTATGCAGCTCCTGAAGATAAGAAGGTTTTCCCCTCTAAAATCATGAGAAATGACTACAGAGTCCCAAAAGCTGGGTGACCTAACCTGTCCATCAGTGAAGAGACAAACTCCAGTCTGCTGTTCTGTGCTAGCATTGCTGCTGCTGTGCTATCTCATAAGTCCTCCTCCCTCTACAGCCATCGTGCTGTGGTGCAGCTCACTCTCATTCCAGTAGCCTGGCTCATCCAACTAGTCATTTGATGTGACGTGTTCCTTTACAGGTAATTCTATAAATCATGAGCAAGAACATAGAGATTGGAGGGTTATTATCAATACATAAGAAACATAAGCAAAACCAGGCTCAAACAAGAAGAAAAACTTTGGCCAGCTTTTTATATTTATATTGAATGACAGATTTATGGAGTAGATTATAAACTATTCAAGGCAGGGAGTATCCTTTTCTTCTCCAGTATTCCATATACTGAGACTGGAGCCTCCAGAGTATGAATAATTATATGTCTATTATAAGGAACATTTTTATTTTTAAACATGAAAAACGGCATTGTCAGCAAAGCATAAATATATCTTTTGAGAAAAATGGCTCACCCACCCAATCTTTAGTAATGACAGAGGGGAAAAGGTCAGTTCCTAGAACTACACTGAACACATATCAGCAAACCTACCATATCCAGTGTAGCACTGGCATATCATGAGTGTGTTTTCTTTCACTCTTTTCCCTTCATGTTCAGTGTTTTAGGACTTTTCATCTCAGAGTTTCACTGCTATCTGTCTTTGTGTGTGTATGATACAGGGACTTTCCATATGCTCAGAATAACTTAAATAAACTCTTCAGCCATTTGAAATGTGGGTGTTACTGTTTAAGGGGAAAAAGAGAAGATGGAGGGGAAGTGACAGATGTTTTTACTCAGCAGTGTGCTCCCATGATTTTAATAAAGATTTTTGATATATAAATAGTGCTTGCAAGGCTAAATATTTTTCATGTGGTATTCAGCTGTAGCTTTGTTGTTTTTTTCAGAATGAAATTCAGCTGGAAAAAAATATATGATACAGTATTAATAAACATGTATGTGTGCCTTTATGGTTCTATAAAAGTATATGGTTATTTAAAATGAAAATAAAAACTTGAACTATCTAAGTGTGTAAGCAACCATGTTTGCAAATATCCTTACAGACTCCATACGTTTCCAGAAGTCAGACCACCCCCCTAATCTCAGAAAAGCTAGATTCTCCGTGGTACCTATGTAACCATAATGTCAGTACCACTCAAACCCCACAGGTGCATTTAAATGTCTATCCCAAGAATGATTCTTTTGTACAAGAAGACTGAATATAGCCACAAAAATAGGGGTAGATTCACAGTTTACAAACAGTTTGTTGGCAATATGTCATTTTATTGAGCTCTAAATATAATACTTAAAAACGGGTCCAAGTACTGGAAAACTGAGCTGTTTTGAAAGAAGAAGTACAGAAATCAATAGGCCTTTTCTCACTTTATCAATTCCTTGAACTTTGTGTCAAGGTTGAAGATCTTGATTTAACAGAGCCAATGGGCACAGACTTAAGACCATCTTTAATCATCACCACATTTAATTTTAAACATACATCAAAAGTGCTTTGCCTAAGCGAAACCTCATTAACTTCCAACTATATATGGAGATGTCATCCTGATACCTCCCAGCAAGCAGGTGTGTACAAGATGCTTTGGAGATCACTGAGAGCAAAGGTGTGGCCTAAAGTGAAGAAGATAAGGCTTCATCTCCAGGCTCCCAGTCTTGCTCTAAAAGAAATCTTCTCCACTTCTGGGCAAGTCACTAGGTGTTTCTTCAGTACTACACCCATGCTCATATAGTCTGAGTGGAGTTCATATCTTCTTTATGCAACTTTAACCATTGGTGCTATCAGAAGAGGTATCCCAACCTCCTCCACCTTGCTGTGGTTGCAAGTTTCCATAACTCGCCTTGCATCAGCACTAGGAAACATCTCATTGCACAGTGAGCTAAAGAAGGGACTTGACCTGTTGGAAAACTGACCATTTTTTTTGCTGGCCAAATTTTTAGCTGAGTAATATCTCTGAGTTGTTTTTCCATGCAGCTGAGCTAACTTCAGGCCAGGCAAATAGGAGTTTTGAGGTGGATCGAGAACTGGCTGAACGGTGGATCTCAGAGGGTTGTGACCAACAATGCAGAGTCCAGTTGGAGGCCTGTAAGTAGCGGTGCTCCCCAGGGGTTGGCACTGTGTTTGATCTTGTTCGACATACTCATCCATGATCTGGGTGAGGGGACAGAGTGTACCCTCAGCAAGTTTGCTGGTGATACAAAACCTGGAGAAGTGGCCAACACACCAGAAGGCTGTGCTGCCACACAGCGAGACCTGGACAAGCGAGACTGTGAACTTAATGAAGTTCAACAAGGGCAAGTGTAGGGTCCTGCACCTGGGGAGGAATAACCCCATGCACCAATACAGGTTAGGGGCTGACCTGCTGGAAAGCACCTCTGCAAAGAGGGACCTGGGAGTCCTGGTGAACAAGTTGGCCATGTGCACTTGTGGCCAAGAAGGCCAGTGGTATCCCAGGGTGTATTTAAAAAGAGTGTAGCCAGCAGGTTGAAGGAGGTCATCCTCCCCCTCTACTCTGCCCTGGTGAAGCCACATCTGGAGTACTATGTCCAGTTCTGGGCTCCCCAGTTCAAGAAAGACAAGGAACTACTGGGGAGAGTTCAGTGGAAGTCTACAAAGATAATCAGAGGACTGAAGCATCTCTCTTATGAGGAAAGGCTGAGAGACCTGGGTCTGTTTATCCTGGAGAAGAAAAGGCTGAGGGGGGATCTTATCAATGTTTATAAATATCTAAAGGGTGGGTGAGAAGAAGATGGGGTAAGACTATTTTCAGTAGCGCCCAGCAACAGGACATGGAACAACAATTGCAAACTGGAACACATGAAATTCCGCCTGAACATGAGGAAAAACTTTACTTTGAGGGTTCCAGAGCACTGGAACAGGCTGCCCAGAGAGGTTGTGGAGTCTTACTCTCTGGATGTATTCAAAACCTGCCTGGCTATGTTCTTGTCCAGCCTGCTCTAGGTGAACCTGCTTTGTCAGGGGGGTTGGACTAGATGGTCTCTAGAGGTCTTTTCCAATGCCTGCCATTCTGTGGTTCTATGAGTTTTTAGGAACACACAGGCAGAAAAGGAGGAGGTCTGAACTACCCTTTCAGCCACATCCTCTGCTGTGACAGTCAGCCCCCAGATTTTCAGCACAGAATGTTAGCTCTGGTGCAGCATGTGGCTAGAACTGTGTCTGGACCAAAAATTTAGATGCAGACGCCTACATTGGTGTCTTTTCCCATCATATTTCCAATTCCAATATTAGCACAGGAAGACTGAGCTCAGTTCTGCCTGTACCTGCTAATGTACACCTACACATAGCTTCTGTGCATCTGCTCTTTGTCTGGAAACTTGGGGAAAACTGTATTACCTTATATGACAGAGAAACATATTCTGAGGGAGAATTCTTTCACAGCTTGTGAAGCTTTCAAGTACTGAAGTAAGATGCACCAGTCAAGCATCTTGGATAACTATGCCAAAAATATGCATATAGTTCCCAATTAGAAAATTATTAAGATGCTAAGGGAATACTTATATTTTAGTATCCTGCTCTTCTAAAAGACGGGGCATGTTTTAAAGTGGTTCATTTGGGCATGAGTCTCTGTCTTATTTTCATACAGAGCAATGGTTTTAATCCTTCATCAGAGAACACTGTACAATTATTGAATACACACACAGCCAGAATGTCTTAGGGAAATTGATCTTTCAACAGTTTTGTTTAGTAACATGATTTAAATGTGTTTATTTTAGGCTTGCTGATGCAATGCCTGGTGTATAATAAAGACTGCTAAGGAATCCTAGTCTAAATAGAATTCAATCACAAAGTAAAGAATATACACTACTAGTATTTTTGCTCAATTTGTGGACTGCTGAAACCAGTACACTGCTAATGGTTCTGATTCATGTTGAGAATATTGAATGGACCTTTATACTGTATCCTCACTAGGATTTCTGAATATTTATTTAAATAATTTAATTTTGGATAGGAGTTTATATATCTTGAACAACTTTGTTAGTAAAACGCCACATTCAATAAAAGGATCAAATGCCATTTTTTTCATTTACAAATGTGATATTGTTTCTGTTTAGAAAGGAAAACATATTGAAGTCATTATTGGAACCAGATTTCCCAAGTGCTTTTTAAATAAACTGTATGAGAGACTTTGATCTAGTTAGCTGACTGATATCACAGTTCCATGCATATGTCCTTCCCATTTCTATTGAAAGCTTATTACCATTTCAGATCATGTGTTATACTGACGAAGGGTTTGTTTGCTAGAATTTAAGGCAAATAGTAAAGGTTCTGTAAGCCAAAAAAAAAAAAAGCTATCTAACATTAACTGAAATATTTTACACAAATTCAACTCATAAACCCAAAAGGAATAATTTTTCTTCCCTTTTTGTCTAGCTTCTGTATAGAACTATTATTTAATTTGCTTGAATGGGGTCAATGGAATCATCATCCTTTAAAAATATCATCATTTTGAGTCCAAGCTTTTGGAATCTGTCCTACATTTCGAACCCCCAAATTACTGGGTTTAGTCTGTGATTGAGAGGCGATCGCCAGCCGATGCCTGTGTTACCTTTATGTGCGTGGAAGGCTGGTGCAACATTTAGCCTGGTGATTTATCATTTGTGCACAATATCATGTCATGAAACACTCACCAACCTCCTGAAGAGAGTCAGAACAATATCTACCATAATGAAGTACAGTTCCAGTGGGCACCAAATTACATCTTAGATATTTTGTTACTTGTCCTTTATCAAGCAAATGTGAAATTGTAGTGGGGTTACTGACAGACTCTATAATTCAGCTGTCTGCTGCTTTATCACAGCTCTCAGTAGGTCTCTAATGAATATTTCTGTATGCATGTTTCTGACTGATAATCAAACTAAGAACAAGTCCTAATTGGGTTTTCCAGTGCACAGAAAAGTGCCTATATTACATTGGCAGATATCCCAACCAGTGTTAAATTAAAAGTAGAAACATAACAGACTTTCTCTTACATATTATTTTTTTTGCAAAACAAGTACCTTTTTTTTTTTTTTTTTTGAGTTTTAAATGTGTATGGAGTAGAAACAGATACTTATGCATAAAGCTACACAGTACCTTAGAATAAAAAGATGACAGGGGGTCATCTGACCCCCTGAAGGGATATGTCGCACCCAGTGAAAGTATATAAACCAGTGAGTGTGGGTCTGATTCTCCATAGATTCACACGAAAGTAAATTGAAGTGTCTTCAGTAGAAATGGTGGAAATGGGATGAAAGATTACATATTTATTACACGTATAGTGTAATAAGGACTAGTATTCCAGACCCAAATCTACAAATCATCACACCATTCCTATTCAGGTAATTTTAATGCCATTAAAGATTTATATCTGACTTCCAGGCAAAGCACACCTCTGTTAAGTTTCTGTAGCATCGGAGCCAACGGAAATTAATCCAACACACAAACATGAAGATCAGTTAGCCAATTTCCCTGTACATGATTTAAGCAACTCCCTTTAGCTTGCAGTGGAGAACTAGTTGAGTGACACAAGAAAAATCTACCTTGCATCACCTTATAGGTTACCATAAATAAATATATTGGGTTTGCATGGCAAGGTTTTGGTAGTAGGGAGGGCTACAAGGGTGGCTTCTGTAAGAAGGTGCTAAAAACCTCCCCCATGTCTGAGAGAACCCATGCCAGTCTGCTCCAAGACAGACCCACCACTGGCCAAGGCTGAGCCCATCAGCGACGATGGTAGCGCATCTGTGAAAACATATTTAAGGTGAAAAAAAAAAGTGCTGTGGAGCAGCAGCCAGACAGAGGAGTGACAATATGTGAGAGAAACAACTCTGCAGACACCAAGGTCAGTGAATGAGGGAGAGGAGGTGCTCCAGGTGCCAGAGCAGCCCATGGTGAAGACCATGGTGAGGCAAGGTGTCCCTCTGCAGCCACAGAGGTCCATGGTAGAGCAGATATCCACCTGCAGTCTGTGGAGGATGCCACACCAGAGCAGGTGGATGAGCCCAAAGAAGACTGATTCTGTGGGAAGCCTACACTGGTGCAGGCTCCTGGCAGGACCTGTGGACCCATGGAGAGAGGACCCCACACTGGAGCAGGTTTGCTGGCAGGACTTGTGACCCTGTGGTGGACTCACACTGGAGAAGTCTGATCCTGAAGGACTGCAGCCTGTGGAAAGGACCCACGATGGAGAAGTTCATGGAAGACTGTCTGCCATGGGAGGGACACCACGCTGGAGCAGTGGAAGAGTGTGAGGAGTCCTCCCCACGAGGAGGAAGGAGTAGCAGAGACAACGTGTGATGAACTGACCACAAGCCCCATTCCCCCTCCCCCCAGCACCACTTGTGGGGAGGAGATCAAAAATCTGGGAGTAAAGTTGACCCCAGGAAGAAGGGAGGGGTGGGAGGAAGGTATTTTAAATTTGGGGTTTATGTCTCATTATCTTACTCTGATGTTGATGGGTAATAAATGAAATTAATTTCCCTGAGTCAAGTCTGTTTTGCCCGTGATGGTAATTGCTGAGTGATCTCTCCCTGTCCTTATCTCGATCCACAAGCTTTTTGTTATATTTTCTCTTTCCTTTCCAGCTGAGAAAGGGAGTGATAGAGCTTTGGTGGGCACTTGGCATCCAGCCAGGATCAACCCACCACAATAAGATATCAGTATGCAAGAAAGCAAATGATGGTTATACAGCCAGACAGGATATTCCTCCTTAATCAGTGCAAAAGATGTGATCAAGATATGTCTGTGGTATCCAGTGACATACATACAGCAGGTAACAGTCAGCCTTACATATTTTATATATGCTAATCAGAACCTGATCTCCACTGCATAAATTGCAGCTGGGCTACTGTATATAGCTTCAGTTGCTTTAACTTGATTTTCTACCAGTATAACAATTTACAACCTAACAGGTTTTAGTTATTAGAATCATCAATGAAAGATTTTTTTGGTTTTAGAATTACTTTTCAGTAGTTTTTGGAGTCTAGTTTGCTCTGAATTAAAATATATGTGGGAAAAAATGTTAATCCAAGAGAGGCTGAAGAAGGATCCAGATTATGTAAACAATTGAACAGTGCTATGATGAAGTTATTGCATTGGTAAGGGCAAAGTGATTTTTTTGGCAAGAGAGTTCAACTGTCTGTGCACACTTACAGACCTAAATTACCTATAGGCATAGACTGAAGACAGCTAAGTATCACAGAGAATAGCATTAGATAATGTTATACAGAGTACAGTTATAATAAAACAGGTAGATAAGACACAATATAACACAACACAATAGAAATCATTTAACACTGCAATTGGGTCTTTAACACGAGTTAATTCTAGCTTCCAAGAATTGTGATGTACAGTCCACTTACAGTTGCAATTGTTTCATTTTGTGCAAAGAATATTCCATACTTTACGGACCCTTATTCATCGTTTTCCTAAAACTTTCTGCATAACACCTAAACATCAAAGTGGGAAGATGAGATACTTACAACTTGGGAGATATGCATGAATACTAGCAATATTAAACTAACAAGAGGGGTCATAAGAAAACATAAGGTGCGGAAGCAGCATGGCTACAGTCTCTTTTTACAGAGACACAGTTTCCAGCATTTTTATGGACTTAGAGCCAAAGACTCTCTCCCCATCTCACCACCTTCCCCCCTACCCCTACTGTCAGGAGTCATTTTAGCTGGGGCAGTGAGAGGTAATGTCAGCTGCATGATTCTTGTAGATGGTGCTGGCCCTGATGAGCCTTAAAATGCCTAGTCTGTTTGAGCTTAAGTGAACTCATGACCTTCTTCAAAGAGAGAACCAGAAATTTCTCATTATATTCTGCCATTCTGAACAAGGTGGAATTAATACACTGAGACAATGAATTAAAAAAGCTGTTTTTCAAGGATAAATCATGCCTCCAGCAAAATACAACAAGAAATAGATGCAGAACGAAGAATGGGTACTGTCTTTCATTCAGAGCAGAACTGAAAGTTTCATTTAGTTCTCAAGACATTTTTCCTCTTCCTGTGAATTATCTTTACTGGCCATGGCTGGAGGCAAGATACTGGATAAGGTGGAGTATTCATCTGGTAAATTTGAGCGTTCTTAATTTCATATGCCTGACTTCAGAAGAAAATGTTTTCTTAGAAACAGACTTCCTAGACATGGGTTAGGTTTCAAACATATTAAAAGTCAGAATGATGATGAAAAGGAGCAAGAACTAAGAAATGTATTAAAGATGTTGTGGATGGTGAAAATCTTGAATGTCCATTCTGCTTACATAGTTGTAAATATATTTTTTATCCTAATACTGAGAGTTAGGGAAAGAACCTGCAGCTTTAGACTGTTACATGTGCTAAGACAACCGATATCTTGGTGTTCAAAACATGCCTTACCAGCCCGAGGATGTGTATAACTTTGATTGGCAGAGGCCAGAAGTCCTCACGTCTGCTTCATAAAAGTAGTTCTTGAAGAGCAGATATCTAATTATTGTCAAATCCACTATGCAAGTTTACAGTATCTGATCTTATGATTACAGACAGGTGCACTTAGAATACAGAAAATGTTTCTAATTCAATTTCACTGATGAGATAATCAGGACTGACTTTCTACTAAGGCCATGTACTCTGCAGCCTTGAACTTTTTTGTCTGTGCCATTAATGGCTGTTCCTACTTTTTGTAAAGCAAACCAAAAAGTTGGTGCTGGATTTGAAAGTATGTTACAATTATCTTCAGAAAAAGACTGGGAGGAGAAAGTAAATAAGTAATTATATGTAACTGGTAAAAGTGTGTCCTGGTAGGAAGCCAAAGAACTTCAAAGCTAGTTCATCCTAATAAAATGAAAACCAGACCTGATATCTAAGGTCCAGACAGACACTTCTAAGGTCCAGAAGGGAATTATTCATTTTACAACCTTGTAGAGCAAATACAGTTTGACTGACACAGTTCTGCTCTCCTCCAAAAATTTTTCAAGGAAGAGTCAACCATAGATAATTTCATGGGACAATGATTTAAGGGAACTTTAATCTGTATTGCCCTCTAACGTTATCCACTTATTTGCAATAATACTGTCACTATTTAAAACAGATGTAAAGAGTCCAGGGTGGATCTGGGATTTTAATCAAAAAGTTCCAAGTAAGATTAGTTTCCCAAACAGTGAAATCATTGGAGCAGTTATTAATTATAAAGATAATACAATCTTCTTATCGTTTGAACAGCTACACTGAACTTTGATATGAACTAACTCATTTGTATAAAATGCAGCTGAATACTCCTTATCCATTTGATGAATTTGTCCATTGTTATGGATCTCGGGATCACAACACACACAGAAAAAAAAATTTATTTTAAATGAAATCTCTCTTACTGGTATTATTTTTTTGACTAGCTCTAAGAGGAACCAGCTAAGAGATGGTTGTTGATCTTGATATAGTACACATGTGAAGGAAGTCTTTTCACCTGCTCTCCCCATAAGATGTAACCATTGCTACTTTGCCAAAACAATCTGTACACATATGTACATCTGTAATGTAAAATAAATGAATAGTTTACAAAATGTATGGCTATCCCCATTGAAGCAAACACAGCTAGCAAAACCTTACTTGAGAATACTCTGAATTTTAAACCATGAAAAGAGCCAGGTTTTCATTTATTCATCCAAAGCATTCCCTACACCTGAAGGTCATCACCAAGACCCACAGTGCTGATTACTACAATCACAGTGATCCCCCCATCCCTATGTTTGGTTAGTAACTCAGACGCTTCCACTCCTATCTCTGATGTTTTTCTTTCCTGACTGGGATAAGCACATGGCTGACAATTTAACTTTGCTGTTGTTAGAGCAGGATTTTACAGCACGCTGAGCCACCTTCCCTTGAGGGTATCTTGGGAACAAGGGATTGATTCATATTGCTGTGTTTCTTTCAGAGAAAACAGGTAAGTAGTAGGTTCAGTCCAAGGTATTGTAATTTTTCTTCAACAAGTTTGGCAATTTTTCTCTCTCTTTAATAGGGACATTTCTGTCAAACGTGCAAGCAGGAAAACGGTATTGGGGCTCATGAGAACTGAGAAAAGTGATTAAAAAAACAGAGAGAAGACAGAAAATGAGTGCACAGCAGAGTCCTGAGGCATTTTTTGCTCTAAGGTTTATGGCATCCAGTGCTGTCAGTACTCTTTCACCCTGTTCCTTGCCTACAGGGTCAAAAAGCACTCCAAAACCCTGCTGTTTTTGTTGAAGTGAAATTTTAGTGAAGTCAAGATTCACCCTGACCTGCAGAAGGAAATGGAGAGTCTTGCTCCCCTCAAGTCCCTTATGCAAAACCTGCAGTGGAGTGTTTGTGACTCGGTGAAGAATAACAACAGCTGAAGAAAGTACCAAGACCCTTGAAGTAAACACTCCTTGCCTTCATAATTCTCTTCTAATTGTTTACTGTGTCACAGGGACAGTAGATTTGGTTTGGTAAGACCACAACTATTTCTTCCTGAGCTTAGGAACAAGGCAATCCATTTTATTGCAGGCTACACAATCTCACCCTCAAGGCTCAGTTCACCGGTGAACTCAGCTTATCTGAGATTTTTCAAGGGTTCCACAATTTGTTGCCAGGCTGTGGCACCTTGTCTATAGCTGGTTCTTCCTACTCAAGCTGACTTCAACAAACATGTGCCCTTTGATAACACAGTTGTAAAATTATCACACTTTGCTCGATGTTTTCTTGACTTCTGAGAGGTAGTAATTTCTCATTAAAAAAAAAAAAAAAAAAAGTATTTTGGCATGAATTGTAGATTATAGAGCAAAAAATAATTTCAGCTAGTAATAAAAAAATAATAAATATCTCTCAGCCAGGAGCACATCTCTATATGTATTATATCATTTTAAAAACTGATTCTTAGCAAGGAAATCTGATCCTGCGTGGATTCCAGGCAGCTCCTTTTCAATTCTGGCTGTTGAAAGTACTGCAAAGTGTAAGAAAATGAACTGAGTTCAAATGCGTCCTGACATATCTTTGAAGCAATAATCAGAGATGCTTAAGTCTCAATACTAAGTTGAAAATTAATACAGATGATATATTATAGCATGTCTCTGTACAGGTGATACATAATTGCTTATTTTTATGAGAATTGTTTATTTTTATTAATAATATTTTAATTTACAGGCAAAACTGGCTTTGCAAGGGATTTCCACTAAAAACCATTCATAATTACTTTGTGAAATTAGAGTAAGTTTATGTAGCCAACATGACAGAGCATAGGATATTTAAGTACATCTTTCATTTATAGGCAGATTATGCCACCTTTACCTTTATTGATTTGAATGAGAATACTCAAGCAGCCAGAACAATACTTGGTATGGATAAGGCCAGTCAATAGGTCAAAGATAACTATATTAGATGTCTCAGAGAAGCAAGGGAAAATGTTTTAAATATTAACAAGGTACTGAGGTCGATCTGTATTCCTTCAGCTGAGAGGGAGAAAGGGAGTTGAACCCTGCAGCTGTATGATTGTGTATAAACTATGCAGAGACTCATTGAAAGTTTAACACTTACTCTTTCTCTCAGTTTGATATAATTTTAATCCTAAATCTGAAGAGCTGTGAGAAGTATGAAAATCTAGCCAACAAAGGCACCTTCACTCATCAGCACACCAAGGACTTCCATTTACACAGTTTTAGGCACCAGCTAAATTAGTGTTTTAATCTCCCTCAATTACTTCTTCAGTCAGTGAAGAGAAAGAGATGGTTTTGGTTTCTGCTGCGGATTACTCCACAAATCTAGCTTTCTCCTTTGGCTAAGAAGGAAAATCAAGATTAAAATAAACATTTGAAATGCTTCTATGCCATCAAAAATAGGCAGCTAAACTAAGTAGCATCAGCAAATATTACACTAAGTATTTGTATTATATATATATGTATACTTTATAATAATTCTATGAAAACATTAGATCAGTGTTTAGCAATGGCTAAATAAATTCTTCCAAAATGTTAGAAATCATTAAGAAGGGAATAGCAAAACAGAATAATTGTAGAGTATGGCTGCAGCTATGAGTATTTTTTGAATGACTGGTTCTTTTGGCTCAAAAAGTATATAGTTTAACTAGAAAAGGTTCAGAACAGGACAAAAAAAAGTCAAAATTATGCACTGGCTTCTGCATAAGGAAAGACTAAGTGAATTAAGACCTATGAGGAAAAGAAATAAATGGCTAAAGGAGGAATATGACAGAAGAAATATAAAATCATTAATAGCCTGGAGACATTCAATATAGAATAGTTGCTTTCCATTTTGCTTAAAGGAAAAAAAAAACCAAACAAAGCAAGCTAGGACGAATCAAATAAAACTTGTAGATTATATGCTCAAAATGAACAAATAAAAAAGGTTTTTTAGCTCACAATGTATTGTTACAGTACTTTGGCTGTTAAAAGGCTAAAATAAGGGGAAAAAAAAAAAAAACAAAACACCTGAAAAAATTAAAGAAAGCAATGGCTATTGGAAATTGTTAAATGCAAGGACAACATTTTTTCCTCAGGAGGTCCTTTAGCCCTAAATCACTGCAGAAGCATTGGTACAGGTTTGCCCTGTTCTTAATCTCTTCCCTTGCTTCTGGCCCCTCTCCAAGGCAGGATTTGAAGACATTTACCCTGACCTAACAGGGCTTTTCTAAGTATAATACTTCAGAATTGCTTAGAGGGAAAGGAATAATTTATCTTAGATTGCTACACATGGATTTATCTTGAAATGATATCAAGGGCATTCTTAAAATCTAGGCAGATGCTTTCGTACCATTTCTCTAAATATTGTCAAATAGATGATTTTAGGAGGTTTGATTGTCCTGCAGATATCAATAGCTCCCATTAAATTCAGCCTTGCTGGAGCAAGCCCATTGTGAATTATATTGCTATTCTCTTTCATTTCATGGAATCACATGCTTGGAGCTGTTTGGGTTTCCAGCCAGCTTAACAACATGATTTTCAGTGATTTTTTTTTTTTTCCTTCTTTGTTTTGCAACCTTGCTTAACTCTGAGACTAATGGATATGTTTAACATTGGAATAAATTAGAATTTAGGATCTTAGCTGGCAAGGGAACAATAAGCATGCATGATGTGAAGACATTTGAAATCAGAGAATAGGTGCTTTGCTGAAGTTCAAGAGACATAGAGTTTCAGTTGCAACCAGGAGTAATGCTTGGCGTAAGCGATCATGGGCCAGGAAATCTACTTATTTGGGAATTCCTATAGGAAAGTACTAACACTCAAGCAGCAAGACAGGCACTTTTCAATAGATTTCTGCTTCTAACACTGAAACTGTGAAAAGAACCCTGGGAGTTATTTTTCTTTGTGTGTGGAGGTAATTCAAAGTACTCACTTTTAATGGAAAATTTGCCAATGATTTAAACAGAACTATGAGCATGGATAGCAGTGGTGAGATTCGTATTGCTAACCAAGGCTGCTCACAACGTAGCCAATAGAACATGAGTAAGTTACCTGAGGCTGTTGAAACAGTAACTGGAAATTGAATCAAAACAATAAATGTATCTCAAGACATGGTATGTCTTACCCTATGTCCTGATTTCAGCTGGGACAGAGTTAATTTTCTGTCTAGTAGCTGCTGTGTTGTGGATTTAGGATGAGAATAATGCTGATAATTTCATACCATAGATATCATGCTCAGTATATAAATTGGGGTTGGCCAGGGAGCAGGAATCCGTGATTGCTGCTCGGGATGGGCTGGGCACCCAATCATCAGTGAGAGTGACTTGTATTGTATCACTTTATTCTGTTTATTCTGTATATTCTTTTACCATTATTATTATTATTTTACATTACCATTCCATTAAACTCTCTTTATCTCAACCCACAAGTTGGTTTTTTCCCCTCCTTTTCTCTGTCTTCTTCCTACCCTACTGGGCAGGGGGAGGAGGTGTGGAATTGAGCGAGCAGCTGCATGGTCCTAGCTGCTGGCTGAGGTTAAACCACGGCACCCTAAAACAGACAGCTATACTTGATAAATTGAACCCTGACCCAAACCCATTGCCTGTAAAAGAATCCTTGGGTGACAGGCTACCTCTGGTGCATACTTCCACTCTATAAACATGAAAAAAGGTGACCATAAATCCTGTCTCAGGTTTTTAAGTTTACACATTGCAATTACTGTATCAATTACTTGTATAAGGATATTTTGATTGAATTCAGATGTGCCATTTACACTGTCAAACCCAACAGTTTTTAAAGATGCTTAAAGTCCTGTGATACCATCCAGGGTGTGACTGTTTAATTTGTTTATATTTCTTAGAAATAATTCTGAGATCCTTCTTTCTTTATGGCAATCAGCTATATGTTTTAGACCATAGTAAAATTACTTTAAAATTTTGCTGTAAATATACTTCATTTTAATTTAAAAGTATTAAAAGTTGTCAACCAAATTACTGGCTGGTGTAACTAGCAATTCTTTATCAATTTCATAAGGATATACAATTGACACCAGTGACTGTGAAGAAAGCATCTAAGGATGGCATAGTCTCACACAAGTAGATGTTGTTAAACTAATCTGCAGATTCTTTCACCAGCTTACAGCAACAAAATACTTCAAAATCTTTCCAGTCACTAAGTTATAACAATATATTACTTACAGAGAATTAAAAATAATGTAGCTTGTGACCTTAGATTTGTTCAGAACTGGCACACATACTCTTTCTGTAAAAAGGAGTCTGTTAAAAAAAAATTTCTTATTAGCATCCTGTAGACCTAACTTGGCACAACTGAATATTTCATGTTGTAAGCTCCTGTGCTTTCTGCATCCTTATGGTAAGGTTACAAATTTGCAATGGGAAAATTAATAA
Organism: Limnodromus scolopaceus; assembly: GCA_028565335.1. Classification (NCBI taxonomy): domain Eukaryota; kingdom Metazoa; phylum Chordata; class Aves; order Charadriiformes; family Scolopacidae; genus Limnodromus; species Limnodromus scolopaceus. The sequence goes on from JAOXNO010000024.1 coordinate 102,524,871, forward strand.
TTTTCAAATTGATTCTTTGAGTTTATTTTCATCATCTCACTGGCAGAAATAAGTGGTCTAGAGAAAGAAGGGTTGAAATGTGATTCTCCCTTGAGTGACTGTAGAACTACTGCTCTCTAAAACTTATAGGTATGGATTCATTTCAGTCAGGATCTCAGAAGAAATTATATTTCTGTATTGTTTCTTCTTTTTGAGTTTCAGAACCATTTTACCAGTTCAAGGTAAAATGAAGGTAAATGGATTTTCTGCAAATCATTCATTTTGTATCAGTTCTTCCCCCCCTGGTCCATGCTGCCTGAAATGTCACAGATGTATATTTATTATCTTATGTTCAATTATTCTCTTTATAAAAGTTAAGGCAGGCAGAATCATAAAATCACAGCCTCATGTGCCATCGCCTCCCCAGAAAACCCCCCACTGCAGTAATCTGACAATTCTTTCAATGGCTTTATGGTGTGAATCAGCAGAACTGATATACTAAAAGATTTGTCTATTAATTTAGTGAAATACCCACTTATGATGAATTCTTGCTTATGATCTATTTTCTAATGTTTTTTCTACTCCTTTTAAAATTATAAAGGCCTTGTTTTAAAAGTGTTTAAAACTATGAATTGCACTGCTTTCTTGGAAAGTTATTAGAATGAAGAGAAGAAAAGGGGGAGTACATTCACCATTCAGGAGCTGCTGCCATACAGCTCTTCTCCATGCTTGTCAGGCAGGATTTAGACCTTTTTAATTCTCCACTTTTCATTTAATAGCAAAACCATTCGCAGCGTCACTTAATGGTGCGGTAAGATGTATTAAAAGGGCTTTAAACACAAGGGTAAGTCAGGAAACAGATGAGGACGAGGCTTTAAAACATGAATTAAGGCTTATGCCTATCTTTAGTAGCTGTAGCATGCATCCTTGAACCATCTCACAGAATCACAGAATCTTCATGGTTGGAAAGGACATCTGAGATCACCGAGTCCAACCATACACATACAATAGACCCCCACAATCTCAGGCACTAGAGCATGCTCTGAAGTGCCACATCTGCACGCTTCTTAAATGCCTCCAGGGATGGTGATTCAACCACCTCCCTGGACAGGCTGTTCCAGTGCCTGAACACTCTTTCAGTAAAGTAATTCTTCCTAATATCTAATCTAATCTCTCCTGCTGCAACTTCAGACCATTTCCTCTGGTCCTGTCATTATTCCCTTGGGAGAAGCAGCCAACACCCACTTCTCTACAACCTCCTTTCAGGTAGTTGTAGAGGGCAATGAGGTCTCTCCTCAGCCTCCTCTTCTTCAAACTAAACATGCCCAGTTCCCTCAGCCTGTTATAGGACTTGTTCTCTAGACCCCTCACCAGCTTGGTGGCTCTCCTCTGGACACACTCCGGCACATCAATGTCCTTCTTGTAATGAGGGGCCTAGAACTGAACACAGTACTTGAGGTGAGGCCTCACCAGTGCCAAAGAGATGCATCCGAGAATGAACATAAGAAAGGGGAATTCACCAAACGCTTGAGAGTGGATGCTACTAATTGTTCATTTTTCTTATTCAAAGTCATTTTTAACTTAGTATTTGACCCAAAGCTTAAGGTGAAATTTTATTTCCTCCAGCAATGACACCTAAAAAGCATCTCTAGTACATATGGGTATGTTACTGAAAAAATCTTTGTAAATAAATATGTTACCTGTCCCTTAACTTTCTTTTAGTCCTAAGTATGACAGTTACTTTCCCCCAGCCAATAGAAAGTAGCTTGTGTTAGAGAATAATTGCTAGGTACATGAAAAGAAAAATTGAGAACTTTTCTTGGCTCTGGCTGGGATGGACTTCCAGAAAAAATTGAAATTGGGGTGTCCTCTTTCAAGTCAAGAAGAAATAATCTGCTAATGATTGAAGAGGCTAGAACTGCAGCAGTCAGCTGATAGACTTCAGGTCAACCTCAATCTTAATTCAACTTTGGGAAGAAATTTTGCCTGAATTTAACCATTGTGTCAATTAAAAAGACAGTTAGCTGTTAAAATATCTCCCATGTGTGACTAACACAAACAATTCCAGCACCACCATATTTCCAGAACAGGAGACCTGGGCATTTAGGATTAAGGGTGTTTTGCATTTGAGTGCAGATTGCAATAGATCGCAGACAGTGACAACCTCTCCATCCAGTGAATTCTCCATGTAGATCAGGACTTTAATGCAGAAAGATAAAAACAGTGCATTTCATCTGCCATAACCAAATACAGATATTTGAATTGACTGTAAAAAGTTTATATAAATTATTAAATTACCGTCATTAATAATCTCATTATTTTCTTGAAAGGTTCCCCAGAGTTTCTGCTACAATCTTGCAATGTAGAACCATTGAAAGTTTTATCTCCCTAAGGTACTGGGATACTCCTGATTTGAACATACAGTGCGGTGATATTTAATATGTGTGATCATCTCAGATTCAAGAGGAAGAAACTTTTGCCTCTCACTAGACCATCTGGTGCAGTTGAGAAAAAAGGTTTCTGTTGATGTATTTCTATCCCTACCTATTTGCCTATTTGATGAAGTGTAACTGATAAAATACCTCGATAGTATCAAACATAAGAATTATGCAAGATGTAGGGCCTGTGACTTCCTAACTATTCCATTAGTGCTTGTGAAGTACAAAAAGGAGGGGAAACATCTTTACTGAGTCCACCTTGAAAGCTAATATTTCTCACACCACAGTTAAATGGACTGCAAATATGCACAGGTGTGTAACACATGAATAGGTTTGACTGAGCTTGTGAAGGGTGTGATGGGAGTATTGTATGCATGTTACTGTTAGCCCAAGCTAAGGAATGTCAACAATATACAAGATATTGCAGAGGCTGCAAGTTAATAAAGAGCTACAAGGTGGCCTTGTTAAAAAAAAAAAAAAAAAAAAAGCTGTCTTACCTTTTTTTTTCCTTGCTGCAGAATGTTATTCTTCATTTGCATATCATCTGTATCGATTAACTACCAAATTATCTTTATCTATTGAAAATAAAAACAATAACACTAGTGTCTAAGAAAGGGCCTACTTCTCAGATATTGTTTTTTTTCTTGAGAATATTTTTAAATGAAAAAGCTCTTTTGCATCGTAACCAGAAATATGCACTGAAATGGATGAACAGGCTTTTAAAAATTAGCAGTGTGACCCAGCCCAAAATTAGGATTAGCAGAATAAAACTCCAGTGTAATGATATGATTATACACATGAATAGTGCCAAATGGAATGGTTCTCATGTGTAAAGCTATTCACCTGCTTAATGTTGAAGGTATCTTTTAATTTTAAATCTCACTTTAACCTTTGCAGAGATATCAATTCCTGTTATGCCTGAAACTGCAGATGTGATCTAATTAGTGAATGGAGAACTTCCTTGATACATTTAAAATTATTGCAAAGCACCATTTCATAAGTCTGATTTCGGAGTAGATTGAATAATAATTATTAATGTGTTACCATTTTTAAAAGTACTTTTCAAAATAATTTAGTCAAGTGTCTTTCAACATTTCACTGAAATACAGACCAGGGGTTATTATTTAGAGGTAAAGAAGGTATTTCTGTTTCAGCTTTAGCTGATCTAGATAACTGCATCCAAAGCTACTCAGTAAGCTTTGCATTTTAAAATGTTTTATTTTCATCAGCAAGTTATTTTTGTTAAAATAATTTTATTCATCTATTGATGAAATACGGGCCAAAGTCCATACAAGTAAATGCAAATCCTCACTTTAAAGACCTTCCGTCTCTCCCTCCCTATTTTGGCCTGATTGTCCTTCAAAATATGAGAGCTGATTATATCACTAGGATGCCTGAACAGAAGATGGAAGAACTGCATTTCTTCTCCTGTTTTGCCAATATTGCTTGTGTGACCACAGATGTTTCTTTTATTCTCTTTGGGTATCACATCTCCACCTGAAAAAAATAAAGAACAGATCTTTTCTCGCTCCCTCACCTCTGCTTTTTTTTAATGCCTATCTTTTGGTAGAACTTTTCCAAGTTTTTGAGAAAAGGAGCAGTGGCTGGTCACAGTTTGCACAGTTGAGTAGAATAGTCCATATAAAGACAAAAATAAAGCTGGAAGGTGTCATCCACTCTGTATAAATCACTGATTTCAGATCGCTGAACATTTACCAGCTGTAGTTAGGGTTTAGACTGAGCTGAATTCTAAACATACTTGAGAGGATGCTCTCTTGTCCTGCCATCCTCCAAAAAACAACCTCTGCACCAAAGGTTAAGCAAAGGAGAAGATTTTTCTTTCCCCATAGACAAACAACAAAAGCTCTAATTTAAAAGGGTGACAACTTGGTTTGATTTCATTCATTTATTTGATGAATAAGGACAATGTTGAGAAAGTCAATCAAACCTTTGCAGCACAAAAACTAAGTAGTAACAGGTCATTAAGCCCCCTTGCCACTGTTGAATTCAGCTTGAGGAAATTTTTTATTAAAAAAAACTATCACAAAGCTCAAATTAATGGTAACCAAAAAAAAAAAAAAATTTGCCATTGTGTTGTCCGAAGACTGTACTCGATTGCCAGAACTATTAACAATCAGAGATTAAGTTTTCTTTCAATTCTCCTGCCCCCTTGGAGGTGTTAACCAACCATATCCACAACAGCTCGTCTCTCAACCTTAAATTTTAACTCTAGATAGGGGCCTCAAGACACCGTTATAATATAAGTAACAAAATATATAGTAATTGATAATGGTGCTGGGGTTTTCTCTGATTCAGTTTTTCCTTTCCTTCTCTTTTTCAGCATTTGGTGAAAGTCTGTTTTGTAGTCTTTCATTTGCGACAGATTGCTCTAATTTTGTGTGCCCGGATTCTGTTAGCTCTGTTTATGTTTAGCCTACCCAAACTTTTCTCTTCTATGAAAAGAGATTTCCTTTGTTCTGGGTAGTTTAAAATGCGTTGTCTTTTGGATGGAAATCTCTGGTGGGATGGTTGGATCTTGAGGGAAAAAGCCTTTTGTCCTAGCATTAGTGGAAAGACTAAAGTCAGCATGAGAGTAATCCACTCCTTTCTTTGCTTTACTGTTGCTTCTTCTTTCTCAAAGAATCACTGATTTAGTTGACAAAGAATTTAAATGTGTTTCCTTCTTTGATTTATACCTACTACCTGTCAACACCTTTTATTCAACATCAAACAATCTCCATTCACTCCATTTCTAGACTACTCTGCAGTTGTGTTTTCAAATTGGTTGCTGCTGAAATAGGAAGAGAATTTCCTCTAATGGGATCCCACCATCCCTGTCTGTGTATTCCCTCTCACCTCCTTACAGACCATTAATATTACACCTCAAGAGAGATATGCTTTTACTATTGCTGTGGCCCACATGTTATCAATAAACCTCAAGCACACATCTGACCAGATTATCAGTGTTGTAGTTTGTGGTCAAAGGCTTGAATTCTTCAGGAAGTCTAATCTGGTGCAGAATGCTGTGAAGATGTGGCCTGTGTTGGTGGCATTTGTGCTGATTGCTCCACACCAGGTATTTAGATAGAGTTTGAGGCATTTCCTTGGTGCCTGCAACAGAAGGTTTAGGCTCACAATGGGTGAACCTAGAGAAGAACAGAGGTGCCCAACATCCCAAATCACATGGAAATGAAAGTAATGAAAGCCTTTCAGAGAACACCGTGAGTCTTGCCTGTATGAGATTGGGAAGGGACTCCCAATTGGGACTCATAGCATGAGTCCAGTTTTCACAAGAGAGTAAATATAATCTAAAGTAACAAATGGAATCAGATCTCCCCAGAGACAATAAAATCAGTCTTGGATTTATTTTAGTGTGCTTTGTTGAGAAATGGAGCCTGTACAGTTCTGAGAAAAATTTCTCCAATTAAGGACTTAACAACTGGATTAAATTGGTTCAGTTATGAGTAAAACATCTTGTAAGTTCCCCTCAGCACAAAGGTTTAATATAAACTGTCTTCTGGGTTGAACATCCTGCTAGAACATGCTTGAAGTGAGTAATAAATAAACAAAATCTTGATTTCAAAAACTTGAAAGTAAGGGTTAATAGACAACAGATAAATGATGCCTTTGTGGATATGATACTTCCTCCTTATTCGTTGCAACTAACTGACACTGATGTGTTCTTTTTCTTTTCCTTTTCCTTTTTCTTTTTCTTTTCCTTTTCCTTTTTCTTTTTCTTTTTCTTTTTCTTTTTCTTTTTCTTTTTCTTTTTCTTTTTCTTTTTCTTTTTCTTTTTCTTTTTCTCTTTTTCTTTTTCTTTTTCTTTTTTTCTTTTTCTTTTTCTCTCTTTCTCTTTCTCTTTCTCTTTCTTTTTCCTCTTTTTCTTTTTCTTTTTCTTTTCTTTTTTTTAAGAGGGAAGAAAAGATTTGAGTTGGCTCTGATCCCATTGCCACGAGGTGGCTGGAGCCCAGCCATCTGTCACAGCTGCTGCTCGCTGTTGCTGCGACTCTAATTGACAATGAACCCAGTGCCCTGCAATAATTGGGGCTGCGCTGCGGCTCAGGCAGGTAATGGTGCCCTTTTAGCATCCCGCAGTCCCCGTCTGTGTGCCATCCCTGCCTCCTTCCCTGGGCACAGGAGCACGGTGGCCCCTCAGCTGGCTTCCCAGGTGGGCAGGGCTGGCCTTGCCCGGGAAGCATTAGGAAGGCCTAAGGGAAGCCATGCCCACGCTGAAACAGAAAACCTCCCCAAACTCACTAAAAGATTTTCAACCTCTTGCCAAGATGCAGACACAACATCTGCCATTCAGCCCTTGTTTCTGTATTAAAAGAAAAAGAAAGAAAAGTAACTTCCAATATTGAGTAGTTTATGGACTGTCCAGTTGGGGTATCCTTGTTAAATTACCTCTCAACAATATTTTAAATTGAATGGTCTGGATTCTTTTTCCTATCACAGGCACTACAGACACCAAATACTTTTGTGCACAGGGCACATAATTTAGTCTGTTGGAAGAGGTCTTTGCAGCAAGATTTTCTTCAAAGTTTAGGGACTTTGGGGGGCAAAGCCAGATCTTCACCATTTTTCTTGATTGCAAGGTGTTGGAAATCTTAGCTTTTCCTTTATACTGTATGCGTAACCTTCTTTCCAGAATATTTCATCTGGACATTTCTCTGTCCCCTACAGGCTCTAGTCTGCACGGTGTGAATGTCTGATTTGCAAATTTTCTGTTATTTGATAGTATTCTGGGAGCTGCTGCCTTCTTAACTGGAAGTAACTCAGGTTTCTGCAGCAGGTGCACACGTGCTGTAAAATAAAGGTCTGTTCTTAAATTATACAGCCCTTTGGGCCTCATCTAGAACATAACAAAGTAAATAGAAATAAGTCAGTTTACTCCAGAGAGATTCAATCGAGGATCACAGGGTAGTTTAGGGCTTAAGACAAAGTTCGGGGGCTAAATCTTGTTTTTTTCTTCAATTCCTTCATGCTTCTGTATGAATTAAGATATGTATGGATGTCAGGACTAGAGCCAGTGATTCTGAGACTGTCCTAGAAGGACTGATGACATCATTTACTTCATAGAGAGTAACTTGT
>JAOXNO010000024.1:102532478-102580824 GCA_028565335.1 Limnodromus scolopaceus
TCAGGACTAGAGCCAGTGATTCTGAGACTGTCCTAGAAGGACTGATGACATCATTTACTTCATAGAGAGTAACTTGTTGTAAAAAGGACTAATCAAAGTTATAGTGATTTCTAATTCCAGCGAAGTGCTTCCAGAGCAGGTCAGTCCAACTGGCCAGCCAGCCCAGCAGACTGGCTCCCATGGGAGCACTGCCCTGTGCTGCAAGGCAGCCCTCACTGTCTGCATGACTTTGGATTTTGCCATACCTTGTTTTAGCATGATTTGGCCACTACAAAGTCCTTTACTTCTTTTTTTCATCATTATTAATTAAAAAATAGCATAGCCAGTTTTATTATCTTAATTGATAGATGTATTATTGGGAAAATCTGTCTGAGCTAGTCCAAAACTGATTTACCAGCTCTTGTCTTCAGAAGTGTGGTCTTTTTCTTCAGTTTTTGACAGAGTGGTGTGGAGTGATGTTGTACTAACACTAAGTAAATTACTCCAAGGGCAGTTTGTAGCAGAGAAATACAGTGCAATGGATTTCAATGTTTTCAATCCCTTAACCACATATCAGCAAAACTTCACCTGAAAAATTAATGAAACTGTGACCTGAGCGGTGGGAATTGTTGAAATGAGAAACACATTACACATGAGTTGTTAAGTAGCTGGAGATGCAGTTACTGTACACTTGTCTCTTAAATACAAGAAAAGACGTTTAAGACTTGGTGTACAAGTAAGACAGGAAGTATTCCTAACAAAATATGAAATTAGTCAAAATTCATGTAGTTAGAAAATGTTGCTGACGTGTGAATTTTTCCTACAAAAAAATAAACGATCACAGAGAGAAACTGAGTGTGCATATCTGTCCTCCCACATGCACAAGGAAGGCCAGAAGAATGTTGCTGAAGCTGACATGAAGTGCTTAAAACATTTTTTTTGTCTAGTCAATTTTCTACAACACGATATTAGACTTGCAGATATCAACGGATTTCTACATCATGGATGTCTCTTGAAAAATTAGTTGTAAAGCAGCAGAGACTGAATACTTTAAGCAAATGTATTGCAGGACATAAAATAATTTGGCAGGAAAATGATAACTCCAAAACTTTTGTTTCTAGTACATTGGTTAGCTTCATTTTAACTCAGTTTATTTTAATTACCTGGTGTACAGCATAGTTTCAAAAGCAATGAACCTAACTGATTTGTGAAAACTGTGGCAGAATGAATAAAGGAGCAAGCGTAAAGTGCAACCACCTGCAGAGGCTTGCAAGGACATCTAAAACTCTAAATGCTTGTGAAAATGGGGTTGAGACACATTCCTTAATTTTACTTAAGGAAGTATATCAAGACCTGATAAATGGAAGACATGTGAAAAGGGAAGAGCAGAGGGATCATGCCTCCCTTTGGGAACCAGGAGCAGCCTCGTATTCCGGGCAGGGTGCAGGCTGCAGAGCCTGTGCGGACACGTCTGCTCCTCAGCTGTGTGCCTGGGACACGCCGTGAGATACATTTCCTGAGACTTACAGGCTGGACTTGAGATTTATGTGGCACAGACTTTTAATTGCCCGGCGTTTCCCTAAGTTTAGAGCTGTGTTTTCTAATGCACCTCCTATGGCTTACTTGTGAATAGAATCCCAGCATTGGAGGCAGTTATTCAAAGTAAAAAGCTTGGCCGTGGCCCAGCATCTAAAAAGAGAGATTGAGGCAGAACTCATCTCGGATTCCAAAGGTGTTACTCCAGATTTATATGAGCGTAACTGAAAGCAGAAGGAAGTTCGTTGTCTATTATGGCAAAGACATAAGATCTTTCAGACAATGGGCTATAGATATCAGGCAAAATACACTCATATGTTTTGCATCCTATTCATTGAATTTCTTTGCTTGGAAAACTTCGTAACTTTAAATGTAACACTCACATATTGTGAGGGGAGCTTGGAATATCTAAAAAAGAACCTGTGGGAAAGATTTATATCAATTTCCACACAAAAATCTGTCCAGAGATTGAGAAAAGCAATCTGCAGATTCGCACAGGACTTCAACACTATTTCTTTAATTGTCAAATAAAGCAATCTCACAGTTCTCTTTATATAGATATTCTATATGCAAAATTACACATATCTCCTGCTTCTAGCTAGAGTGACAACTTCATGCATCTTAACAAGTCATTCCATGACAAAGGATGAACACCTCTGTATTCACAGTGAAAAACTTCACTGTTAGGTTTGAGGTATATGACATTTTATAGCTGACAATACGCATTCTCGGAGGGTAAAGCACAGCTTCTGCAAAGTCTTTATGTCTTGATATACTGTATCTCTTGAAAAGCTTCTTTTTCAAGGTAGACTGTTGGGGTTTTGTGCTCCTTTCAATATTTCTTTGCTTTTAACATGCTTTTCAGTTTAGGAATTGAAGCTTTGACTTTCTGAGAAAGGAGGAGTGCCCTGAGACACTTGAGTTACTGTATCTTTCTGTCCTTGCTTATCACTATAGAAGCAAGTATTTAGCTCACGTGATTTACAGGGGAACATCTTTCACAATGAAACCTGAAGTTTCATTAGCAAATTGTTACTTCTCCCAGTTCATTATTAAAGATAATATTACTGTATGTAACACAGAGTCTTGTCATATCCTCATAGCAAATACCTCCTGGTTGACTACCAAACATCATTACTTTTCTCTTTCATATCTTCCCAAGCCACACAGCTCATTCTCAGGTCAGTTACACAGATTTCTCTGGAACTGTCAGAAGAAACAAAAAGGATCCAAGAGACCAAACTGGCTCTGTTTTTTGCCATGCACAGGCAGTCCATCAGCTATGCCAGGAAACGGTTGAAGAGAATGGTTAGGAGCAGGGACAGGCAACTGTTGGATTAGTCATGGGTGCCAGTCTCCAGAAGCAATTTCTCACAAGGACCATCCTCAGGAATTGCTAGGGTGAAATTTCCAAGAGCTACTCAGGTATTCAGCAATGTAAGTCTTTATTAAAGTCTACAGAACCTTTACTCTTGATAAACAGGTAACACTTGTAAAATCTTTGTCATTTGAATGCCTCATGGACTGAACTCTGCCACAATATTTTCCTCTCTGAGACATACTTTTTACTACTGATAAATGTCAAAATGGCATTTCTTAATAAAGCATTTGTAAAGTTGACTTCATCAGGAAAGCTTCTGCTGTAGTCACAGAGCTTTGAAGAACTATCTACAAAGCATCTTTAGGGTACTCAGCTACTGTAACTTGCAAACCTGTTCTACCTGAAATAAAAAATAATAATAAAATAAAATCCTGGTCTAGAAAATACAGGTGCTAAAAATATAAAAGTTGCCTTCAGAACTAACTGAAACCTTCTTATAATTTTCCTACCCAGTAGTAAAAAGGTCTAAGCTGCTGCAGACCTGACACTGGGAGAGGGATATAAGGAAAAGGCTATATTAAGCAAGGTTCCAGGCACAGTTAATAAATCCTTCAGTCAGGTTTATTGTTCTGGTTGAAGTGGTGATCACAGTGTGGGGTGTGAGACTTTTCAACCCTGGGATTCAGTGGTGCTCTGGCTTGCTAATAGTACCCACCACCTGCTGCACTTTGACTTTTGGCTCAAGGGTAGCTGTAGAAGCCAACACAGGCAAGAAAAGTGAGGGAAAGCAAACTTTTGTGTGAGTTGAAAGGTAGCCAGAAGCATATACCAGGATTAAAGAGAAAAAATTGTCATTATATCACTTCATGATATAATGATAGAGTTCTGACTGATACAGGCTTCTTCTCTTGGGCTCCCACTGTACCCTGCATATGTGCCTGAGAGGTCATGGTTTGACCCCTAACAGTTAATAATGCTGGAGATACTCATCAAACTGAACAATAAATTTGTCTGGGCAATGCCCATTTAGGGATTTTAGAATAAGAGTTAGGTTTTAGTTGATAAGCACCTGTACCTAAGCTCCCTGTGCAATTATGTTTCCAAAAGGAGAGCTTGGCTAGTCCATTGAACAAATGCTGAGAAATCCTTGATGTCTGGGCCCCACCTCACTAGGATTAGCTGATGGCTAAGCAGAGTATGGTGGTTAAGTAAGGTTTTGCAGTTCTAAAGTTTGAACTCAGGAGGGAAAAGTAATGGTTAGGTAGTTAAATCTCTTTGTTCTTCTAGCTCTTTTTTAAAATCTTCAGACTGACTCCTGAAATCTGTCTGTGTTTTGTCATGTAAGTATTTGCACTGTAAAATAAATGGAGACTGTTTAACATTCCCTTCTAAAAATGTGTGTGTGCATTTTCAGCTCCATTAACAATAGGGGTGTATGCTGGGCAGGAGAGACCCTGACCCCAGGAAATTATTGCCTAGCTGCTGTAATGGCAATTGCTTATCTCTTATTTAAATAATCAAGTTAAACACCAAACAAATCTTCTAAAGTCTGTTTTTTGTTAAGCTCAAAGAAATTGTGGGGAGAATGAAACACAAATCCTTCACAGGAATGATTACAAAAAATCCCCCAAACTCTCCTTCAATACCCTGCTGGAAAGCTATACTATCCTTCCAAAAAGGATTAATATTTTAAAAAACAGCAAACCAATTATAGACATGAGGTGTCCTTATCCTCCAAATACCAACTGAAAGGCTAGATTGCTATCTACGTAAGATTAACAGGAAATTTAAATTGTTATTCATTGTGGGCAAGAAATTAGTTTAGGATAGAGCATTTCCATTTTGAAACAGCAAGGTGAAATCAGAATTTGTCTGTTAATTAAACCACCAGATTTTCATAGCAAAGATTATAATATCTTTTTAGTTTTGACCTTCTAGTAACTTAACTGGTTTTATCTGCATCTGGGTGACCGTGTAATATATGATGGCACTGGTGTACCACCAGATCTATTCACTAGTGAATACAGCACATTCCCTATCATATCATAGCCTGAGACCCCACAAATGATATGATTAAAATATTTCATGTTATTTGGCTTCTAAGATCAATAAAACAGTTAAGCAGCACTAACAGTATCAATAAAGTCAGCTGTTAATACAGGTTTCCTTTTTGTTAAAATAGTCATGGGATAAGATCTGTATGTATAGTAACCATGTGCTGTGATCAGTATCTTAAATGACTATAAAGTTCTTACAGCAGGGTAATTAGGGCTTTGAATGTGATCTGAATAGGGTAAGTTGACACCAACTTACATTCTGATGGTCACAGAGATGTGATGGTATCTCCTTTACAAAGAACTAAGTAACACTCCAATGTTTATGTACCCACCTGAAAGAAACCCCATAAAGGGGAATAAACACTTTTAAATTCTGTCAAGCTTGAGAATCATTTTTCACTTAATGAAATTAAGCCTAATAGTCCCCTCAGTGTTGTTATTTTATAATGGTATTGTTAATACATTTTGAAAATGCAAAATCAATTTTGCAATCAAAACTGGAGAAACACAATACATAAGTGGAGGGCTTTTTAGTGGCTGCCATACCATCTTTGGTCTCAAAAGTTCCTGGACCATTCCTTAATCCGCTATAGATTTCTTCTGGTGTACTGCCAAAATCAGAAAGTTTTCTAGCTGACATTGCTATTTGTCTAGTGCTCAGGAGAATCAGTGGGAAGAAGCAGCCTGTGGGAACCTGGCTTTAGTGTTTGGCTTTAGGGTTGAGACATTCACCTGCAGAACAGGAATGCTCCTGTAGATTTTCCTAATGGTCAGGATCTAAGACATAACATTACTGCAGCAGACAGCTAATTTAGAAGAGGAAAAACAAATGGAGACTTAGAGGTAAAATGAATATTTAAACAAAGCAGTAAAAGTTAGGATGAAAGACCCACATAAATCAATCTACTGTCCCTAACACTCACTTACAGTGGGACTGAAACAACTCACCAAATTCCCAGGCAATAATCCATGCGGTCTGGTGTCCACAGCTACTCAATACCTTACAACCCTAACCTCGCTGTGCACCTTGTAGTGTTGCCCACATTCTCCTAAGTGACCACCTTTATACATTCACACCTATGTGGCAACCCTGCACGGAGAGGCATCCACCACACCCCCACAGCTCTGCCATGGTCCACATTTCACCTTTTGTGATTGAGACTATGGCTAACAACACTCATTGCCTACAGGAAAATTTCCTGCATCGCAACCTACTGCACTGATACACAAAGCAGGCAATCCCGATTCTGTGCTCTTTCCAGCCTAGACATGTAGAAATTTAGGTGAGACTGACGTGAAAACAATACTAACCAGTAAGTGATAACCCAAATAGGAGCGGTCTCTAGCTATCCATGACTGCAAAAATCAAAGAGTGAAAGCACTTTCCCAGCACTACAGGCTTGAGGAAAAGTGGCTGGAAAGCTACCTGGTCGAAAAGGACCTGGAATTGTTGGTCAACAACCAGCTGAATATGTGCCAGCAGTGTGCCCAGGTGACCAAGAAGGTCAAGAGCATCCTGGCCTGTATCAGGAACAGTGTGGTGAGTAGGACTAGGCAAGTAATCATCCCCCTGTACTCAGCACTAGTGAGGCCCCACCTCGAGTACTGTGTCCGGTTTTGGGCTCCTCACTGCAGAAAAGACACTGAGATACTGGAGCGTGTCCAGAGAAGGGGTCGCAGTTCAGGCTGAATCAGCCAGTGACAGATAGCAGATGCTCTCCCCACACCTCTCACTCCAAGTATAGGAAGAGATGTAAAGAGATTTATGAGTTTAGAAGGAACTAAACTGCTTTATTGAAACATTAATAATAAAATAAAAAGGAAATAATGAAATAGATACAATATATACAAAACAGTATCAAGCTTCCAGGATGATGTTACCGGCAGGCACTAGGGAAGTCCCAGGCTGGACTCAGCAACAGATGGGAACTGGATCCCAGTCAGGAACACATGGATCAGGATCAAAAGCAAATGAGCAGACAGGGTCCTCTTTAGACATCAGCCATTGAAAAAAGAGCTGACCTTCTGGTCCCTCAGCTTTTATACTGAGCATGGGGCAGACAGGATGGAATACCCTCTTGGTCAGTTTTGGTGGTCAGTCCTGACCACTCCTCCCCACAGGTGGGACTCCTCTATGCTTTTCCGCTTCTGGCCCTCCAACGGGGCAAATAAGGAAGTTAGCTCATCTTGGTTGTCATAGCAATAAGTATAAGCAAGAGCCTCTCTACACACCATTCCTTGGCATCAACTATAAACACAGGTTTTATCACTCTGAGAATGAATAGTTTTCTGTACAGTATGCTGTTAATTTCAGAGAGTTAAAAGAGGCTTAGCTAAGAAGTAAAATTACTGAACAGAAAGTTGCCCCTGTTTTACCTCAAACCAACACAGAAAGGCAATGAAGCTGGTGAGGGGTCTGGAGAACAAGTCTTATGAGGAGCGGCTGAGGGAGCTGGGATTTTTCAGCCTGAAGAAAAGGAGGCTGAGGGGAGACCTTATCGGTCTCTACAACTACCTGAAAGGAGGTTGTAGAGAGCTGGGGATTGGTCTCTTCTCCCAGGTAACAAATGATAGGACAAGAGGAAACAGCCTCAAGTTGTGCCAGGGAAGGTTTAGATTAGATATTAGGAAAAATTTTTACACTGAAATGGTTATCAAGCGTTGGAACAGGCTGCCCAGGGAAGTGGTGGAATCGCCATCCCTGGAGGTATTTAAAAGATGGGTAGACATAGCGCTTAGAGACATGGTTTAGTGATGGGTTTTGTCAGTGTTGGTTTAATGGTCGGACTCAGTGATCTGAAAGGTCCTTTACAACCTAGATAATTCAATGATTCTATGAAAATGAGGTTAGATAAGATAGAGGCGAAACTACACTCTGAGGAAAGGAGGTAAAAGATTTGGAGTTCTTGATGTGTCCTATGCATATATTACAAGACCTGGAATCCCTCTAAAGGTAAAATCTCATCTCCTCTGTTTCTGTTAGTCATACTTCTAGTTCTAGTTCTAGTTCAGAACTCTCCTAATGGTGGGTTATTTTGCAAGAGGATACTTCTAATATCTCCCTTTGTCTTTAGACACTAGATGGAGGGAGTCAGATATCTAAACTCCATGGCTCAGTTTACTTCTGCCAATCTAATGGTTATCATTGAATGTGGTCTAAAACTAATAAAGAATTGGAAAACTGTGTTCAAAGAGGAAGAGAAGGGGGGTTTCATATGTTGAATTAATAACAAGTATATGAATTTTGGTGGAATCTGTGTGAATGGGGCAGAAGGAAAGAGAGAGATGAGAGGTACTTTGAAATTGTGAATTTTTCAAAAAAAACATTGCCAGTAAAGCAGGAAAAGGGGTTGAAGAAGATGAAAATAAGATGTTCAGGTTTTGTCATGCATGCTCTAATTTCAGTAAGAGGTGAGATAGTTATGAGAAAATACTGAGGAGCCAGGAAGAGTTTGTGGATGCTAAGGAATGGATGAGAACCATTAACATAAATTTCATGAGTAAGATATCACTGTCTGGAAGCAACCAGTATGAACAAAAGGGTAAGCCAGTGTCGCCTGAGTAGCAGTGGGGATGAAGAGAAGAGAGGGAAGAAGATTCAATAAATGTGAAAACTGAAAAGCTACTTACTCCACAAAGAGCTAGTTAAGAGGAGCTGGGGACTGAACTCAGGAGAGAGACTGAAGATAATCATAATGGAAAAGACTGTTTTACAGGCAGATAATAAGGAACTTTTTGCTTTTGTAAAGGCACATTCAATATAGTACATAGATTAGAATCAAGGATAGAGAGGAATAAGGAAGGAGTCAGAGACAGCATCGTGTCATGTCCTCAGGCAGAGAGAGCCCATTCACAGGGGACAGAGTGAGGACAGAGAGAGAGGGACAGGGCACAAGGAGAGACGGGTGAGGTGTGGCAATGACAAAGAGGTCAACAGGATACCTATAGGGGAGGAAGAATGACCAGATAAAGGAAGTGGTTGATAATGTGTTGGGATGAGTTAAAAAAAGAAAGAATTTTGAACTGAGAAACAAGGAGGTGGGCTTCAGCTGAGGTATTTGGGAATGGCACTGGAAGTGCAATAGGACATCTGGTAAAGAAAAGCAGTGGTAAAGAGAAGTAAATAATAAAGGCAGAGATAGGCTGTGCATGAGTTGGTCAGTTTTACTTTTCTGAGATGCCAGCAAGATCTTAGACTAAGGAAAAGAAAACTGAAAGTTTTAAGGAGCTTTTGAAAACAAGAGTTGGGAGAGGACATAAATAAAGCCAGAAGAGCCACTCTGAATGACGAAACAGATGAAATTTTAAAGTTCAGGAATTTTCTCTAGAGCGTTCAGCAGATTAAGAGTAGGAATACATGGTGCCCATAGAGCTAAGAAAGAGAGCAGAGTAATGGGTAGCAAGGTGGATCAAAAGGCCCATATGGTCAGCTGAAGTCTGGGGAAGAGCTCTGGGCAGTAGCACCTCAGAAACTGGAGTATTGGGTGAGCAGGAGTTAAGTTTAGAATAAGTTAAAATCGGAATGATTGACAGACTGAAAAACAAGTTTGGCAAGTGAATAGGGAGGCAGAGCATGAGAGCACCAGGATTAGGACTGGGCAAGGAAAAAGCCAAAATACATTAGAGACAAGGTCTTCATTTGGAGTAGGAGGTTGGGCCAACTAAAAAACATGTACTTGTAGGGAGACAAATTTTGTAAAATATGATTTAATTTTGAGAATTCAATTTAAACTGAGCAGTTCTGGAGCACACAGATTTCCTCACCTACCTTCATGCTTCTCAGACTTACCAGAAATCTTTTCTCCTTTTGGAGAGCTATGATGACTGCCTCCCCAGATACCATTAATGTATGTAATCACCCTGTAGTACCTTTCATCTAACTTGGCATAATGTACATTTGAAAACCTGTCACAAATGGGCCAGTTTGAAATGATGCTGTAGTGCACAAAAATTAGTTCTCCTGCCCTTTGGCTACTGAACAAGAAAATTGATTTTTGTGCATTATGCAATGAATTTAAATGGTATATTTGAGGCAGCTTTGTAAACATAGGACTTTGTAAACAGAGAGACTGGAGGGAATCAAACATAACCAAAAGCAATAGAAACTATTCTGCCAGCCTATTAAATCATTTTTTACTGACTGTTGCCCATCATGCCGTTGGAATAAAGTGCAGGCTTGTCTGTGTGTTTTATGTGTTCATTAGAAACTCTGGTTCAAAATGCAACCGGTCACTGTTACAGCTTCCATTCCCCGTGATGGCTTTTAAAGGTGCTTCTGGTTACAGTACTTAGGTCATATATATATATATATATATATATAGCAAGTGCTTTTGAAAAGGCAAATTCCTGTGCTGTCATCCAAGCAATCAAAACACTCTTTGTTTGCAGAGCGGTGGAGGATGGAGGCGAGGGGAGAGGAGAGGGGGAGATGTTTGGAGAACAAGCAGTTGCCACTCATTGGCATGGCTGCTGCCTTCCCATCCCTTCCCGTTGCCCCTCAAGCTGTTTGTAGAAATCCAGTCTTCAAGGTAAAGCAACAAAGAATGCGGACCCAGCCCTGGCGCTAATGTGTTTCCTGGCCGGCACATCTCCTCCTCGCTCCACTGCCTCCACAAAGCCCCCTGGAGCGCTCGCAGGGAGTGGTGGGAGACCAAGCACTGGGGCCACACCATTGGGGATGACAAATTAAACGCTAATGTGTTTGCTAGAGGCTTAGTTGCTGGGCTGGGGTGGCAGATAGGGTAGCCCCTCTGCTCTGTGACCTTTGCTTCTTTGACTGGGGATGGGTGCAGAGAGGTTAAAGAACAAACACTCTGCTTTTGATCAGCAGTGCGACACCCTGCTCCAGCCCAGCCACCTGAGGGGGAAAGAAAACTGTTCAAGCTTTTCTACCCTCTCCATGGCAATATGTGGAATGCTTCTGCAGCACAGGCATTATTTTTCAAATGGGATTAAGATCCTCTGCCACCAAGAGCAGCCTTTTTGCACCGCATGGTTTTATGTCTCAGAAAGATCTGAAGTCAGAGTAGATTTTTTTTCTCTGAAAATAAGCAAGAAATTATGTATTTATTAGCAATTTCTCTGACTGAAATATTCTCCTACAAGCACCAGCTTCTCTCTCGCTAAGCAAAGCAAATAAGCTATTAATTCTCTGTTTTTCCTCGGGGTATGTGCATGAACAGCAGTTGTAGAAGCTCATCAAGCTGCTGTTTGTTCCTGATGGAACCAGAATCTCTGATGAATGTTTGTTTATTATTTTCATCCAAAAGGGAAAAAAAAAAGGTCATTTCCAGGAGATTTTATACTTTAAATAACACTGTTAGAACCCTCCTGTTGAGGTTTGTCTAGGTCTCAGTTCATCTCTTCTCCAGTAAAACCTTTCTGAAGTCTGGTACCGAACGTTGTGGAGAAGAAGACCAGGTGATTGGCTCAGAGCCTAATGTCCCCACTTTAGGTACTGTTTTAGAGCACTACAGTGAAGTGTGCCAACGGCCTCAGCTAGAACAACAAATCGCTTCCCACATGAAGACAGGTCTCCATTACCCAGAACAGATCAATTGCTCTCAGAGTGACTGATGAAGCTGAGGTGAAAGTACAAAAAACAAAATGATGCTAGCTCAATATTTTATTTTTGGTAATGAAAGTGATCTATTGCTGTTTAACTAGAAATTCCATGAACATCAACACAGAAGACAGGGTAAAAAATGTTGGTTACAACATTGTTTATGTAGCCAGATTTCAAGATGAAACTAACTGCATGTAGTTCACAAAACATTGGCATTTCATCATCTTTTATTTATGGAATTCATTAAAATGTGAGACACTAATATACCACACACTAAAAAGAAACCCTATAAACTATTCTCCTCCGTATCATCAAACCCATCAACCATACGGTAGTAGATGACTTGAAGGAGGAACACCTCATATTCCAGCGATGAACCCCTTCATCCCCTGCGGACGGTGCATGCGCCTCAGCAATTGTTTTTCAGAGACGGCCCATTTGTTTCGGTGGCACATCAGGGCAAGCCAAGTAGAGCTGCAAGTAAGCGGCGGGGAGAGAATTCAGCACCTGCATTTTGGCTGTTACATTTTAGATGTAGTATTTATTTTTATAAGCCCCTGGGGGAACAACTCTCCCAGATGCACAGTATCTGCATAATCATCCAATTTTAGAGAGATTAAATATTCATATCAGGCTTCTTGAGTTGTAGTAATGTCCCTCTGGGGTTCTGAGGATCCAGGAAGAGTTTTGCCACAGCATAATGATCGGTGTCTGTTGTTCAGACTGTCAGGGTTGTCTCTCCCCATCACAGCCTCTTTAAAGGCAAGTCTTTCTTGTGAGCTCTTGAGAATGGCGCCCCATATAATGAGGCAAGATATTATGGATTCCTTAACATAAGGTAGTTCGAGGATGACCAAACCTGCATGAAGGTTTTTGGTACACCTGTACACTGAGATTTATTATCTGTCTGTTTCATTTAGAACCATCTAGCAACAGAAATATCTCAGAAGATGCTGAGGTGAATAACAGCTCAAGGTCATGGATATAATTAAATTAAATAGAAATATTTGTGGAAGGAGTGGGAAGAATTTACTAAGAGGTATGGATGGGGTTTGGTAAATTTCTTCTAGGACTTTATTATTTTATATTTTTTTTTGCTTTTCATTTGTTACAAGATTAAAATACTGAATGTAATTTAATTTTTGGCAATTAAATTGTAGATTAATATCTTTAATGAAAAGGAAAAAAAATCGTGCTCTATCCTAATTTTAAGATCTGGAGGTTCTTTGGGTCAGTTAATTGATTACATTATATAATATGTTTAAATCTTGTCCTAGCTCTTCTTTGGTTGATAACTTGAAAGTTCTCAGAAACCAGACAGCGGCATGTTTTTATGAAACTGGGAAAGCAAAGCTTGCTGAAAAACTAGCAATATCTTTCTTTGCATATATGACTATGACCTATTTACCATGCTGGCTTCTTAAAATCCAAACATGTTAGAGGGTGTGCATGGTTGTTTTTGTATGTGTCATCATTATCGGAAATGACAGAAGATTTAAGAGGCATCACCTTGTTTGTATCCAAAGGATAAGATATCCCTCTCCAAATTCAGATGCTTGAAAATAGGTGTGTACATCAGAGCTAGTTGTCTACAATCTCTCTACACATAATAAAAAGAAGGTGGCATTATTCAGAAAAATTCATTTTGCCTTAAAAGAAGTATTTAAAATAGGTGAGATGAATTCTTCTCCAAAAGTGTTTTCCTCTCATTACATGTGAAGAAATGTAAGGTGACTATCTCAGATGTAGATGTTTGCATTATAAACATTTACAGTTAGGTCAAAAGACTTGCATGTTATATGTTACAGGCTGTTTTTCAAAAAATGTGGATGATTTAGAATCTGCTTTTATTCTTTATGAAATTAATGCAAAAAAGGAGGGGGAGAGAGGCATCCCAGAGTGGCCAATTTATAGGGTAACTAATCTTGGCTGTATATGGATAAGCATCACATCCAATTGATATTCAGACATTCAAGTTTTATAAGCTTCATCTAAAGAGAATACCTCCATCACTCAAATGTCTGCATACTGAGGATATTGTGTAGTCTCAAAAGAGTGGATTTTTTAACATTGAAGAATAAGTTTGCAAACTTCTGAAAAATAGTATTTGAAATTGGTTAATCATAAGCATTGCAATGCAAAAGAAAATGATTCACATGGAAATCTTTCTGGACAGTCAACAAATTATTTAGACAAATAGTGGGACATCACTGAAATATTGGCATGTTTGCACATTCAATAACATACCTAATACCTTTTGCAACTTTTAGAAAATGACACGGTATCTCAGACTTGGATGCCTAAAGCTAATCAATTAATTCATGTCTTAAAAATGTTTTTTTAGAAAAATATTGACTGTACTCAAACACTATAAAAGCTTTTAAACGTACTTTTGAAAACCAAGCCAATTCATTAAGTTCCTAGGTCCTTAGCTAACAAATTTGGGGAAACTGTGAAAAAAAATGCCATCCTAAATTTAGTGAACTTACATCCTAGATGTGAGGTAGCAGCTTAAAGTGTTGTGCAATTTGCTATATATTAACTTCATAGAGTGACAAAATACAGGACATTACGATGCAAAATAGGAAACGGCTGTTTTCTTGTTGGATAGACTTTCACTAATTCCACATGAGGAGGTGCTGCTCATCTTGCCAGTTCAACACAAAAGGAAACCAGCAGATGGAAGCAATGAAAAGCAGAATCTTTTCTGTGCTCATTGACAGCTAGTACATTTTACTGACTTTCCAAATGTAGAATATACATTGCCACATCTTCCACTCTTCCTGTGCCGATGGATGTTGGATGGAGTGCCCTTCATTTCAGGACAAGGACAAAAGAAGTAAAAAACTTAAGTGGACAACTGAAAATAGGACACACCAATTCTATTTCTACAAGTCAAAATCAGATGTTTCAGCACCCATACTTTATATGTAATTAAACTTAGTATAATTATAAACTACAAAGTTAGCTATTTTGCTCTGACTATGCAGAGACAAAACCTCCTTTGGGAGGAACCAGCTTAATTCCACTGAAGTAAAAGGAGTTGAGTTCCTGGCCCACTCTTAAAAGCTGAGCTGGCATGGCAGACCTTTTTCTGCTAAATAGCTCCTGTTGTTTTATACTCACATGTTTATTTAAAATTTTTATTAAGATAAGTCAGTAAGATAATCGAATGCAGTGTATAAATAGGAAAATAGGAGTTTGGTGAAATCTGTTTTTCAAAGAAATCTACTCAGAGGTTTCAAAAAGAAAAACAAAGGAGTTTCTGAAAGATATGTAAGTTAAGTCTTTAAGTTCTGAGAGATATTATCAGCTATAAGACAGCCTATTTTCAATGACCACTGTGAAACTGTAGATTTTAAGAATAAATTAAGTGAGAAATAGAGAAACGAGAGAAACTGGAAGTTTACTCTGAAATTTTAAAGGACAGGATGCTAGTGGAACAGAAGACAGACTATTTCAATATTATATTCTATTTTCAGTCTAAGTGCAATTAAAATCTTTAGTGTGAGTGCTCAGTTATGGCATTTATATTTTACTGGTAGCAAGTAAAACTGTTCAGGAGGAGTTTAACAAATGTTTGAAATTTATTTGAAATTCATTACCACATTTCCACCAGCTGGGATGTAGCCATGTCTGCTTTCAGTCTCACACCAAAAGCATGTTACATTGCTCCAACTTTTATATGGGAAGCTGAATTTATAACAATTTGGAACATATCAAAAATTGGAAAGTATTCAAGCCACGGTGGCAGTGAGATGAGACTTCATGTACTGGTTGTGTTTAGAGGGGAATGGTAGAAACTGAGCAATGGGTTTGTTCCTCTCTGGATCTCTTCTTTCTAACGTACTCTGGTGTACCTCAATTCCACAAAAGCCATCTGATCACTCTCCCTAACCACAATCCTGTCTTCCTTCACTCCAAGCTAAAACAGCTGTATATTACAATCCTGATTATTTTTAGAATGACTTTGAGTCCTTTTTTTGTTTTTTTTTTTGTTTGTTTGTTTGGTTGGGTTTGTTTTCTTTTTATTTTCACGCTCCAATAAACTTAACCTAACCCACTTTCAATACACTAAGACAATTTAACTTGTCCATACAAGGATAGTGTATTTTAATACAATGTACATTTGTACTGATTTTTTCAAATGCCCTACATGTATTCAAATCTTGAGAAAAGTAAACCAACTTTGTCTTCTTGGTCTATACCAAATTTCACAAACACAACAGAACCCAGAACAACAGCAAAACCTCAAATCGTTCTTTTTCCGAAAATGGATATTGATGTCCAATATAATTTTTTAATTTACAGAATGTGTGCAGACTTTTTCGATAGTATTCTCAAGAGTAACACATTTCAAAAGTCTTCTGAAGAAGTCTACATCCTGGTAATTCTCTTGAGAGAGGCTTTGATTTTGTTGCTGTTGTTGTTGTAACCAGGTTGCTATCTCTTTTAGGAAAAAAAAAAAGTCTTCCTTAAGTAGACCTTACAAAAGGCTGCTGAAACAGAACTGCCTTCTTAATAAATCCAAAGTATTGTCCATATATACAGCATTGTTTGCATGGAGTGTAAAGACAGTGGATGTGGGAATAGATTTGGCAGCAGGAAGGAACTGTCAACATGGAAAACACTATGCCCCTCACAGAGGGAAAACATTCATGATGATCCAGACTCATCTTTCCCAAGTCCTTCTATGTCTCTTTCAATACCTGCATCTTCCCACCACCTCTATGTGATCTCAATTTGTGTCCTTCCCAGACACCTCTCATCAAGGTCATTCAAATCCCCTGTGTTCCCTCTCTATCTCAGTCCTATTTTCATCTCGCTGTCCCTGTCCTGTTGGCCCAAGGCTGCTAACACTGTAAGACACTCACAGCTGCTTCTTCAGCATTGCCCAATTTTGGGAATGAGAAAATGACCCCTCTATATATATTTCTAAAACAATTTTTGCTCTCCCTGCTTCTTTCCCCAACAGTTCTCTAGAGAATATTTTTAATGCCAAGTAGCACACTAAAAAACATTCCTCGGACATTAATCAAATTATTGCTAGTTTGTACTTGCAGAGTTAAAAAAGGATATTTCACTGGAGTTTAATGACAAGGAATTTGGGAAAACTTTAAAAATTCCCTTTCCAATTTGGAACAAAATTTTCCCTGAAAATTGATTTATGGTGATTAGTAGTGAAGTGACGTAAATAATTTATGGAGAATCTGTTTTGTTCTGGGGCAGCTGGCAAGTACAGCAGGCATGAGTGGCTAAAAAGTTTCTAGCAGTCTCAAACAATGTCCCAGATAGTCTCTATAACAGCATCAAGGGTGTCTTGACATTCAAATGTACATGTTCAGGTTTCTTAAAAAAGGAAAGAAAAGAAAATAAACCCATAACAAAGCATTTTATACACCAACAAGAACAAGGTGACATGACCACATAGCATATCCCAGAGGTGGCTGCCGGGAGAACTATGACTGACTTTACAAGCGCGGGGCCTATAACAAAACAATGGTAGTGTTTTATTTTAATTATGGGTATGAATGTGTTTCATTTATTCTTTCAGTGGCTCTAGTCTCATATTAGTCACTAGGGCCATAAGATATGTAGTATGGCTTATAATACACAGTGTTCTTTGTTGCTCTTGGAGTAATCAGGAGGTTGCTCATGCAGCGTATTGTGCAGATACGTACGGCAATCCTACTGTTACATTACCAAAAACTGTGGTGAGTGTTTAAAATACGTCATGTTTGGTACTGCTGTGTTACTATGACTCCTCAAGCAGACAAGATTAAATTCCAGAGCAAATGCTACAGCAGGAACAGTATGCAATGTGTGCTCTCTGTCACCTTAGCTGATACGCCGCTGTACCTCTTGGCACCAAGAGAACTCCCCATGCAGAAAACGATCCAGACCATTTACTTTAGAGACCTAAGTCAGATACAGCAACACCTGAAACGTAGTTCCTTCACCTCAGCAGGGCTGCTGAAATTGTCTGAATTTTATGACTAGGTTCCAAATTCAAAAAACTTTGTAGTAGTAGTTGTAAAGGCAATGTTCCTGAAGTGGTTATTAAAAATCAGCTCCAGGAAACTGCATTGTTGCTCTTCTCTTGGGATCAAACTATTCTCCATTGGAAAGGCTTTCCTCTAGGACTACTTGTAACTGGTTTTACAGTGTGTCCCTAATGTGGATTTCACAATATGATACTCTGGGGTATGTTTCTGGTTATGAGACCTTGGGGTATTTATACATTTTTCTCGAAAAGAAAACAGAAGCACTTAAGTGAAACTGAGGCATGCCTTGTGCTGGCTGAAGACCTAACCATCTGGCACCAGACCCGTGGTTCTTCTCGCTTGCGGGCTTTCTGCCCCTGTTTCTAGTTGTGTGCTGCAGCTAGATGTTTGTGAGGTGCTTCACGGGTGACTGGGAAGTGTTAGAGAGTAGCAGGCAATGATGTCAGGTAAGAAAGTGTGAACAGGCTGCAGTTGGTGGCTATGACTGTTCATGCTAGTCAGTGTAAACTCAACTGACGAGACTAATCACTAGCTATCTTTAATTGACATCAAGGTTACATTTCATCCGAAACAAGAGGCTAAGAGTAACTATTTCCCAACAGTAATTATAGCTGTTTATTGCTACCCTTAAGGAACTGAACTTAAAGGATAACATAAATGTTCAGGTGAAAGTTGCCTTCTCAAAAGGTTTCGGAAACACTGTACTGGACAACCATCTGAAAGGAGAAACATTCCTGCTGATCTTCTAATGTAATGAGTGGGCGGTAGCGCTTAACGTGGAGACTGAGTCCTGCTTACGCATCGCCTTCCTCCTCCTTGAGGTCCCTGTTGGCTGCCTCCTGAATGGGCTGAATCGTCTCACAGGGTTTCTCATAATTCCTGAATGGTCAAGGGAGAGAGGCTGATCCTTCAAAGCCATGCTTTGGTTCATGAAAAGTTGTGCAAGAATCTTTAGTGCTTTCCATAGCTGTTCTGAACCACTGAGGTTTCCTTGCTGTGGCTCTGCAGCTCTGTCCTCAAGCCTGGAGAGTGGATGATTTCGGTGCTAGAAAAATTATCTTTGCTTACATCTTTTTCTTTAATTTGAAGAAACAGTTACTGTTGGATATATTGAGATATTTTTGCTTCTTGTTATTGCTGTTGAAAAGTCATATGTAAAGTCATAAAGGTCAAGAAAGTCACACTCAGAGTGACGGATCAATGAAAAAGTTAGTAAAACTTGGTAATCGGCTCAGTAGGCTATAGTTATTCAGATTCTGTGTGTCTGCTCCTGTATATTACCATTTTAATTGCTGTACATGAGACTATATAATATATTCAGTAAGGCATGATGCCGAATAATGAAACATTTCATTACAGAAGCATAAGCTTCTTCATTATATTGTCATGGGAATAGATTTGTTCTATTATAATTGTTTTTATATTTACAAAAAAAACCCCTCAAATATATTAAGCTTTAGTACATTAATTAGTTGTACTTTACAGTACCTGTATGTGTGATTTTCTTTCTGTTCACATCTGGCAGATGGTGTGGAGCATATAGTTCTGCTATTAAGAGCTGAGGAATTTTAAAGAGGTGAGCACAACCGTGTGTAGTGCTCTTTGTTGCCTTTTCATGTCTGCAACATTTGTCTGTCTTCTGTTATTATTTTTTTTCCTTCTTGTTTTAACTTTGCTTAACTTTATCTTTTTTATTTAGCTGCTTTTGCAATTGAGTCCACCATATTACTTCCAGTAAGTCAGCATGAACTTCCTTAACCATTGCATTAAGTTTTGTGTACTTGAACACAGTGAATTTCCATCTATATTGGATTTCATTAACTTCACTGGATTGTAGACACATGTAAAGTTAATCGTGTTGTCAAATGTTCATTTGAATAAGCCTATGGACACATAAAATGCCACAATAGGGCAGACAAGATGATGCATTCAGAGGCTGTCAGTCAGGTACTCAATAGTAATTGACCATATTCATATTCTCTTTATATAATAAATGTATAGTCTCAGTATTCAACCATTTCATAAAGAACAACTGATTTATGGGTAATTTTTATTTTAGAGTGTTACAAAGTCATTTGTATCCCAAAAATAACTCTCAAACTTCTGTGCAAATGGTGGTTTTGGTGAGTCTTAAATTTAAATAAAACATAAGGGATATATGTTCTAAGATATGATCTTCTGGGTAAAAAAGATAATTACCAGATAATTAGAATATACTGCTTTCCCGCAAATGTAGTAAAATAATAATGCAGTAGAAAATATAAGAACTCTGAAGTTTCATAGATACTCATTACGAATTGTGTACCAATGTAAGTGTGTAATGACAATACTCCCAGTATTTCCTGGGAATTAGTTCCAACTTGAAAAATATTATCATATTCATAATAAAAATTATGATCTATTATTAATTACTACTGCTAAACTTGTTACCCAACAAAATCCCTTACATTTATTAACAAAACTGAATACATATACTTTGGAAATAAGGAATAATAAAAGGCGGATTTTACATTTTTAGCCTGAAGAGTTCTGTATATGTCTTGATTAGATTATTATCATGAAAGATTGCCTCCTGAAGCCGGTAGCTCTGCCTACTGATGGTCTTAATGAAGACCAGAATGAAGAAAAACAACATGCTTGTAGTCTACTAAGTACTAGTCCTAAATTCTTCAAGAAAAGTCCAACGCTAAGATAAAATGTCTAAGACTAAGTGTTTTAAGGCCAGATTTTTAATGGTAGGAGCTTAAGTTAAATAAGCCAATGAATGAGTAATTTCAACAAGGCAGATCAGGACACCTTTTTTAAATGTTCAGGCACTCAGTCAATGTAGAGAAAAAGATGTTCCTAGGTATGAGTCTGAAGGCCTTCGCCTCATCTCGCTTTCCTCCCTCAGCCATGCAGAGAGCCCAAGTACCTCTGTGGGGTGAGAGCTACAGCAGGTGATCCCGTGCATTTTAGGCACTATAGAAATATTGAAGTTCAAAACAAAAACACCACCTTGACGCTTGAGCCTGCCATTTCTGAGTATTGTGCCCTGGCTAGTAGGAATGAGTGAATGATCCTTACCCACCTAAGCATTCATTGTGATGGGTAAGTGCGTTCCTGATGCAATGCTAAGTGATCCTATGCCCAATGTCAGATTCAGATAGCCTGAAGAACAGAGAGAAGATCCCCCCACCATACAGTCTGCAACCTACCTGAGATTTGCAAAAGTCTGTGGTTATTGGTAGGAAACTCTGTCTCTAGCAGGTGCTGGAAATGCCATCAAGTCTCTGGAAAAACAATACAGCCATTTTGAGGGGGACAATGAGGACTGAAGGACGCACAGAAAAACAGTTATCTATTTTTTCTGGTGAGGCTGGGTAGATGACAAATGCCCAGAGCCTCTTAGCCATTCATTTTTCTCTTAACTAGCCTTGAATTCTTATGACCAGAAGGAACTGTCAACCATAACCTACTACTGCAGTCCTTGAAATGCACCTAAAAGTCCTTCAGTGTGTGAAAGGATAGAAAAGGAATTAATTCAGAACACTGCTTACTTGATTTCTTTGAATATTTTCTTAATAATTAGCTAGTGGATAAAACTTTCCCAGTGTTTGCTCTGCCTCCCTCAGCTTCAAATTCATAAGACCCTGTCATAAGCTTAGTACTTTCCCAGGAAAAAATGAAATTAATTTTTTCAAAAGTCCCAAATAAAGGAGTACAGCATTTCCAGATAGCAGGAAATATAGCAAAAAGAGACCACAAAATGAGACATAGAACAATTTTCACATAACAACCAAATCTCTTACTCTAAAAATCTACAAAATCAACCTCTATTCAAAACTATCCCGAATAACAGCATCAACAACAACAAACATTTTCTGTAAAGAACTCTGATTAGAGTGGAGTTGATTAATTGAGTCTGTTGATTAATTGAACTGGTATTTTGATTACATTTAATTGTACACATTAAATAAGTTAATGCTGCACAGTGATACACCAATGCATATAGAGGGCTTTTTAATTTGATGTAAACAATCATAGCCTATAGCACACAAAGCACTGAAACATTCACCTTCTTTATTTTATTTTGTTTTCTCAGTAGACAATATTTCCCTTCATATATTTTGAGAATCGTGGTTTTGACTGAGGTTACAGAAGCATTCTTACAACATAACTTCCAAGGCTTTTGATTGCATTGCAGGACAGGCTTCTCAGAGCTCCAGCTGTAGACTCTGAACCACCTTTCTCCTCAACCAGAGGATATTAATCCTCTTGCCAATGCTTATCTGCTCCAAGGGGCTTTACAGTCAGGAATGAGGAAAGGAGGAGGTTGCCTCCAATAAACAATGGTGGGTTTAAATCTATTTGCTGTCCTCATTATTTTCTAGATTGTATCAACCAGCATAAATACACATGTTAAGTGTAAAAAATTTAAGTAGATGCAACTTTCCAAACCACATTTTGGTTCAGTTTTCTCAGATTCAGGCCTTACTCTGCAGACTGTTACAAATATTCTAGTTTCTACTGTAATGTTACTCAAGGTAAAAATGCATTTCTCACTTAGACCACAAAAGCATTTCACAAATATGTATTTATCTAACTGAAATGAAAAGTTAAAGGCTGGGAGAGGGGGATAATGTACAAATATAATAGCAACATGAGAAATATACAGCAGTTTGAGGCTTCAAGTAAACTGGGAAGTGCCTTTGTTAAAGTCTGGAGCTGAATCAGTAGTATTCAGCAATATTCTGAAAGTCCCTCCAGTATACATGTAAACAAAGCTGATTCTATAGTAAATTTAAAACTCGAGGAAGGAAAGTCTCTCAAATATTATGAGTAACTCAGAAAAAAATGTTAATTTGTAATTATTAAATAAATAAATAAATTTCTAGAAAGCTTATATGCTCTCTTAAGCAGAAGTTGAACAAAGGAAAAAACATCATGAACTAAAATCTGCTTAATAGAAGGTAACTCAAGTTTTTTAACAAGATGAAAAAAGAAATAAAGGAATACAGAACAGCAGGCACAGCAGGCACATATGCACAAGTGCAAGAATGAACACATCATGAAAGGAAAATATCATAATAAATACATATTGCTGGGGCCAACTTTTTTTTACAAAACTGATAGAAATTAATTAATCACTAATAAGGTAACCAATTATTTAAAAACACACAAATAATAATTTTTAAAAATGTTTCATTTTTTATGACTCCTTAACGAGCAGACACGTAGTACATTGCTAAAATTAACCTTGTCAGAGTAGCTTGGTGTCCATTCCCAGACCTGATAAAACAGTTTTGTCAATATCTAGTGAGCTGCAGTCCAAAAATGCAAGAGGTGGAAGAAAGGACATATAGTGCATTAGAGGGATTTGGAAACACTGCCTGGACATGCAGGGAGGTGTCAGGAAAGCCAAAGCTCAACTGGACTTCAGACTTGATAGGTATACAAGAAGAAGAGCTTGTACATTAGTAGTAAAAGACTGAACAAGGAAAATGTGGAACTTTTGCTGAATGGGAATCATGGTTCAGTGCCAAGGGAGACAAATAAGGCCAAGGAACTTAGTGCCCCCTTTGCCTCAGTCTTCTCCAATTATTAAAGAGGACTTCAGTAATTTTTTTTTATGTCCATGGGAACAAAGACCATATTTATATTTTTAGTAGTAAAATTACAGTTTGGAATTGTGAAGACAGGAAACTGTTACCCAAAATCTTAACCCCCCCAAATATTCACCCTTTCCTTATGTGCTTTACCACAATTTGTGTACTACAGGGTCTGTGATACATGCAGTTAAGAGCCACTTGGCAAAGTTAATGAAGAGAGTTGAGTTCCCTGACTGTTCCTCTTTTCTGAAACAAGAAATTAGTGAATTAATCCTTGCATTTTTGATGGGCAAAAATCATTCGTATCTGAAGCTGTGAGCCTTCAACCAGGGATGTCAGGAAAAGAGGTCATGAGCACTATCAGGGCTGATTATGACAGAACTCTGTTCCAGGAGCAGATGAAGAACCCCAGTGAGGAAACCACAGGGTTTATGAAAGTCATTGAGGAAGCACTTTCCCAGTGGATGGGCATTTCATTAACACCTCTTTTTGAAGGGCAAAATGACATCCTGGCTACAGTATGCTGAGGTCTTGACCCTCCTCAAGAAACCATCTAATTACTATCCTCTGTCAAACCTCCCTTTTTGGAGAAGGTGATTAAGGAGGCAGTTGCTAAGCAACTTCAGGAGCACCTGGACAAAGTGGGATTTTTAGACTTCTTCCAATCTTCAAGTAATGGTTTCCAGACAAGTTTTTATAACTGTGTTAGCTTCATATTTCATAATACTGCTCTTGGGACACTAATGAAATATTGCTTTATATCAACTTTGTTAATGTCTTTCACATATATTTCAGTTATTGATGATTCAAGTCATCTTATGCTGAGTAACAGAAGGATCATGTTATTACTAGAATTTTATAAAGAACATATGCATATGAAATCAAACATATTTTACTTATATTCATGAGAAGCAAAGCTCACCCTGAAGAACAGATAATGATTTTATTCATATTCATCTCCATGTTTCTCCCTAAATCCCAGGTATCAAATATACAAATCTCCTAGCTTCAGTCAAGAAAAAGAAAAACCGAAATTGTATCACCATCAGGACTTCAAATAATGAAGCCATGAATATAAAGATCTGTGATAAATGAATTTCTAATAACAACAGGGTTTCTAATAACAGCAGGAGTCAGATTATGAGAACATAAAGTGTAGGTTTCATGTATGAATGGTTTAAAGAACTAGAACCTTAAGTTTTCTTTATTGCTTAAAATTAAGAATGATGCAGACTGTAGCTGTCAGAATGTCTTCTGTGGACCTGCCAAACCTCCTGCTTTCACAGAGCCCAGGACTCAGCTGCAAAATTGTGGCTAAGTAATTAACTGCATCCCATAAAAATCAAACAAACGAACAAACTGACATAGAAGTTTCCCTCAGAAAACCTGTCCAACTTGGAAGCACTCTGATAATGTGAAATATCTAGGTTTGTTTACATAGCTTAATATGTATCTATGTATAGAGGTATTCTGCCTGATGTGAAAGAATTGGTCGTTTTTCATTACCTAATTAACTGAAACAGAAATATAAAGAGATTTTTGTTGTAAAAAGAAGGTGCTTCTAGAAAACTATTCTGCTTGGCTCCAGCAAGACACTGTCAATCTGGTGCTGTTCCATTAACAAGAAAATTCTCACTCTAAGTTCAGACAACTTGTCTGTGAGAAGCAGCTGAGGTGAACTCTGAAAGGGTTAATAAAAGGTAGTGCCAGTGTGTAATTTCAGCTCTTTTGCCCTCCTGTATTGACTTTCTCTGTTATCAAGTTTCTATTACATACCCAGATTTATGCCGCAGCTCCGAGCATCACGAGCATAAATCAACGGGTGGGAGCAGCCAGCAGAGGCAGACAGGGAAATTGTTTTTAAGTTCCACGGACGTTCGGTTCTGAGTCTGAAACTCTAGCAATGCTTGTGAACTTATGACCGTGGAAAGCAGTGCCGGTGGGGGAGCTCAGCCCCCTTCCTGCAGCAGGCCAGCCTCTCCACTGCTTAAGCTGCTGAGGAAGTTGCAGGGAAGACACAGGAGGATGGAGCAGAGCGGAGGGAAACAGTAGGCAGCCAAGCCACAAAAGCACCATGGAACAACTCTTTCTTCTGTCACAGCTCCCAGTGTGGAAGGTGGAAGTATCTGAACACTCATAGTCCCTTGAGGAGCCTGGGAAAGTGATCATTTTTTCTGTTTTCAGCACTTTTCAGCAATGAATTCGATACTGAGAAAGAAATTTAAGATGCAGAAAAGCAATTTTTAATTTTTTTTTTTTTCTGACAGAACATAGAAAATAAGGCTATTTAGAGAGTTTCTTCAATACCCAGACTAGGATCAGTACAGACATCTTTCTGCTTGTCTTTCTATTTGGCTTCAGAGGAGCTCACTTCAGGCAGCAGAACACCTGAAAAATATCCAGTGTTTTCTGGGGGAAGTGTAACAATGAAGAAGAGCCATACACTTTTCTGAGTTAAACGTGCAATTCCTATATACCTGTTTGTTAATGGTACAGCATTACCCATTCCTGATTATCATACCTTCAGTAACTTTCAGAATAACTCCCAGCCAGGAGGGTGCTAGGCCGATCAGTGGTCCTTCTATTCTGAAGAGCTAAAAGCCATAGGCTGATGTAGATCATTCATGTCTATCTAGCAGGAAAGTTCCTCTCTCCAGCATGTCCCACCAGCCTGGAACCCCAACTGTAGCAACACAGAGATCCACTAGAATGCAGCATGATTGCATGTTGGCACATAAATATTCATTTCTCTTGCACCGGATTCAGGATAGCCTAGGGTACAAGTACACAACCGAGTCTTTTCCTACCATGGACTCCAGCCCCAGCCATGGTAAGCACTCTTGGCCTCCACAGCAAAAATGTGAGCACAGATGCAAGCTTAGAGAGAATCTTCATGTCTTGGAGGGAATGAGAGCCAGAGAGTGATACTAGCAGAAAGGCATTTTCACAGACTTCACCAAAGATAAATCAACTTTCCTTGGATCTTTGTGATTCTCTCTGTTCTTAGGTGTTCTGAACCCTTCCTGGTATTGTGCATGATGAATTTTCTAACACATTATATCTCTTATCTACCATTATCGTGACGATCTTTCTGCCTGTCTATGAATTAATTCCAATTTGACAGCATGGATTTCTTTTTGGGAAAGAAGCACTGCT
This sequence comes from Limnodromus scolopaceus, assembly GCA_028565335.1. Lineage (NCBI taxonomy): Eukaryota > Metazoa > Chordata > Aves > Charadriiformes > Scolopacidae > Limnodromus > Limnodromus scolopaceus. Next base: position 102,558,689 of record JAOXNO010000024.1, read on the forward strand.
TGGAGGGGCGTTGCCATTTGATGTTTCTTTATCCAACCAGTTCAGTCAGGTAAGTTAAAATTAAACTACACTTCCTTCTTGGGCCAACATACCTTCTGACAGTGCCCAAATGCATCTGCACCATGGGGGGTTTGGTTTGTTGTTTGGTTTTTTTTTTTCTTTTCCAGAGAGGAGCTGTGACATTTTTCACAAGCAGGCAATTGCCTACTCTATATCAACTAACCCTAGTTGTAGCTGACTAAAGAAGGCAAAGAGGCAAGGCTACCTTCAGTTCTCTGGTGACTGTGGAGTTAGAAAGAATTCCCTTTAAAGAGAATCGCTCTGAGCAGTACCTGTGGTGAATGATCCAGCTGCCTTTTGCCCATGGAAATCCAGGCAGGAAAACACTTTCAAGTTCAACTTGTTCTTATGCTCCTTTCCCACCTTCCAGGTAGATATTCCAGCTGGTCACTATTGTACAGTGCCATCCCCTTTAAACAGTCTTTCCAAATATAAAGCTGTCAAAACTTCCCAAATTCCTAGAGAAAGTTTGTCTTCGATTAATTACCATTTTTCCACGCAGGGAATTTTTGCAAATAGCACTTATCTCTTGTGCCTCTCTGATTTACTCAGTTAAGCACTTTAGACTCATTATGCTTCAGTTTTCTTGAATGAAAAAGCAGCAATACAGCACCTTGTTTCCTAGGACCATTGCAGAGTTTATATAACATTTACACCCAGAAGATATAAAACTCTGTAAGTATTAAACATATGGCCTTACATTTGCAATACTTGTTCTGGAAGTGACATTTTCTTCTTATTGCCATCCAACATCAAGCTGAAAACAATTCTTAAAAATTAATGGCCTATGCTAAATAGATACTGAAGGATCAGTGTCTAATTTTAGCTAGACTATAGTATAATAAGTAATTACTTTCTCTCATATCATGTTTATATAACATGACCAAGTCTAAATACCTGACTAAGTAAGGCCCTGAAATGAATAATATAGCTTCTTGAAGGAAGAGTAAAAAACCTTGAGTTGCATGTTGAAAACTTGCACAGAAGTTTCTTTCCGTTTATTCAAGCTCCATGTGGATGAACTGACATCTGCACTCACACACTGGGGAAATACCTAAAGAAAACCGTGTCATTTAACAGCCTTTTTGAACCACAAGGTTTTAAAGCAAATCACCCCTTTCCCTAAAACATTTCTCTGGATTTTCTGTCTAGTTAGTAAGACAAGCAGGTTACAGTGGTTTTTAGCGCCTTGGTGAGGAACGGATGTACACAATGGTATTGAGAGTCCATCCAGCTCAGGACCTTTCTAGATGAGTTCACTAGACACGTACGCTGCCAGCAGTGAGATCTCATTTCTAGCAGAAGAAATGAGATCAGATGTAAAATCCAGTACAGTGTAATGGGAGTGAAGGTTTCAGTATCTGTCCCTCAGACTCTTTTAAAGGTCTCTTGGCATCAGATTCTCCTTTCCTCTGAAGACATGGTTCTTGAAAGCTGCTCTTGCTGTGGCAATTCCTAGATAAAATGCTAAAGAGCTGCTGCATGGCTGTCTGAACCTGCATCAATAATCATTCATTGCCAAGAAGTCTAGAGCATTCATAATGCCTTTTTTTTGATCTCGTTAGCTTCAAAATGCCTTGTAATGATACTATTTTTATGTATCAGTGCACAGAGATCTTACCGCAGAGCATAACTCCAATATAAAAATCTCTATTCAAATACAGAGCAAAGAGATGGCTTCTCCCCAAGGAGATCACATCTGAGTATGACAGATAAGTGATGTATAGACATAAATATAGGTGAAATAAAATATTGGTCAGCCTAGAAGTTTGCATTCTTATAGCATTAGCAGCTTGATCACTGTTGTGGGAGGAGGGAGGAGGTGTAGTGAATACAAGTAGTGTTTACATGTATTTTCTACATTTTTCCATGTGTCCCCATTTATAAGAAGTGCATACTTTGTACAATAAATTTTCTCACTTGCATGGCTACATTTTTATATTTTACTTTGAGTCTTTAGCAGGAAAAAAAATATTGGATGGTAGCAGAACTGATGCAAAACTAAATAAAGGCAAACATATTTCTGTATGCATGTATATACATATTCAGTATATATGGTCCTTTATACAGACTGCCAGAGCAGTTTTCTCTTCCTGAGCAGCTTTCACAAGTAGTTTCATTGGATTTACACTACAGTACCAGCCAGGCCAGGCAAGTGACATTATCAGTCTCCCAGTAATGTGAATGAGATTACATGTGATAATGTCAAACAGCAAATGTTGAGGTACCCAATTCAATCTGGTGTAACTTGATTTTGAGAAAAAATACACTTGAATCCAAACCTATGTCTAGACATTATAGCCAAATGTCTTTCTCTTTGATTTTTTTTAATCTTTTAAATTTTTTCAGAACATATTAAATGTACAATAATCATAACACCTATGCAAAATCCAGATCTGAAACTAATTGATATTGATGACTACATCTAGTTCTTAACATTCTGAATAACACAAATGTATTGACTGTATTAACACTGTCGTATGAATTCTGACAAAATATTGTTATATTAGAATTTTTTTGATTAATTGAAAAATCGGGAATAATAACAATGCTTTTGAAAAATTCTCATTTTCAGAGAAATTTGGAAGCTCTAGTACTTTTGATAGCCGAAACTCCAAGATGTTGGCAAAACTTGTAATCAAAGTGAAAGAACATGAAGAAAAATATTGATTACAAGAAACAAAATTTCATCAAAATGCTTCAAGGGGAAAATTGGTTCTTGTTATCTTGATCAATGTGAGAGAATAATTTAGAGCTATTTATACAGTTCGCATTGGCAAGAGCTTTTAGGGGCCACGTAAAGAATAACATACAGTTCCTTTCCTGGGATCATACACAGTGACCAGTAACAATGAATTCAAATGTAGACATAAAATTTGTTTCAACCTATGATTCACAAAGAAAGCCTTTCTATATATGATATGAAATTCATCCCAGAAGAATGTACAACTTTTTGTTTTTCATGCCCTTTGATGCAGGACAAATGTAAGGGACAATAAAAGCTGTGATATTTTGAAAAGAGACACATAATACTGAAAGGTTACCATTTTCTGTTTTTTTTTTTTCTCTCCAGAAAAACCATATGAAATAATATGGACTTAAAATTTTACCCATACAAATAGGAAAAAATATAATTTGCAGTTGAAATTACATTGGAGTGTTCAAGGTGAGTTGGACAGGGCTTTGAGCTACCTGGTCTAGTGGGAGGTGTCCCTGCTCTTGGCAGGGAGGTTGGAACAAGAGGATCTTTAAGGTCCCTTCCAACCCAAATCATTCCACGATTCTATGATTCTATATTCATTTTCTGTTTCTCCATATAAAATACTAGAAACCAAACGATTTGTGTTAAACACACCAAAAACTTAAATTTCTGTTTCAGTACAAACTCCAATATAGATTTAACTAGGATCATTAGTGGCACTCCTGTAACATAGTAGATGTTACTCTTATTTTCCTGTCCTGCTTTGCCTTTTAGTAAGCTACTATCTACAGAAGGCATATTCTGCACATTCAGACATCAGATATAGGTAAATCAATCTAAGCAATTTTGATAAGAAAGGACAAGAGGAAAAATAAATATATAAATATATACTCCAGACTCCCTCTGCACAGAGAATTTTGAAGAATTTATTGCAGAAAAACAACAATGTACACCAAAAAACTCAGTCCATCCATTTCCTCATCATCAGTTTTACTCCTAAGTGTTAAATACCTTAAGGGAAAGGAAAAGCAGACCAAGAACAGAAATGTCATAAACCCTGAATAAAATGAAAATTGCTATTAGCAGTGTTTTTCCCCCCATTCCCAGAAGAGGGAATATTTTTTAATTCTTTTTAAGGATGAACTCATGCAGATCTAATGATGCTGATTCACAGACACACTGAGGTAATGCACTTCAGATAAGAAGGACATTGCATCATTTCAACAGGTCTCGCAATGTAAATATTAAAGGGAATTTCACCATGGCATCAGCTTTTACTGTAATCAAAGACTCCAAGGTATGATTACAGTTAAGCAGGTCACACAGTGAGAGAGACTCACTGAGGCAGTAGGATGGTCCCGATCTAAAGAACATAAGGCAGGAGACACAAGCCAATTCTTTTACTGTATAATAGCACATAATGTTATATTATGTCTTTAAAAACATCAATTTAAGTTATGGTCCAGCCAACTGTTTCTGGTTAAGGAGAAAAAAAACTAACATGAGGACTGCACATATTTATATCAAAGTTAAACACTGTGGAAAGAGGCTGTAAAATGAGATTTTTTCCTCACAGGACAGCATAAGTAGCAATTAACTGAAGTGTGCAAACAAAGTGCATTGTTTAAAGACCTATGGTTTTTTACGTGCTACAGTTCATATTTGGAAGGAAGCAAGAAATCCCATGGTTCTGATGCTTATTTTTAAAAAATGAACTCAGGAAGAGAATATGGCATGTAAACATGTGCCTCTTTCCTTGGGAGGGCAAAGATAGCTCCTGGAGGTATTGTCTGTTTATCTTTTTTATAGAGTCCTGACCTGGACCTGCCACAGGCTGCTTCCACCAAGGCCTGTGGTTCCTCCCCTCTCCCAGGGGACAACCGGGCGTGAAATGGAGAGTTTTATTTATGTAGGGTACGCAGCTGTTGTGAAATATAAACACTGCTCCACCTAGAAGTTAGAAAAAGCAGCTTAAAACTTAAGATAGTGAGATCTGGGTCAGCCCTTCCACCCTGTGGGCATCTCTCTAGGCCAGGCTTACACACACTGTGCTCCAGCATTCCTGCACTTGAGCTATTGCTGTTGATTAAGGAGATCTGTACCCACCACCCAGGCACAGGCACCACTGATGGGCCAAGTAACAGGCAACTTGTTTGCAAGAAAAGTTCGCATGACACTGCTCAAGCTTCATTCCTTCTTTTTATTTTATCACATTTATTATATAAAACCACAAAATGTTCAAACACTTGAGGAAAACCCCATAAAACCCAACTGACTCACTGGCTAGAGAAGTAAGATCATTACTTGATTGTTTGGTTGGTTTTTTTCTGCACAAACGCTTGTTTCTCAGCTTCCCCCCAACCTCTCCCCACCCCAATATATATGCTGGGTAAATCTTCAGGAACTACAGCCAGGATTTCCTGTCACATAATAGTCCTATTCCTGTTGAAAAGTCCTAAAATTTCTGTGGATTTTCAATTCAATGGCCATGCACATACTCTTCACTCTTCGCTTTGCATCTGGTAGCCCACATGCTCATGGTGGCCATGCATTGCGGCCCTTCAACAAGTCTGAGGCATTTTCAACAGTGCTGGGCTTGCTCTGTGGGTTTATACAATGCCAAGTTATATTTCATAGCCCTGTTGAGGGGACTACATAGTCCCATGGATTACAAACCCTTCAAAAACAGTGTACCTAACAGGTTTAAGCAGAGCATTGATGTGCACTCCAACTAGTTCAAATATATCTAATGTGGGGCTTCTCTGGACAGACTTTCTGTGCTTTATTACAATAGAGAGTAAAATCTGAATCCGAATTTTTTAACTTGCCAGTTCACTCACGTGATTCCACTTCTCCATTTTGCTGGGCCAGCCCTTGCACTAGCTTGTACATTGGGGGTGAAGTCTGGGGCTCCGCTTTCGCTCTTGTGTTTTGTAACCCATTGCATCTTGTGTCTCCTCTTCACTAAGTATTCTACATACTCCCTAGTGCTGCTGGGTGTAGGGGTATAGTGCTGAGGTTTCAGCTACACACTCTTCTGGCACTCAGGAGCCCTCTCCCAGGTTATCTAGAGGTGTGTTTTGTAGTGTAAGAAGCTGGAATATGAGAATGATTTATTCCTTATTCTCGTATCCTCCCATTGTCCACAAGTAGAGGATTGCCCGTCATCCAGCTCTTCATGATGACTCCTGCCAGGGTAAAGAGCTTAAACAGATTCTGAGTACTGCAGGACCAGAAATTCCTCCTTCTCACTACAAAGGCTCATCTCTATTAATTTTCTGAAACATTGAATTGTGTAAATAGAACAATGTTTTGATTATTTCTTTTTGCCTGTTCTTTGAGGAAATCTATATCTAAGAAGAGACATTTAATATGTTTATATCTGAAAGAAATTTTCATTTATTCTACTCAGAAAGTGAAATACCATCTCTCACAGATCCTTCCCAAAACCTTCCTTGTTTTATTTCCCCAAGAAAAGCTCTGTGTATCTGTTTCCAAACTTCATCTTGGTGATAGTGGTCTATAAGAAAAAACTGGCCTGCTTATTTAAGCTCTGTCATTGTATACGAAATGAAAGCTTTTATTGTATCACATTACATATATGGTGAGGTAGGAGTGAGAGTGTATAAAAGAAGTCCAGTATCTACATTTGTTCATTCATTGCATCACCGTATTTAGTTGCCTATTCACACGAAACAATAATGCTTTTGTATAAATCTGATGTTTAAAATCTAGTCTAGCATGTAATGCTTATTCTACGTTATTTTCATTTTCTTAATGCTTGCTATACATTTTGCAGAGATATGAAAGTGTCTTACCATTTGACTTAACGTCTGGTTGGGAGAGGCTTTGCCAGGGAAGAAGGGATAATAATGTGGTGTGAAAAGAAATGTGTACGAGTGTCACACACCGAGCTCCGATAGAAGTGCCATGTTTGAAGCCACTCAGCTTTATTTGTTATTAGTGTGCCAAGGGTTCTCTTTTGTGCACACTGAATCCTAGCAGTGTCAATGTACTTATCTAAGTGCGTTTGTACGCCAGAGAATTACACAGTGGTATGTGGTGGTGATAAAACTGGTTAGACTCTATATCTGTGCCTAGTTAGAAACAATTTTGAAAGTTTCTCCTTTTTTCATTGGAAGAAAATTTATCTAAGAATAAAAGTTTTGATGATAATTGAAATAGGTGTTTCCTATCAAATTACTCCATAAGATAAGAAGACATAAGAACCACTGTCAAATACTTGTGTGTCAAATTTTCCTAATGTTAAGTTAAAGTAAAAAGTAGAGGTGCTTACACTGTTCTCCTGCCTTCACTATATCTTTCATTGTAAAGCACTTGCCTCAGACTGTCACCGGGTTTGTCCTGCCTGCCCTCCTCTTACAAGTTTTGAAGTAAAAGAATAACACTGCCTGGAGAGGGCTGCAGAGCCCAGGCGGTTAGTCTGGCAGAGACTGTCCTCAGGGACAGGTATTCCAGTTTTTAAAGCTATTTTCAGATTAAATGACCATCCCAAGCTGGCTCTTTCCCGCAGCATCGTTGCAGACTTTCAGCTACCCCAATTAGGACCAATAAACATGCAGAGCCTGTCTGGATATACCGTCTGTTCAGCACACAGCTTGTCACACGTACTCCAGTATCAGAAAACTCATGTCCCACAAATTTACTTCCAAAGAATTACTTTTTATCTTTTTGCTTTTTACAAAAAGCAGCCTTCTTCCTCTGGAGGTTGCCTGCTAAGCTGCAAACTTTAGCTCTTATATGATACCTTTTCTCTGAAAATCAGCTGTTGGCCTTCTGGATCTAAAGCTGAGTGGGTGTAAGTTGGGGGAGGTGGCTGGAGCTGAGCCCACGGTGTTAGCCAGGCCCCCCTCCGGGAGGCAGAGGCGATCACCCATGACACAAGCCTGGCTCTCGGGCAAGGGTTTGCTATGGAATAGCATCTCCTTCTTTATGCTTTTTCTCTATCCACTTGCTTTTATTGGAGCGCTTTACTGTGTATATAACTACATAGATATATTTGTACCTTAAGCATATGACTGCTTTAAAAGAACAAAACTTCCAAATATTTATATAAAACACAAGGTTGAGTATTCACAAAGGAAGAAAAGTGTCCAAAAGATCATTCAAGTGTACTACTGAGATGTGCATACGCACACATATTCATGCACAGGATGCCCAAATTGGGGGTCCTGGCAGACAACAAGCTCAATATGAGTGAACATTGTGCTGCTACAGCAAAGCAAGCCAACAGGATGCTGGGCTGCATCAACAAGGGCATCACAAGCAGAGATAAAGAAGACATTATACCACTCCACTCAGCACTTTTCAGGCCACACCTGAAATACTGTGTTCAGTTTTCGTCCCCGCTATTCAAAGAAGATGTGGACAGGCTGGAGAGGGTCCAGAGCAGGGCCACAAAGATGATCAAAGGACTGGGAAACCTGACATATGAGGAAAGGCTGAGAGAACTGGATTTGTTCAGCCTTGAGAAATGAAGGCTTCGGGAAGACTTTATCACCACATTCCAGTATTTAAAGGGTGGATACAAGTAAGATGGGGACTCCTTTTTTACAAAGAGTCACATGGAAAAGATGAGGGGTAATGGGTACAAGTTACACCTGGGGAGATTCCAATTAGACACTTGAGGAGAATTTTTCTCAATGAGAACAATCATCCACTGGAATAATTTCCCCAAGGAGGCGGTGGATTCCCCATCATTGGACACTTTTAAGATTCGTCTGGGCAGGGCGCTGGGCCATCTTGTCTAGACTGTGCTTTTGAGAAGAAAGGTTGGACCAGATGATCCCTGAAGTCCCTTCCAACCTGGTATTCTATGATTGTGTGATTCTATGCGTTGCTGTGAATGCTGAGCTGTGGGAAAGTGGGATCATGGATTTTCAGGGAGCAGCGGGGACAATGCTCCTGGGTCATGACAGCCCTGAGGTTAGCTGAAATGGGGTCCTGGGGCCATGGCCAGGGTGGGGGAAGGCTAGTCATGGCCAGTTAGGTTTCTTAGTTCCTTCAGAACCCTGAGGCATGTGGCTTTGAGCAAATATCCAAGCAAAATGTAATCAGACAGACTCTTAGCAGGAGTTTGAATGATACCAGCAAATATTTAGTTTTTAAATTACCCTTCAAAATGCATGGGGAGTTTTTCAGGTGACCATCCTAAATGCCTTGCACACACACATGCACAAAAGAAGACAATTTTAATTATATTTTTGTGGGAGTCCTGCTGTCAGCGTAATCATAAACTCTGATGTTTCTCATCAGCTGAGCTCTAGTTAGAAATGAAACATCTCAGTGTGACAGCAAAAAGATTTCATGAGCGTACCAGTCAGACCCTGGAAGTGAGCAAGCTGGTACAGTGGATTATAAAAATGTTCTCACTGCACAGGCGTTCGATTCTTGTGATTAAATGCATTTTACAGCGAAGAGAAACATATCATCTGGCTCCACTGGTTGTGACAAAATGGGTGAATTTAAGCAAAATGGGAGGGCTTACATACTAAGACTGAGGCAATGTCTTTAAGCAAACCTGCAGTTACTATTACACTAACTGTCACGGCCTCTCAGAAACGGAAACAGTATTTTGCTCAAACCCTTGAATTCCAAGACTACCTGTATCCTGTATTACCCCACACAACTCTTCAGCTCTTACCTTGTTCCAAAATGAGTAAAATGCAGCTTTTCCCCCATATTTCTTCAGAGAGCCTGCAAAGTTTAAGAATTTAATACGTGATATTTTGAGTCCCTAAAATGCTAACAATTTGGCTGTCACTGCATTAAAGTGGACAGGAGCTAGATGAGCAGTGCATCCTTTCTTCTGCCTCCTTACCCTGAGTGAAGACCCACAGCCAAGGAGACAAGAGAGCGCACAGGTGAACCTCAACCACCACATTCGCACACCAGTGAGACTTCCCAGCCTGCAGCCATGCCACTTCTGGTGGTCCCTACAACAGGAGGAGGAAGACTGTAAAATGATTGCGAAATCCTTCCCAATGTACATTTATATGGACTTTCTTACCCCTGCAAGAAAGTGCATGAATAACATGGGGGAAAATATAAAAGTAGTAAACTAAAATTTACAATTCTGCCTCTTTTTTGTAAACTGCAAAAGAAAAGTTATCCAGTCTGCAACTCACAAAATGGTAATTTTAAAGTTGTTTTATGAAGGAAATTGTTAATCCTTGATTACAGGGAGGGGGGAAAAGGATAGATGATTCTTTGATTAAAAAGATCAAGAGACAACACTTTAAATCTGAGAGAATGAAACATTCCAAGGAAATGCTCATAGTTTATTTCCAGCTACAGAGTTTGTCAATAACACCTGCCACATGTTAGCATGAAAATAAAGCGGCAACAACTCAGAAGTCTCTTCCTCAGCTTTTCCTGCTAATGACAATGTTATGTTTCAGAAACTTTAAATACTTTTTTGACATTCAGATTCTTCTCTGGGAGCATAAGTTATGCTAAGGAAAAATTGACTCCTGATCATAATTTTACAGAGATCACCAGAAGTATTTCCTTGGAAAACTTCTACTTAGCCTAAACAAAGGCTGCAAAAATGTGCTCTAAATTTAGCTCTTTCCTTGCTGTTAATATTAGGAACAGCATTGTACACAATTCTTTATTCCTTGAGGTATACTATTTGATCATAAATCAAGTACTTGGCCCAAGTATTTATTCTTAGCCTAACATCACTTTCCTTACTATCCTGTTGCACTGTTTTGGAAGTTATTATTTGTTTGTAAACTATTAAAATTTGTTTCATTAAAATACTTGATGAAAAATCTTCTCTTCTTTCTCATGGAATGTTTTTAAACAGAAGGTGGCACTTACTTCCCTGTGCCCATGTTAGTACTCTTTTATTTCTTATTTCTCTCTATAGGTTTTAATTTAAAACATGCGCTATTATTTTTGTTGGCTTACTCTCCTATACCCAACTGCAACATCCTTTTCCAAAATGCCCACACAATAAAAGCCACTCAACCATAAAAAATTTAATTTAAGTAATGTAAAGTTGACATTAACATCAGATTTAAGGGTTTGGCTTAAATTTATAAACACAAAGAAATTCCAGGCACCGTAAATTAAAACTGAAAAAGGTTCATTCATTCTTTCATTGAGAAAGATTACAAAGATATCAGTCTATTTATTTATCCCATCAGTACCTAGCTATGAATTTTCTTCCTTGCTATAAGTCAAACAGTCAGTGTTGTCAAAGATAGGTTTGTGTGAATGAATAATTTTTGGAAAGTACTGTTAAAAAAAAACAAAACAAAAATTTTTTTGAATTCAAGAAATTCTGAAAGTCCCCTGACATATTTTAATAACCAAAGAGTAATTGAAATCTGCTACACTATCAAGATTGGAGTGTGCTTAAAAGACAGCTTAATTAACATGACAGGATCTTTACCTGGGAGAATAAATGCCCATTGAGGGCATGACCAACTTCCTTGGCTCCAGCTGGAAGAAGGTTTGCAGAATCAGGCCCCCGAGTGGGTGCAGCCTCTCATGCTTGGGCTTTCCTGGGACATTTCTATTCAAAAACCATTACTGAACACACTGCAAAGCCTTCTGGGGAGCTACTGCAATCCCAGGGGTCAAAAGGGGAAGCGGTGGCTCTTTTTGAGGTAAAAGTTTGCACAGAAGGTGAAGGACTGTTTGCACTCATACAGATAGATGAGTAGGTAGGTAGATAGATAGATAGATAGATAGATAGATAGATAGATAGATGATAGGTAGAAAGAGTGATTACTCAGGGCTCCTGAATAACCTGTATTCTGATTTGTTTTAAAAGTCGGCTGAAATATTCACTTCCTCCACACGCATTGAAAATTAAATCTCATTATAGCATATGCAGGCTATACATTTTATACATCAAAACACAAACACAGACAGTTTGGTGGAAAGAAAAGTGGTGTTAATGAAGCAGTGAGATCTAAAATAATGTATTTCTTTGAAACACTATTATGATATCAGGATGTATTCCGGGAGAACGCTGCCTGCTTTGAAATCACAGGTCTAGTGAATCTGTAATGGCAAGGCTGACAGACACATAGCGCTCCCTGTGCAGAAACCATGGTGATGGTCACCTTATACATATGAATAAGTAAATAAACTATATTACAGTAACAACAGCTAAACTTCCAAAATATAAGGGTAGAACAGAATAAATGGCTAATCAATATTTTGGAAAAGTAAGAATTATTTATTAGATTTATGTTTATGAGTAATCAGAAGCTTTTGAGCTTTAAATCTTCTAAAGCTTTGAGGGATGGAGAGCTAAGTGGAGAAAAATAATGTCATTGTGCCTATAATAATAAAAAATAACCATAAGAACAAATAAGTAAGATTAGCTTATTTTTGTTGTAGAACAAAATACTCGTGTACTTACACTAAACAGATTTAAGCTTTATAAATGTTTATTGTGGCCCAATTCTTCTAGAAATGGCTACAGTTTTACTATTGTTTTATTAAAAAAAGAAGTTAATGAGTTCCCAGTGGTTCCTGTCACTTCCTACAATATCTCAGAGTAGAGAGAGAAATTTCAGTCAGAAAAGGAGTCTGGCAGGTAAGAAGTACATAATGGTTGTTGATTTTTCATATCCATTTGGTTTGATTTTTGTTCTGGCGCTGAACCGTCTTGAGCTCTGACCTTTAGCGAAGCTGGTGCTCTCTCTCAGACACAAACAAACCACGGAATGGCATCCTGAGACCTGGGTGCCTTTACTGATGCCTGAACTGCGGGCGAATATCACGTCGCACCATGATTTCAAGGCAGTGGAGGAGACGCAAACTAGAAGAAATCCCCAGGAAGGATTTGCCACCCCGGTTTTGCCTGTCCCTGTCTGCGCCGGCGAGGAGGGAGAGGGGCTAGAAGATGCCCGAGCACCCTGCTTCAGCCGGCAAGAGTGTTGCTCCCCCATCCCCGCCGCCCCCGGGTGAAAGAGGGGTGCCACGCCGCGTAAATCCGGTCAGATTGCCAATGTACCCGTCCGCATTCTCCGTCTCGGTGCAATGCTCCATGACAACAAGGTGAGACGGCAGAGGTTACCCGAACAGCTGCTTCCTAAGCCAGAAATTCCAGGCATTGAAAACCATCTGTCTATACATTCACAAATGTATATAAGGGCAATCTATCAGGCTGCGGCACTGCAGCTGCCACTCCATCAGGCCTGCTTCCTTTCTCCAGGCTGAACAATAAGAGCTAGTTCTTCACTTTGTGTCACACAGAATGGCTGATTTGATTAAGTCCCCAACTCTCATTATGCTAGGTAGGGGTGTAGAATTTCAATGATAATCCATAATGCATGACCAGTTTGTTGCCATGGCAACATAAATTCAAGGTTACTAGCTCAGACGCATAATTGGGTGTGCATTGAGTGCTGAAGAAGGGCTGTTAAAATTCTTGTCATAGAAGAGTAGCATCCATCATACTGTCTGAAATTGCAAAGTACTCATAATCAGAAAGAAAAATCCTTGGAGAAAAATGTTAATAAAATAGCGATTACATCTAATATAATTGTTTAAGTTTAAAAAACCAAAGTGGTTAAAGTATTTTAGTTAATAAGAATGGAAAAGGCAACCCATTAAATGCAGAAGACTTTAGTTGAACATTCCCCACCCCCCAATATTTGCATTGTAAGATGGACCCAAAGCAGTTCAGCTCTGAATCTGACTGATTAGCTCAGGATCTAATCCATATGATACAGTAAAAGATGACGCTTCGCACGCAGACGGCACAGTCTTATAGGCATCGTTTGTCCAGTTTGATCTTTTGTGGGTAAACATTATCTTCAAAATTAGCTGCACTAAGGATAAGAGGACTTTTGCATGCTGATTTTTTTAATTTTTTAGATGTTGCCCTGAATTATTGCACTATACAGCAGCCATTTTAACTACCCAAGATGAAATAGGTAAGGTCAAATTGAACAGATGGAAACAAGACATTTAAAATCAAACTGAGAAAAGCTCTAGCATATATGTTGTAAGGAGTGATCTTACTCCAGCAGATGGATGCAATAGATGACCTAGAAAGGCTTTTCTTTTCTTTTTTTCTGTTTTTTCTCTCTCATTTCTATGCATTTGTGACTGCAACATACCTGAAACCTGGCATTCAGTGTATTATTTTAATGTGGGGAGGGGATTGGTTTTTCCTTCTTAAGAAATATTCTGTTATACATCTCTTCTCTTTTCCTCTACTACTGGCAAGACAGATGTGACGTTTGCATTACTTATTCTCAAACAAGTCTTGTTTTGATGACCATCTTTGCTAGCAAGGAAGAATAGGCAAATGGGATTTTACACGAGCACTTCCAAGATGTCAGGGGCTTAAACCTAGCATGTCATTACATGAAGAAAGATCATTACTAAATGAATATTTTACTCGGCTCCAACCCCATTTTCCTTGATATTGTCTAACTTGTATGTATCTGTTTTATAGCCTTGGTGAGTTCTAGCCGAGATGCTTCAGCATATGGTTTTATTTATTATGATTTCTAGTAGAATTCAACATCATTTCAATGTGTGTTTCTGTAACAATATCAGGAGAGTTTCTTCAAAGGAATGAAAACTCAGTATATGTCTTTTGAGTCAAATCTGCCCCTTGCTTCTGGGACTGAGCTTTTATCTAATTCTGTTGGAGATGCTCATGATTTGTTGGCTGAATTGCTTAAAAATAACAATAGAAAATTCCCATTACATGGAAGTGGAAAGGCTCAGTAAAGGAAACATTATTCCTGCGTGATTTTTCTGCAAAGATTAAACTAATCTGTTTGGGATTTCCAGATTTCAGATTGCACTGTCTTCTAAATCTACTCTGCATTTACATTTTGCAAACAGAAATTGCAAGGAACATAGTGTAAACATAATTAAAATGGTAAAATTAGAGTGAATTTAAAAAAAAAAAATGTTTCAAGGGGCTTTTAGTGTTGGCTATTTATTAGACTTTCACGGGTTTATTTCTGAAAGGATTATATTTTGAGAAATGATTATTTTTATAAACAAAATTACAATATTTCTATAAGGTTATAAAATATGGGCACTAACTTATAATTTTTAAAAAATAATTTTTGTGCTGAACCGCAAAGCTTCTTTTCTGAAGAAGTGAGTCTAAGTCATACTGTCTTATCACCATTTTAAAATTGTTCAGATCTGCAACTAATTTCCATTACAGAAAAATGTGCTGGATCATAAGCCTATGTGTACCTTGTAGGCAGTAGGATTTTTCACGAGTGAGAAACTGCAAGATCAGATCCTACAATAACGGAAGCTATGGCTGTATTATACTGAATTCATTTTGTCTGTGTGTAAGACCTGGTTTTGTACATAAAAACATATATTACTGTTCAATATCAAGATAGGACTGTATGTTCAATGATGTGTTTTATTTCAACACAGCCTGGCTTAATATGAAGCTTGCAAATATCGCATCTGGAGGTGTATTCTCCTCTTGATGTGCACATGTAATTCCAATTAACATTAAGAATGTTAATGAGAATATGCCCCTCTAGGGGCTGGAGAGGGGGAGGTGAGGGAGCAGGTTTGTAGTTCTGATTTAAATAACAAGTGACTTTTGTGGAGAATACCAGCATGTGGTCTCATGCACTTATATTGTGGAAATGCAGTGGCTCTGAATGAGAGCGCAGGATTTATACATTGGTGCTCAGTGATGCCTAGCCAAGTGAACCCGTTGTTGGGGGCAAATATTAAATCCCAATGTGCCTTCTCCGGGAAGGAGTATTTTTTAAAATGTTTAGTTCTGTATTTGTGCATAGGCCCAAAAGACTCTACTGCTACAGAGTGGGCCATGTTTTGTGATTTTTTTATTTTTTTTTTTAACACTAGCTTAGTTTGAAGGAGTGAACCATTTAATTACTTGCTGTTTCCCAAGTATGCACCATGTATAGAATAGCTTTCAAGGCCTTAAGGAGCAATGTGCTCCTATGCTTTGATTAATTTACTTGATGTTCTTTTATTGTTCCAAGAAAGAATTACATGTAATACCAGATTTCAAAACAACAACAATATCCATCTAAAAAGGGTTATTAAATCTTTATCTTTTCTTTAAAAGTGTGATGTCACTGGTGCTATTTTGAGGAACCCTGTGTAAGCAGGGTAAGAATAACTATAGCACTTCATTTCTGAAAATGGAAGGTAACAGATTGTGAAGTGGTTTTATGGCAAGAAGGTATGCAATATATATCTTATAATTTCAAAGAAATGTGGTTAATAGATTAAATGGAATTACTATTTCATTTTAACAGATAAAAACAGAGCCAGTGTTTGTATTTTCCCGTGTTATTTAGCTAGAGAATAAAACCATCATTCTGCAGACATACAACATGGCTATAACATGCAAAATGGCTATGAAAAAAAAAATTAAAAAAAGACAAAATCATTTACTGTTCCTAAGAAATTATTTATCTTTTTTTTTTTTTTAATAATGCAAGGTGTAAAAATGACCAAGAAATAAAATGATATATTACTGTTTGATGCCTCATCCAACTCTTTTGTTATCAGTGACAGAAAAAGATATCCCGACAATATAATTTATCTGTTTTGTCAATTTTTTCTGCATAAACTTTCTGCATGCCTTTTCAATTTACACATGGAGAAGTGCTGTTCATTTCATTGATCTGACATGTCACATTTCATTGTGTTGATTTCAATGCAAGTGCTATCACAGGATGTGCACCATGCAGCCAGCAGGATACATTAAAAATGTAAAGTGAAAATGTGTGTTTTGTAGATTTCTTTTACCGTGACATTTTTTAGGTCAAACAGTAGAAAAGCTGATATTTGAATTGCTATCTTGTACACTTTATGTGTTGGATTTGGTATTTGTAAAATGTATATTTTGTAAGTACAAAGTGGTATATTTGAAATGAGAAAATGCCATGTACCCTGATGTTTTAGCTTATTCAGGGCCTGATCGTATAATTTGGTTACATGGGTAACTCAAAGCTTTTAGTAAGACTATTATGGGCAATAAGAAATGTGTCTGTGTTTACAGAGTATAATCCAAGACTTAGATTTATCCTTCTCCCACCTCCTCAAGTAATTCTGTACGAAATCTTGGTGGGGGAAGGTGGGGGGGGAAGGGGTGGTGTGTGTATGAAAAAGTTATTATGCAGAGACTGATGTCAGTGCTCATTCAGTCCCATCTCTCAGCATGAAAAGCCTACATGTATACAAAATAAGAAGAGGTGGGAATAGTGAGAAGGCATGATGGGAAACCCAGGACTATTATTAGCAGATGCAGGTGAGTGAATCTGTTTAGGAAAAGCAAGACTAGAACAATTCTTTAATCAGAGGTTTTCACCCCATTAATCTATTTCTTCAGGTTTGAAAAAGAGGAAAGTGTTCAGCTGCAATACCTCCGTGCATTTATTTCATAGCAGCTGGGGAAGAAGCTTTGAGGAAAAGATCAGCCATGAAATCAGATGAACAGAATAAAGAAAACAAAATCAAATTAAACCGATTAAGGAGGGAGTGGGAGAGGGGGCCGTGGGGGGAATGACACACCACTGAAATACCAAGTCTAATAGTTGATTAAATGTTAAAGCATTGTCCACCCCATATTGAGAGGGCACACACTTGAGCAGCAAGAACCAGGAAGCAGGCTGCTCCCTGCTCCTGGTTCTCATAGTGCAAATCCAAGGAAATTTCATTAGAGTCTATAGAGTCATTACAGAGAAGATCAGAATTTGTCTGTCTGATTCTATCAGCCACATTAACTTAATTTCATTAGACACAAAAAATATTAATAACGTATCTCCATAGAAAAAGAGGAACAGAAACATCCTCAGAAAAGAAGCATTTGTGAAAAAATATTTTAAAAATCAAGACAAATGACAAGGTTTTTTGTTAAAATATGAGTAGTTCTTTCTTCTATTGCTAATTTGTGATAATAAACACACAAAACACCACAAGTTAGTTTCCCACCATATTTCAGAGGCTAAAGCAAAAGATATAGTAAAATATTAGGGAGATAAATATGGAAACGTACAAACAAAATGACACTAGTATTTCCTTTTGTTCAAAATCACAACCCTGAAGACAATAAATTTTTATGAAATCAGCTGCAGTCAGAACTCGCAAAAGTAACAAAAGGATGATAATGCGGTACCTTTACAAACTACATGGTCTTTTGGACTGAATATAAGAAAGCAGACCTGTAGATCTGATGAAGATTCTGCTCTTGGCTTGCCTCACTCCTGCCTGTTAGTATATTGCTTCACAGGAACTATTTTATTGTGTCACAATAGTTTCTTATGAAGAAGGAACTGCTGAATGAGAAAAAGGCATGACAAGGATGAAATTCTGTGACCTGTGGTCTGCAGAAGGTCATGTTGGCTGGTCATAATCTATTAAATCAGTAAATGTAATAAACATTCTTTAGGTGTTTCAAGGATCAGTGGCAATGTGATTTCCAAAAATTTACAGCGGTACCTTGTGTGCTGAGAAATGATCACAACTCCTCATAATATTGAACTTGTCTTGAGGTGACTAAAATGGGTCAGTAAGTTAAATGCTACATCCACAGAAGGTATGAAAAAAAAAATCAGAGTAGTTGTTTCAGCTCTTAAAGGCAGCACTAGTAAGCTATCTTTATTGTTTGGACAGTCAGGAAGGAAGAGAAGTATATTCATGATTTGTTTAAACCTTTTCAGAGTGTTTTCTCAGTGTATAATCAGTGGTGTATTCACCAGAAGTACCAATGGTATTGCAATAGTCCCATATTTGATCCCCTCCATGTTTCTTTGCTGCTTCTAGGGGTAGTGTTCAGGGAAAGAAAGCTGAGCCTAAAATAGATTTCCTATCAAAACTGCTTTCCTATCAGTTCAACTGCTTCAATTAAGAATGTGATTTATTTTTAAACATTATGCACAGACCATTTGAACCTTCAGTGTAGGTAGAATCATACCATTATATGCATGATAATACCAGTATAGCTTGTTCATTTCCCTTTCTGCACTGGAATCAACTATCCTGATATAATCACTTTATATCATTATAGCTGGGTTTGAAAAGGGGAAGATGGGATGTGACCTGCAATTTTACTACTTTAAATGAACCTGCATATTTAAAGCAATGCAAACTCTGTGTTTAAACAGGGCTTCAGGCCTTGGAGAATTATGAATATGAGTCATTTACTGTGTCTTTTGCGCAAATTGTTCCAAGAACAAACCCCAGTCCTTGCCCAAACCCCTAATTAATGAAAACTAGCTAACCCTGATTATCATGTAGGGCACAGCAAGTGTGTTGAAGGGACTCTACTCGGATTTTAGCTGATGCGATTGAGCACCTATAACCTTGTTTTCCCCTTGCCGAGCTCAAGCAAAGGTGTTTCATCATAATGGGAATTATTCCCAAGTCAATTTTCACAAGTTTTTGCTCTGTCCCCTTTCAATCCGTATGATCACAGTTCGTTTTAACAATGAGGAAAAAAAGAGACTTTGGTTTACTGTGAGTATGTTTTATTATCTTCTGACTGAAGTGACTGAAAATAGTTTGCTCTGCCTTTAGAAAAATCAAGTGCTGTTCTGCAGAGAACAAGCAGGGAGACGTTACACTGAGGAGGTAGAAAACTTTAAAAGTTTTGCACATGACAGAATGCAATTAAAATGAAATAAAAATAATAACAACACAACATTTGAATAATAACACATATCCCAAAGCACTTCACAAGTAGGTCAATATCATTATAAGCATTTGAGTATTGCTTACTTTAACAAGAATGCTTTAAGAATGAAAAATAGTTTAGCGCAGTCTCCCCCTCTTTGTGGCAGTTCCACAAAAGTGACTGTTTCTGTAGAGCTCCCTGGCACTGAATACCCAGGCACGCGAAGCCTGGCCAACGCTGAATTTCATCTCCAGCTGCACAGAAATATCAGTGTTATTTTCAGCGGGTTTTCTTAATAACATAAACATTGGAAACCAGAATAAAATGCAGATTGGTTACCAGCATTCAGCTTATTTTTATCATTAAGTCACTTCAAGATCTGGATGCGGTATTCAAGTCTCCTTGAAGCTGTGAGGCGTGGGGGTGGGTATATACATTCTGCAAGACTGAAGCAATAATGAACATAACATGAGAAATCATATAGGGAAAAGGAAGACAGCTTTTCATACCAACATCAGTATTCCTACCCTACCAAGAGCTTTCATTAGATGATATTTAACTCAGATAATTACCTTTCTAGCTGACATTATCCATAGGAATTTCACAATTTCACTACGCCAAAAAGAAGCTAAATGGCTAACTCTATTTCACTCCATACCCTTCAACTTATTTTTCAACTGATAATTTAAGGCAGAATATTCCTTCCAGTCTCCATACAAGCGTGAATTTGCCGTGTGGATGAAATCCTTCCTTTGTTTTTACTTGATACTTCTGGAAACAGATAAAATTATATCCTCGAAGAAGAGGTTTATCAGCAATTCTTTTGCTTTTATGCATTCCCTGGGTCTCAAATTAATAAAATTCAGAGACCTCACCTCTCCTTTTGGAGTTATACACTATGAAGTACTGGTTTCACTCATATACCTCCCAAGAGAACGGCCCCAAGCTGGGACCAAGCCTCCCTGCTCTGCTGGAGCACCAGAACTCTTCGGGGATGCAGGTGTCCCGCTCTGACGTGCAGATACTGTGCTGTATTGCCCCAGTCCATGGGCACCGGAGTCCCTCTCCACTGCCAGTGCTTCACCAGGCTTTGGGCTTCACTGCCTCTGCTGTGTCTGCATCCCTGCTTTGTTCTCAGTTCAGCTCTGGCTGTCCTTCCCTCCAGCGTTTTAGCTCCAAGGTTCTTGAACACAGAATATACCTCCTAGGCTTTCTCAGAATATAAATGTAGGCATGCATTGCCTTTAGGAAGGCTTGGCATTAGCATGATGTGTGGCTGCTGGGTCACGTGTAAGCTTTCTGGGGAAGGAACCAAAACTTTTGCATTGCAGTTACCCACCGTGGAACCATTATCCACCTCAGAACTTTAAAGAGTTATCAAAAAGTAAGAACATGTTTATGCTTGTGTGCTCCTGTGACTAAGCGAAAGAGCACTTTGCCATTGGATTTGCAAACAATTTTTTGTTTCCGCCTCTGGCATTTGCTATCCCAAAGAGATCATCCCAAAAACTTCATGACTGCCTCTCTGTTCTTTTCTGGTTGCCACCATACTACTTGGGGCTAGGACATGTTTTAATTTCATTAGCAAAGAACATTAAGCTTTATTTGGGTTTGAGCAGAAGATCTCGGAGGGAAACCCTGGTCTGGTATGTAATGAATCTATGTGGGATAGTTTAGTGGATGTCTGGTGTCCTTGTTACTAAAGGAGTGTTCACGTTCACAGCAACTGGAATAATACAGGGTTAAGAGCTTAAGATGTAAACATTCCTCAGTTTGTCTTTTTCCTTTGACATCACCGGTTGCCTACTTCAATTTTAAAAGCATTCTGTTCAACAGACTAAGAACAGTATGAAGCAAGAAACCTGACTTATATCTACTTTTAGCCATTAAAAATGCACAAGGAATTTTTGAAACCATAAAAGCAGTGAAGATGTGTCCCAACAAGCCTAAAACTGGATAACCACATATATTTAATTAAAGGACAGTATACCAGGTACTTACCAGATTAAAAACAGTATACCAGGTGTTTTCAATTGCAAATTTTATCCTTTTTCTTTCTACAGCTCCTGAATATTTCTTAATTGACGATCTTTTCTGTCCATTCACATAGCTGAAAGCTTCATACAAAATTGTACACTTTTAGCCTGCCTTTTTCATCATGACATTCCTCTTTCTGAGTTTCTCCAACTTCTTGTTTATTGTATCAAACATAAAGGAGGCTGAATTCCCTGTGCTTTTTCTGCTGTGTCCCTAACTAATCTTGAGGCTTATTCATATTTACGGTTCACTTGGCCTGTGACACCAGCCTCACTCCTTGTTGCATTTTGAAAAATAACCTTTGTGCTTTTTATGATGTTCCCCCTCATGTTTGAGATTTGTATTCTTAAACTTCATTTCTTAGTTTAATTTGTTCTAATGCCCTAAAAATTCAAACAAACTTGGGCAACTGACATCTTTCTGGTATGTTGAAACCACTGCCGAATATGATATTGTTTTTTTTTTTTTATTTTTTCCTGACATGCAGTTGTAATGTCTCTGGTATTACACTTATCTTGTGGGCTTACCAGAGGAGGAACCTTCATTAACTTTTTGTATCTTTTTCTACTCTTTATTTTCTAGATTAAAAGATTATTGTCTTTTTACTTTCCCTCTTTGAAAACAGGCTTGTTCTGTGATGGTCTGAACAGAATTAACCAAAACATCTGGAGGGAAGGGAAGGGAAGGGGAGGGAAGGGAAGG
>JAOXNO010000024.1:102606015-102681878 GCA_028565335.1 Limnodromus scolopaceus
CAGGGATGGTGACTCCACCACCTCCCTGGGCAGCCCATTCCAATGCCTGATAACCCTTTCGGTAAAGAAATGTTTCCTAATATCCAACCTGAACTTCCCCTGGCGCAACTTGAAGCCATTACCCCTTGTCCTGTCATCTGTAACTTGGGAGAAGAGACCGATATGTATGGACTCAAAAAAACCCAGCAAGCCATTTCCATCCTCTCCCTGAAATGATTTACCTTGCTTCGTTTCAAACAACTCCTTCTGTACTTAACCCTCTTTGTAGCTCCACATTACCAAATTCCTCAAAGGGGAGACCAAAGTTCCTCAGTCAAAATTCAAAAAAGATTTCATGTGCTGGCACTTCTGAAATTTCACATCCACTTCATATCAGTTAATCTAGCCGTGAAGGTAAACTTCTGCTGTTGCAGACACCTTACTGGTATGAATCTTGACCATAAATATTCCTATAAAAGGGATTGTTGTCTTAATGGAATTTGCAGAGAAAATGAAGTAGTGGCAATCCGCAGTCCAGATTTTTGGTGCAGTAAGCTGAGAGCCTGAGTCCTTTGTAAGGCTCAGCTAATTTTCTTCAGAAAGTTCTAAAAAGCTAAAATACATTAATTAAATGGCCAGTAAAATGAGGTAATAATTGTAAATGTATGAAAAATATCTCCTACCAACCATTCTCACAATCTTTTCTTTCTTTTCACAGCTAACATTAGCAGATATAAATAAGCAGTGCTTAAGTACACCAGCAGCAATAAAATGTTTTTGGGGGGTTAAGATGAAACAATGAAATTGTCCCATCAAAACCTGTTTTTGACAGAAAATACGTTTTATAAAAAGGTATCTTCCTTCCTGTTTTCCATAGAAGGTATTGTTTTTCTTTCGTATATATCTGGTAAAATCTGCATATCAAAAGGTGTTCCTTCAAGCAAAATCTTTCAATCTCACTTTAAAGGGGAACAAAGATTTTAAGGAAATCCTGGGAATAACAAACAAACATTAAAAAAAAAAAAACAAACAAAATTCCTCCCTTTTCTCTGACATCACTCTGTTTGGGAATAAACATATCCCCAACCTTTAGGCTAGTGCATTAAAAAATAAGTATTAAAAGCAGGCTGGTTCTTCCCATTTCCACGGCTTATGTTTCAGACCCTTGTCCGAGGGAGTGCAGTTCTCTCCTGGTTCAGCAGAAAAGAGGAAAGCTGAAACCAAACCAGAAAATGACCTGAGACAGGGAAAAAGGAGGAAAAACTGACACAGAAAATAAATAAATTTTTTTAAAAAATTAAAAAGACAGGAAAGGATTGTGCCAGCCTTTTCTGCCTTCACTCAAGATACAAAATAGGGGAGTGAGTAAAATAAAGGACATGAAGGGAAATAATGGGGGAGCTGTCTCAGTTGAGATTCTTAGTTAAACATCTCAATGTTCACATGGTGGATGGGTCTGAGCTGAGCAGTTCAGAATCAGGATGGGGCAGGAGACGGGCTGTTCCTTAGAGGGTCGTGGTCCTTCATGCATATTCTTGGACATGGACAGAAAACAAAAATTTTTAGGTTCAGCCTCATCCACTTTCTCATCCAGGGGAAGATGAAAAAGGCTCTTATTCCCTCTATTGTTGCCCACTCCATCTATGGAGCTGCTGCAAATTGTCATGGTCCACAAGGATTACAAGCACGACAGACCTCTAGATGAGTCTTGCAGTAAAGAATATCTTCTCTGCACTGCTCATTATTTTTCCAGATTCTAAACATCTCTAGGAATGTGGCCTTCATCATCTACACAAGTGAACACTTTGAAGCCTTTTCCTTCTTTTATGTGGAGCTCTGAATATATATGTCATTAAGCCTTGGACCAATTTAAGTCAAAGACCAAAAACCCCCTGGATTTCAGAATAGTTGGGATAAAAAGGTATAAGCATACGCATGCATTTTTTTCTCACAGATCAGCAGTAAGAAAATATTTTTGGTATCAAACACCATCATTTGTATTATCTTATTCTCATTTTTCTCACTTTTACAAAGAAGTGGAAGGATTGGGTTTTTTTGTTACAAGGTTTTACAGCTGGCATCAAGCTGAGTAAGGGAAAATTCATACTGAATGCAAAGTAAAACTTCCTGAAAGCAGAAGCTACTAGACGATGTAATAATATCCCAAGGGAAATGGAACAGTTCCATCAGTTGTGACATTTAAAACTAGACTGGACAATGCACTAAATATGCAATGCAATAAATATTCTGCATTTATTTGATGCATTTGTGGGGACAAATCTGCATTGTCATGGGGGTGAATAAGGGGATCTTCACATGTAATTTCTTCAATTCTGTGAATCAGAAAAATGTTGTGCAGTTGAAGAAGCTCAGAAATGGAGCAACATTGAGAAACACAAGCCATCATATTATTCTAGGATGAGTCTTCGCTGGTGTAAATTTTTTTATAGTTCTGGGATCCTGACCTCCAAATTCATTGTGGACAAATACGTTTCCCAGTTTTGCAAACTTACATCAAGGATATTGTCAAACAAGGACAAAAAGGTCTTAAGAGACATTTGCACTACCCCTTTTTTTCTAGCGAGAGTCTGCTCACATTGATCAATGCAGCTGAATTGTTATTCATATACATAGTGACTCATTGCACTGTTTTAAATTAATTTGTATTTTATCTGTTCCATTTTCCAATCGTGATATTAATTAATCATTACAGAAGGAGCACACTGTACCCCAGTGTTTTAAGTATAAAGAGTCCCTTAAACTAGGTAATTCTCATTGTTTATCATATTAACAATTAAAATTGTTGCTGTTTAACTTACTTGAGCTTGAAAAAGCTGTTTTGCTCCATGACCTCTTCACGTAGCAGCTTCTGCAACCGTGAGAGCTGTAAGCCTGGGAAGGATGCGACCAACGCACCACCTTCCTTAGAGCTACCAGCCCTAACTATTTGTCAGCAAATTCATTTTACCTCCGTGACCTGCCGGTCAGAGCGGTGCTGAAGCACATCGTTCTGAATGACAAACGAGGAGAAACAACAAGGGTAGAGATGTAGCCAGTAGGTACACACAGGAAAAAAGCTGCTCATTTATCACAAGATCTGCTAGTCAACTTTTCTGCAAAGCATTTGAAGAAATGTGGCTATGAGCTTGTTTCAAAATTAAGTAGCATCTTGAAATGGGAAAGAAGTTTCCTCTAAAATGATAAATTATACAAAATTTTCTGCAAATCCTGCACTCTGTGTGTTCACAGCTATTGAAAACATGAATGCAAAGAAATGTCTGTTTCTGCAGAGAAAATTTAGTATCTTAACTTCTGTTAGAAGCCATGGAAATGGAAAAGATCCCAGCAGTTTCTCTGCAGATTAGTTTCTGACTTTAATCCCCCAATTTTAAGATTTTCAGGTGGGCCTGTTTTAGTCACTCATTAGTACAGAAAAGCATTTTATAGTTCCCATTTAGGTATAATAAATCCAAACTCTAAGGAAGAGAGATTGAGGGACTGATTGATTTTGCTGTATTTATGAAAACAGCCGCTCTGGTACCACGAGCACAGGGTGTTAATCATACAAAGGGACATAACCACAGCCTTGCCAGAGCTGAAAAGGCTGAAGGAGGGACAGCACTATTCCCTGTCCTTCCAGTGTAATGAATGCCACTCAGGAAAACTGGAGTCTTACTAACTCTTTGCTAGGGATGTGTTCTCTCTGTGCCTTGGAACTAATTGCTCACCAGTTTTAAGAAGTGACCCAAAATACAGGATGACCTTTTGACCTTGATGGCAGACCATCTTTCCTTTCTCAGCCATTTTGTAGAGACATCAACCTGGACTTGAAACATGCTAAATCACATATTAACTGCAGTGGAGGCTGTTGAAGTCAAATTCAGATTTCTGGAAAGTCAAGTTCTCGAACAGCGGGTCCAAATATCTATAAGGGACCAGATCCCACCACCACTTCTTCCTTTTGTCACAAAGACTATTCAACATTCTTCCTATATTTCCCCATAAAAATATATAAAAGCTTCTGATCACCCAAAAAGAGCGCTATTGAAATGTAGCAAAAAAAACTTCCCAGCCGTCAAGATCCTGACTGAAGAATATTTCTCATTTAAACTAAGGGATGTAACTGCGGGTAAATTGGTGACTGTACTAGCAATGGAAATACTG
This sequence comes from Limnodromus scolopaceus, assembly GCA_028565335.1. Classification (NCBI taxonomy): domain Eukaryota; kingdom Metazoa; phylum Chordata; class Aves; order Charadriiformes; family Scolopacidae; genus Limnodromus; species Limnodromus scolopaceus. The sequence goes on from JAOXNO010000024.1 coordinate 102,610,159, forward strand.
CACAGAAATAAGTTAATCTTTCAGATAGTTAGGACTGCATACAACAGAACAAAACTGTCATCTTAAACTTTACCCAGAAATCATCCTGATGGCAGTACATGTCATGGAGCAGAGATAAAACATGTTGTCCCTGTACAACATCATATTATAAGAAAGGAGCCTTATCTAACAAGAAATGCCATTTTCAAATGTTCTTACACTACGCACCAGGACAGCATATTACAGTAATCCATATCTGAGGCAATAAAAACATGTCACAAGCTCCATCTTGCAGGAAAAGCTCCAGTTTTCATGAAGTAACACATAATTAAAAGAAACAAACTTGTCAACATTTACTGTCTGAATATCCACAAAGCTGGTAAAGAAGGTGGACAGACTATATTTTTCCTTCAAGGACACTTAACCATAGTTGCACTTTTACCTGTTTGGAAAAAATATGTCACTTCATATTTGGGTTCAGCTGTTCAGTGTAACAGTGTGGCAGTAGTAGTGACATAGTAGCAACCACATAATAATAATGCGCAGGGAAAAAAAATTACTCTTATCCAGAAGTAAGAGGAGAAAAAGAAATGAAAATAGATAGAGAGCTCTTTGAAAGAATATGTAATTAATTATCCAATATTTTTTCTCACTATTTTACAGTACAAATAGCTGAAAAGGTTTATATAACCATACCATTAATGCTAATAAGCTTGTAAACTTGAGCACTGTAAAACATGGATTTGAATACATTAAGTTCTACTTACATGTTTGACAGGATGCTAAAATCTGGCTGTACTACATCTTGTTATGAATTCACACATTGCTGTCGGTCAGAAAACCCTGACACTAACCTCCATTGTTAATTGTAATGGGTATGGGTTATTTTAATAATAAAATGTGCATGGTTGTTATTTTTCAGAGACAATCTGTGGAAAACAATTCCAAATCTAAAAATATGGCAACAAATGAATACATTTGCATTAGGAAAATGTAACATCCCTGACGGTTAGAGGAAACAGCTTCAGAAGCGTTTGAAAGAAATTATATGTGTACCTTCCACAACTGCAAACGTGAACCGAAATACGAAAGATCAAAGATTTCAGTGCTGTGTATTATGCACAGCTACATTGAACTGTTCACCTAGTAACTGAATGACAATAAACCTGTTTTGAAGTCAGGTGTTCTTCCCAAAGCTTTCAAGCCAAAAAGTTGCACAGAGCCAGACTCACCTGAGAGCTGCAGTACCAAGTTAAGCTTTCGTCTCCTTTACCAAAGAGGGAAGGGAAGCGGGGAATGTTGTTTTAGCCCTGTTTGTTTACAAGAAAGAGAAGTTAAAAGACTTTTTAGGGCTTAACAATAACACCACACACTTTGTGGTTCTCATGATAAAATCATCCTGCAAAATGTTACACGTGTGCCTGAGGATTTTCCTTCTACAGGACTTGTGGCTTCCGCATAAATGCCGCTGCACTGATGCTGTCACCTTTCTGGTGATTATACTTTGAACTGCAACTAGTGCAAAAGCATTAGCTGTTGATAGAGGAAATAGCAAACATTGATTACAGTTGGCTTAAGGAAAAGAATGAAGTAAAGATACAATCATAGTCAGTGATTCTGCAAACAGTCTTGAGAAATCAGCTAGGCAATTCGTCTGTCTCAGGGCAGGATGTCATTCCCATCTCACTCCAAGCCTACACTTGCCTAATACATTCTGAAAAACATTCGCTGGGTGCGTATTCTTCAGTCTTTCCAGACTTTTGCTTTTAATGCTGCACTGTTCCTAGAAAGTTTTTCTAAGTGCTTAACCTTATATCTCTTTTATTGCATTTGCCAAGGACACAAAGAAATTGATTTTTCTCTTTCTTTTCACAGCAAGCCATTACACATTTCAAAATTGTTAGCAGGTCTTTTTCAGATTTAGCAGTCCCATTTCTTTCACAAAACAGTTGTATATCATGCAACATTGTCATAACTTTTATCATTTCTGCTACTCCCACTTGTGCTCTCTGTGATGGGTACCCGTCTTGCAGTTCTGTGGCCAAAACCAAATAGATGCTTGGTTGAGATCTTAGCAGTTCTGCAGATTACCAAGAGGATTTAATCTATTTTAAAGAGTATGCATGCTTCTGTTTATATACTCTGGTATAACACTAGTTTTGTTCACAACATCACAATGTTAAAAGTTTCCTGGGTAATTGCCCTTGTCTTTCCCTGGAATATAATAGCTGAAGTATTTGTTTTCCCATGTTTTAATTCAGATAAAAAAGATTTATTATGTTTTGCGTGGTCTTCTGCTGGAAAGCTCTCCAAGTTACCATGAGTTCTGAGATCAAATCACGTTACTAACATATTAGCTGACCCAGTCTGTGCTATATTTGTTTGCACTTGTTCCCACACTGCAAAACTATGACCACTGTATACCTACAGACTGCTTTAATGATAAACTCAGATGACTAGGGTAGCTGTTGCAGTCATACTCTTTAATAATATGGATATTTCTATGTTGTGTGAATAATTTCTGAGAGTTCTGAGTCTTTTAAAAAATATTTGCTGTTCAGAATTATGTAGTGGTGACTGAACAAACAATGTGAAAATAATGTTTTCTTCAAACTCCATTTTTTTACTCATTCACAACTCAGGTAAGTGTCTCATCTACTTACCAGTTGTCTCAAGGCAGCACTTAAACATTTTTCCTCATAGCCCATTGATCTGAGAATGACCAGACACACTCCATGCATGGACATGCATGGACTAGACATCCATGGAGGATGAGTGTGAGGGAACAACCGCCTGGGGAAGTCCCACAGTCCCTATTCCCACTGCCTCCTCCAGAGGATGGACATCCCTTCAGTGGCCCCAAAAGTAGCTGAAGATGTGGTCATGTAGAACATCAGACACACACTAGCCCCCTGCAGAGGAGAATGGGGCTATAGCCATCCTGTACTTACACATCAGACTTGCCTGCTGCAGTGGCTCTTGCCTCCTGCCCTGAGAGAGAGGACCACAGCACTTTCTCAGCACACAGTGGCAGCAAACCCGTGGCCTCAGCTATTGCAATCCCTGTCTCTACCACCTCTCTGGAGAGTGGGGTGACTAAGTGTCTGGGCTACACAAAGCATCCTACCTGAGAAGGAGGGATGGAGGAAAGTCAGTGACTCATGGCATGAGCTTAGCAAATCTATCAGCCCCTGCCGCTCCCCTGAGCTTGAGCAGGCAATGAAGTATTGTGGGTACTGAAGTACTTGTGTTTCCCATCTTCTTTATTTCCTTAATTTAATCCTTCAAAGGTGTGCAATCTGCAGTTTGAGTCACATGCATTTTTTTATACTTCTTAAATGATGATGTATAATCTTATAATAGAGGGATTGTAAATAAAGAGTAACAACTACAGTGCATGAACAATTCATTAGTGATTCCCTAAAAGCTTATAAACAAAAGTCTTTTTGCCAATATAGTTCATTACAAATATAGGAAATCAGGCATTTTGCAAAGGGGTTTTCACACTGAACTTTTTCTACTAAGAAATGTGTCCTTTTAGCCAAGATGATAGGTGAACAGTTTAATTTAAATTGAAATAAAAAAACGAAGCCAAAAGTTTTCTATCTGAAGTTAGACAGAATCTGGATCTGATTTATCTCAGTGGATAACACTATCACTAGGAGAATGACCCTTTTTATTCATCTGACATACAGAAAAAAATAAATGACACTACGGGTTATAAAAATCACATTAATATTTTTTTCCAAGAGGTTAACTCTCTGCTCTACTTCATGAATGAGCTTTGAAAGACTGATGGATTACGACTGATCAGATTTGCCAAACCTGGAGATTTTCAGTGCAGAGTAAGTTTCAATACTCTAAGGTTTTATCTATATTTGTATGCATTTCAGCACAATAAAAGCAGATCAGTGGATCAAAGCCCATGCTGCTGAAGCCCCTACATCTGCACCGCATGTGGTTCATGGGTTTTACGTTGGACTAAATTTAGTCTAGACTGAATATCGCCACTACACATATGGTTTGAAGCTGTCCAAAGGCCCAGTCACTACTTTGGACCATCAGAGGTTGGAGCAGGCCTAGTGCACACCTCCAGCAGGGCTTCTTGTGTCCTTTCCTCCTAACGGAACCTTATGGGTTTGCCCTGGAAAGAGAACCAGCGTGCACTTTGTGGAGCTGATCAGGGGTTACACTTTAAAACCTCACTGCTCCAGACCAGCTTGTCACTGGGGATGCAGCCCAGACAGTAGAATCCGTAATTAGGCAATTTCAATGTGTTTATTTCCAGCAATCTAATAAAAAAACAAACAAACAAAAAAACCCACAGTAACAGCTAACTTTCCAAAGTATCTCTGTTCTGGAGGAAAGTGTGCTACAGAAACCTTGCTGCAAATAAACATTTCTGATATCACTCCTACTGAAGGTGAGTATCAGCTGGTCTGAGAGTCTGCAAACCTCACGATTGCCGCAGAGGGGGAGTCTTCCTGCCAAATTTACCTTGGAATTGTAAACTTTGGAAGACTGACCCAAGGTTTCTAAACATGGGAAGGAGACTAAAAATCATGAAAAAAGCAGAGGTTACAAGCTCCTGATCGTGTATGTGAGACTATAAAATCCCAACAGTCCTAATTCAGCCTGGGGGTTCCTGGGGGTATAACCTCCTCGCTAGAGATCTGGGAACTACAGACAAGTCAGATCTGGGGCTCATAAATTATCAAGTTTGCATCACATGCTGCCTCAAGGTCTTGGGTGTAGAGACGATTTACCAGTGACCCAGTTGCAAGTCCATGTCACAGCACTGCAGATCTTAGAGTGAAGCAGTCCTTTGTGGGAAGGAAATGTGAAAAAGCCCTTGCTCTACAGGCTCTACAGCTTTGGAAAAATTGTATTGAATGTAGGAGGTATCATTGAAAAGTATCAGGTTGCCATTTTCTAACATAACACACCTTTCTGACTGTTATTTTTATTCGTGATTCTTTATGTGCTTCTAGAAGTATGGTAATAGTAAAAAAAAAAAAAAATTAAACAAAAATCACAGCCAGGCTTTTTGCATTTAAAACTGTTACTCTGGAATATTCCTAAAAGGACCCAAATTGTATATTCATACCATCCCTTTGCTACTTTAACTCCCCACCCGCATACAGTATGCCAAGCTGTTCTTGTGTAGTGATGTGTGCCTGCCTGTGCGCTGTATGTCTATATTAATCCACAGGCACGTATATATAAGAAATGGCTGTGGCAGTTGCAGGCAGGGAAGGGAAGTTTCGTGCCTCCACAGAGCTCTGCGGGGAGGGACTGCTGAGAAATGGTCCAGAAGGTTCCTTACAACAGTCAAGTTCAAGAACTGAAATTAGTAAACTGCCATTTATGTAGCAGCAAAATGAATTATTCAATCTGCTGTGTGGACTGGAAGCCTAATTTTAAAAGTCTTGCTTGCTTATGAAGCCCCATGCAAAACATTCATTAAATGTAAGGCAGTACTAAGCATCACTGCATGGCTGAATGTCTTGGGAGAGGTTTTCTGATACTGACTGCAGTGGCTAATCTGTCCCATAAATTATGAGTAACAAATGAACAAGAATCAGTTTCCCTGTTTCATAAACATTTTGGAAAAGCTGAGAGTTTCCTCCTTATGCCACATCCTGAGAATTTTGCAGGGACATCGCTAGGCTCCCCAGAGAGGTCAGCTCCTGGAGTGCATCCAGCTGCCTTCCAAGGAGGAAAGCCCTTGGTCAGACCCTGTGAACCGAGGGAGGTGGGAGAGCCTTGCTCTGTCCTGGAGTCCCATCCCTGTTCCTAGTGGCCAGGGCAGGCACAGGTGCTCGCAGGGGCCAACCAGTGCCCCAAGGGTGAGGAAGGGTGAAAGGACAAAGGTTTGACTTCTACAGAGGGAGCCTGAGCATCCCTTATCACCAAACTTCTGTCTAGCTCAGCATTTCCCTGTAAGAGGCTCCACTTCTGTGCATCAGCATTTTTCTGACACAAAAATATTTCCCTGAAAAATTTCTGACTGGCCAGTTAGTAGCATGAGCATCAGTAACAAGCCTCTCCAAGCCAGGGGTGATTATCTTTGTGTGTATCAGCTAGGGAAAGGGGTAATTTGTACATTGCATGGCAGTTTGTCCTCCAGACACTGAATATACGAAGCAGGACTTCGGTGCTTAGCAAAGCAGCCTAGCTTGAAATGAAGGAAAGGTGACTTGTTTTAATTCTCCTCTGTGATGTAGAGGCCCTTTCTGCCACCTTCATGTCATGACTCAGGCTCTTGTCCTGTGGGAAATGTTGTGCAAGTCACCCCTGAGCTCCTGCCCAGGCTAGAATCAGATTCTGCACTGTAAGGAAGAAGTGAAAGAAAATAATAAAATACTGTACAGTACTTCCTATTTTGATTGGCTGTTTTTTAATATGTAATGCCACTCTGAAATAAATAAAACCAAAATACAGTAATATGTCCATAGAATACGAACACATATAGTCAATCCATCAGTCAATCAATTCTTTTCTAAGGACATATGTGTACATGTAAATAAACATTTAGATTATCCAGATGAGCAGCAGGCTCTGAAAGAATTTCGAAAACCTTAGCTAAGAAATGCCTGCTGCAGTAAAAGCCACCAGATGCATGTGGGAGGTGCCCCAGTGAGATCAGGTCCAACCATCTTTAGTTTATTTGCCCATGAATAGCAAAAGAAAGAGATTTAAATCTTCATTGTTACTTCAGTAAAGTCTAATTAACTTCCCTGCTTCCTCTGAGAAAAACAACCACCCCCCAGACAAACACACATGGATAACATCACCCAATATCCTGAAGAGCTTTAGGGATTTTCAATGATTTGAAAGTGGGGTCGTTTCTCTCTTTCTCTGCTCTCAACTCACATCATCCATCTTAGACAAGCACCACAGGAAAAAAAAACAAGCAGGATGACATTCAGAGATGTTTGCATGGCTCCCGATTGCGAGGCACGGAAGATAACTGTCAGAGATACACAAACTGAAGTGTCTGGTGAATCACATTAATTCTCCGGTCCTTAAGGTGAACGCTTCTCTTCCGTGATGCGATACTGGCTCTGCTGACAAATTCCTGACTTCATTCCTGGCTACCACTTACCTCCTTGTGCCAGCATCTGCTGTGCCAATTGCAAGTGCATCTCCATTTGAAGGGAACCAAACTGGGAGCTGAAAGAACTTGCCTGACGGCGCAGTTTGGCATGGGTACCTGCAGCTCAACACACAGGCCATGCTCCTCAGACCTGTTTTCTTTCTAACCTACTTTTGGGCCAGAAAGTACTCACCTGGAAGTCAGTAGTGCATGAAAACATTCAAATCAGTCTGCTGTAAGGGATTTATAGACTATGTTTAGCATAGGGCAACTCACTAGAGAACCTGACTTCAGGCACTGCCGCTGCAACTCCTCTTTCCTGCTTTCCACTGCTCTTTGTGCAGTGGAAAGATAAGTAATTTTGGAGTGTTCAGTAAGGACAGCCTCACATGTGGTCTTATATTTTACTGCTCTTAAGATCCTTGGTTGCCATAGAAAGAGCAGAACTACATTAATGAGCCTAATTTTAAAAATATCTTGAATTTCATATTCCAGACCTAAAAAATAGCAATTCTGCTCATAGTGTTGGCTTAAACTTTACCACAGAAACAGTTCTATAAGGAGAAAATAGCTCAGAAAGCAGAGTTTGTTTTATGATGACTCACAGAGGTGAATCTTAAGGATTTTTTAAAAATTCCACACAGTTAAAATATCTTGACCCCAATATTCTAATCTTTCATTTTCAGCAGGGTTTGACCACCCAAATGACGTTTCATCATTACTCCCCTTTATACTGCACAGTCACGATTAAGACCCAGAAGCAATCAATTGTTTTCTCTTCTACTTCTCCTTAATCCCTGGTTTTTACTAGGAAGGAATCCAGTTTCAGTAAAGACCCTTTTCAACAGACTGGACATGCACTTGTTCATAGTTATTCAGGCATTCTCCAAAATACATGTCTTAAGTCCCCTCATGTTCAGCAAGACCTGAAAGCTGTACATGGACACATCTTGGCTGCAAAATTCATCCTCATGACTATTGCACAAAACATGGGCCTGTGTCAAAATGACCACAGCAAGAATTCAGCATGCTCAGAGCATGGCAGGTGGGCTGTATCCCTCAAAGAACCTCTGCTGTGACTCCCTCCCATGGCAAAGTCTGTTTGCTACCTTCGCACCCCTCCTTCCATCTCGTTCCTGCTTTAGCATCACAGATTTTTGCCTGCTCAGTTTTTGTGATGTAATTGCACGTGGAGCAAAGCTGCAAGCCAGACCACAAAAGTGAGCTGTATTGAAACGCAGCTATTTTCTAAAGGTTTTTCCAAAAAGGGGTAATTTTAAAAGTCCCATTTCCAGCAAAGCCCCGCAGACAGTTGCAAGAACACAAATAAGGAGAAAGCAAGTTGTGATGTGGGGGTGGGAACGACAGATGGAGGAGGAAACTTGTCGGCCAGCTGTGCCACCAAATTAAACAAAAAACTACACAAATCGGCAGCCCCAGGCACTTCTCCACCAGCTTTTCATCACAGTGGCCCTGAAGCAGGAGTTAGTGCCAACTCCCCAGCCAGGTGCTCTTAACAACATGTAGAAACACAAGCTGAGGCACCTGAGGAACTTTCAGGTTGATCAGGAAGTAAGTTTTAGGCATCTCCTGGTTTAGATAATATAAGAAAGAAGGTTTTGGCTTTCTGTGATATTAACTGGAGAGAGGTGCCTAAACTATGTGGATGGAACGGGAGAGACCTGGACCTTGCTTTTTTACCAGACTCCCACTGAAATCATTATCAGACCTGGAGCAGGATTACACCCTCATTTTCATGGAGGTCCACTTACCAGATGCCGTATAACACACCTGTCTGATACGTCAAACACTCTTGACTGTTTTAAAGATTCCAGTTACAACTCTTAGCATTTCCTGTCAGCATGGTCTGTTTCTTCTTTCCTTTTAGGTTTTGTTTTATATTTTTTTTTTGCTTTTGTTTTTGGTTTTTTCTTGTGGTTGTTTTGTTTGGGTTGTGGGTTTTGGTTTGGTTTTGTGGGTTTTGGTTTTTGTTTTGGGTTTTTTTTTATGTTTTTTGGGTTTTTTTGTTTCTTTTTCCTCAAGAGAGGTCCTTTATACTTTTCTAGCGGAAACAGAAGGTTTTGTTATGCAGACTGATATTTAGAAAAAAAAATATCTTGTTGGTCTCATTTTTCCTGAGTTTTCCTGGAGGCTCTTGATGTAGGTACCTCTATTTGACTTCAGATATTTTCTAATAAAATGTCTTTTGAGAGGGGCTATTTCTATTGAAGTATGTATAATTTGAGATATTGTGAGCACTGACATCCTGCCTTCTCACTAAAAGTTACCAAAACTTTACCAATGGCTTTATTGGGAAACGTTGGTTTCCACATCTGACTCTCTGCTGAATTGACCAGCCTTTCTCTGTAACCTATTTTTTCGTCTGTAATAACAACACCAAATGTGGTTTTGCTGTATCAGAAAACTTTGGAGGATGCCTCTGAAGTGCTGCTCCCTTTCTTCCCATAAAAATGATCCCCTAAACAAGCCTGCTTACTCACAGCAGCCTCCACAAGCGTGGCATGCTCTTGCTTGTGCATTTATTACCTCCCAGTTTCTGCATTTCAGTCTGCTGGTGGAGTGGTCTTGCTGCAGAACTTTCTTCCTCCACTACCTTCTAACAATAATTATTTCTTGTTAGTGGCATTACATCTACATTTGGAATTCCTGTCTTTCTAATCCTTACTCTTGATAGAGTCAAAGCACAGACGTGTCTATAAAGATAAGAATTTCAAAACATGACTTACACAAAGAGAATATTTTTGAAAGTTTAACTCTTGTGTTTCATGATTAAATGAGCTCTGAACTCTTCTGAGGACATGGGTAATTAGATTGGTGGGTAAGCTCTGAGTCACTTTAAGAATTTGGGGAAATATTGGCATAGAGGAAAAGAAACAAGATTTTCCACATGAACAAATTTCTGTTAGTTGATTCTGGTCTCTACTTAGCAGTATCCAGGAAATAAAAGAAGATAAAAACAACTGAAAAAGAGAAGACTAGACAGTCAGAAAATTATCAACCAGCTCATGAATGTGAATCCTCCGCAAGACATTGACTCACATTTTTCTTGACATCCTCAGTTTCTCAAAGATCATACCTTTACGAATGAGGAACTTTGATAAGTACAGACCAGCAACTGCACATGTAATGAAAATCAGAGATAATTAATAATATCATTATTGTGTACCATGTATAATGCCTGATGCATTATTTATGCAGGAAGAGATAGATTTTTAAGGCCAGAGGTGTCATTATAATTATGTAGTTTGACCTCCTGCTTGACTCAGTCAATACAATTTCACCCAGTAACTCCTTCTCCAATATCTATGCCTGCTCAAACTGCAGTCTTTCAGAGAAGTCTCCACTCTGGATGTCAAAGCTCCACATGATGGGCAGTCTATCTTATCCCAGCAAAAATTTTTTCCAGTTTCAGAGAGTGGAAAAAAATGTTTAAGACAAATCAAAGGAAATTTATATTAAAAAAAACACAATTGCAATTGATTTTTTTAAAACAATGCTGACTACACTTTTACCTTGAAAAACTTTAAAAAATAGTTTCATCTCATTGATGTATTTTAAGAAATTCTAAATTATTTCCTACATATCATTTACAAAAAAAAAAATTCTTTTGACTTTTTTGTCAGAGGTTTTGCTACTAAGTTATTTCCTCTGAATTTAGTTTTTCCTTTACGAGAAAGAAAATATTTTTTGAGAACTCCATTTCTAGTGATTATTAACAGAAACAAAGAATAGTTTAGTTAGTAGGGACCTCAGGAAGTCCTCTACAATCCACTGCTTGAATATCTGTGATTAAAGAATATAAGTAACAAGCAAAACTGTCACCCCCTTAGAATACGAATATATTCCATGACTGAAGAAGTATTTTTTTTCCTATTTGTCTGCTAAAGTGTCACCAAAATCAGAAGGCTAGAGCGGTTGTGGGATTACCTATGGAAATTTAGGTTTGGAATCATTATATTAAAAATTGGGCCCTTCAATGAGGTTGGATTAAAATAGGAAAAGGTCAACTTGGTCTCTCTGTCTTGTACCTGAAGGAACAAACTCTTCCAGAAGGCTATACAGAACCACAGCTGACCTGTGTTTTCCAGAGACCCAAGGCTGCCTGTCATGGTAAAACAGTCAACCTTAGCCTTTGGCCTAAATTTTGATGGGACAAGTGTAGCCTACAGCCATAGCCTTTCTCCTGGGGCTGCAAGTAGTTTGCCAGCTTGTGTCCCAAGTGGAAGCTCTAGGTACAAATCAAAGACACCCATGAAGAATTTCTTCATCAGGGAAATTTTCCTGATGGGTGAATCCAGCTCTTAAATTTCCTTCAAATTTCTGACCAGGCATCAGCTGAAATGACCCTCGAACCGTCTTAGATTTGAACAATCAGGTTAAAGACAAAAGTTTCCCAAAAGTGTTATGATTCTACACACATGGTATTTAAGTTGTTAACATAAAAAAAAAATCAATGTTTTTCATGCGTGCAATGCAAGAAACCTATTGGATATGTCTATCTTCAACTCAGTAAAATTAGTACAAAGGATTATGTCATCAAATGTATGAACATTCTTATGACTTTCCAGCTGCATTGTGGGTAGCTTCTTTTGTTTGGCAGTGACTATTATAACATTGTCTTGATTATTAAAAGTGGTGTTAACTCTATACTTGCAGAACTGTATATACATGTAACACCTTCTATCCAAGTATCCATTAAAAATAAATAGTTAAGCTTTGTTTTTCTCCTGGAGAGAGGTTAAATATTCCTATTTCAGCAAGGGACAAATGAAATGTTAAGGTTAACAGCAAAAGGCTAGCATTGTCTCAAGAAGATAGAGGCAGGATTCTCCTGACCAAATCTTAGAGATCAAGTCACCTCTCGGTCATGAGTCACCACCTCCCAATACACGTATCTGAACTACAAGAAATTAATCACAAACAAAAAATACCTATTTCTTTCCATTGCTAAGGTAACAAACTCAGATGCCTCCAGTGTGGAAATCAATGTTCAGTCAGATAAACCCCTCAAAAAAGACAGAATTTACATTTGCTGGGTCCTTGCAAAATGCAACACCCACTGTGTCATTCTGCATTTTACAGTCAAACATTTCCTGATGGTTACTTACATACTTTTAAAAATTTGGCCAGATCATTTCCAGTCCCCCTGGCTCACCTCCCCTCTGTGCTTCCTGTGCACGCCATGTAGAAGTCTTTAAGGTTTTCATCTGTTTTTTACATTTCAGCCGGCACTGCTTGAAATACTATGTTTGCATTTTTTTTTCATATTCCTTTAATGTGCTGTCTTCATGTATGAGCTAGATGAGGAGCCGGAGGCAGCACGCTCACTTTCCTCTGCAGCTGCTCTTTGAGAGGCTCCACAATGAGATGCCAGTCATGTGCGGGAGCACTGTAAACCCCTTGCTTCTCCCCTTTTGCTGATGTTTCTATCCCACTGCTGAGGTAACTCAAGGAACAGAAATGCCTGGCAAAAGCCTCAGCCTCCAATATATGCCTGTACACTAGTATAGAGAAAAAAAAAATCTCTGCAATGCTGTTTACACATTTCAAAACTGATTTTATTTACTATTGCCTTTTTCCATCCTTTGGTTTCTGATATATTGAATTTCATGATAAGATTGAAGCTTGCCTTTCAGAAACAGTGTGTATATGTTATTTGCTGCATCTGAAAAGCAGGTGTTCTCAAGCCAATCTGAATATTTTGAGCAAATCCCTGCTTTGAAATGCAAATGAATTTGCAATGTCTGCATAGTTTGAGATAAAGCAGTTAACAATGAATTAATCCTTGTTTTATGCAGTTCATTATCAAGAGACTATGGCCAGACCAACAATGTATTTGGAACATAATGGGGTCTTGCCAAACAGGTAGAGTCTCTTCAAACTGAGCACTTACAGTTACAGTGAGTCTGTTTTTTGAGGACTGCATAAAGTAGCACAATAAGCCAAATATAATGTTTTGTGTTTCCCCCAAAAGCTGGTGCGTAGGTACAATCTAGCCATTTTCCAGAACCAAAGTCTCCCAGAAGGTACTAAAATTTTGTTATGTGGAGAGCTTCCAGTAAATTGAGTTTTAAATGGGAAAAGGTTACATTTCAGGGGAAGGTGACATTTTAAAATGAAAGGTAGTTCCATGCTATTTTCACAAGAAATTCTCTAAATCTGCTAAGATTTGCTTCTTTCCTTCCACCAGGTAATGTTTTTAGTTGAGGTTTAGCCTTCTGTGTTTCATGGGATCATATTGATGTAGTAACTTCAGTTGAGTTCCCAAAGCAGTTGGCATGGATAACGGCAGAAACAGTGCAAAATTAGTAGTTCACCAGTATAACAATACTGTGCCATCCTTCATCTAAACAAAAACTGTGGCTAATAATCTTCTGCTGTGTTGCTTTGTCTCTGCTGGGACTCTGTAGTGAAAGGGACTCTGCAGGGATGGGAATGACTTGAGCCTGTAGGGTGAGCTACCCAAAGCTTACCCTACCCCAGGCTGAGTTGAGCCTTAGCCAGGGACCCCCACCTTTAGTTTGATTGAAAAATATCTCAGGGGAGAAATCTGACTGTTGGCTACACCTTCCCTTGGCTGAAATTTAAATTAGAAATGCACCCATTCTCCCATCTAGGTATATCGCATGTTAATTAACAAAGAAATAAGTCTAGATAAATAGATGAGGGGAAAACTTTCTGAGCAGAACAGGCTGCCCAGGGAAGTGGTGGAGTCACCATCCCTGGCAGTATTTAAAAGACAGGTAGACATAGTGCTTAGAGAAATGGTTTAGTGACAGTTTTCGTCAGTGTTAGGTTGACGGTTGGACTAGATGATCTGAAAGGTCCCTTCCAACCTAGGCAATTCTACGATTCTATGAATAGATTGCTGTTATACCTCCCTATAACTCTGCCATAGTGCTGTATGGAACTGTCATAAGTGAAGGCTTTATTCATTAGATTCTGTTTTATAGTCTGGAGCTGTTTTGTCCTAGCTACTCAATGTTGAGATGCTATACAATTATTTACTTGAACATAGCAGTTTTCTTCCCATTAATGCAGGTTTTTTTGCTCAGTATGTTTTGATGACTTATATTCATGATCTCCAGACTGCTGAAAAGGAAGACTTCAGTTTTGCCTGTCTCTAATCACTGTAGTACATAATAACAGATGGCAGTATTCCTAAACTGCCTTATTCAACAAATGGTATGAGATCAGACATCTCAATGATTTCATTATCTCTATTAATAATAATTATTATTATCAAGAACTAAGAATGAATCTTCAATTCTTATGATATAAACATCTTGGCCTGCATTTTTGGGATTGTTAGCATTCTGGTTGCCTGCATTTATGAGTCTACAGAGAAGAGACTGTAAAGTCTCCTGACTTTCAGACCAGACTTAGCAACATATATTTGAAGATTAGACTTCTTTAAGGAACTGGCAAAATTACTAGTTGCTTTTTAACATGTAGACTCTCATCGCTTAGCCTGGATTTTTGCTCAGTTGAGGTACTGATGGCTTTTTTCCTTATAGTTGCTAGAGATAGAAATAAAAAATCAAAAATTTGCATAATGTTTCAGAACAGCAAACAATCATTCTGTTCATGTTTCTCTCATGTTGTATCTGAACTAGTTATGCTAAAAATGGACAGGCTCATTTTCGTACTGTCTTGGGACCCAAGTGAGCAGAGCAGCAGTGATGGAGAGAAAACACTTCCTCTCTGTGCTGACTCTTTCATTCTACTCCAGTAATATACTGTATTGCTGACCTGAAGAGACTTTGGGGGTCCAAAGGTTATTGGACTGCAATCAATATTGGATTTGAGGTCTCCTTTCCAGATAAGAAACCAGGATTCAATAAAAGTTGAGCTGAGACCAGGTCTCTACTACAGCCTCTTGGGCTGGCAGAACAATTACTCTAGTTTAAATTGCAAAGCAGTCTCCTATTCTAGTATTGATACATTTTGTGAAAGACAGAGTTTGCACATTTTCTTTGCTCAGAATAACCTTTAAAATATGAAACAAAGGAATTACTTTAAAGAGATTCCCATTCATGAGTCACTGCTCAAATCATTATCTTGCTGCCTGGCAGTACTAATGAGACCTAACATTCAATTTTTTTCACGGTCTTGAAGACTGTGTCCTCATGTATGCCAGAAGGAAATAATTTCTTGCTTAAAAATTAATAAAGAAAAATTAACTTAACTTCTGCAGGTGCTGTGTCAAAGTCCTTATCTAGCTTTCAAGATTTTCAAAGCCAATCTTTTTAAATTTTATTTTAACATATTTTCATCACTAATAGCAGAAGGAAAATAATTACACAGATGTAGGAAAAAATAGTGCTCAACAATGCTTCAAAAGCATTTAAAACCAAGTTTTCTATTAAAATTTCTTAAAGATGTTGCATATGCATGTAGCAGACTGAAACAAGTAAGTGTAGGTGAAAGGGTAACATAACTGTCTGTACACAGCACTCTGTGATTAAAAAAACTTAAAGTCTATTGACTGTGCTGAATTTGAAGATGTCTGTAAGGTGCTGGAAAAGCTTTGGGCACAATTCACTTCCTGAAGATTTATAATTAAGGCAGTCTACCAAATGAAGGAAGTCATGGTGCTGCCATGAATGCTGCATTGCATGCTAGGAATCATTTGTGTTGGTCTTCTTATATATATACATATAAATAGAAGGAACAGGACTACATATTTCATCAAATTTCAAATGAGTAATGCATGAGTAGTTTCAGATACTGTTAGTTTTGAGTGGTTACTTTCTTCATTCATTTAAGGAAGCCCTGGGTGTTGGCTCTTTGCTCCACAGGTTGCAGACCTGTGATACTCCTCACTAAAGAGCGATATGGATGTAAGTAGCTTACAAGATTTCAAGAGTAAACTGAACAAATACTTGGAAGAAAGATCTATTTGAGGGTAACTAAACAAAGTACAATGGGCTCAAGATACTCCCCAAATTTAAGAGTAGTCAGAAGCTGGAAGAATATTTACAGGCAGATTTACGTAGGTTCAGTCTTTCTTTTATTCTTATTCTTATTCTTATTCTTATTCTTATTCTTATTCTTATTCTTATTCTTATTCTTATTCGTATCCTTATTCTCATTCTTATTCTCATTCTTATTCTTATCCTTACTTTTCCTCAGGCATGTTTGTAGTCATTAGTATTTTGTTATAATTATTCTAGTTTACAAGCTGTAACTGATCATTTTTATTATGCTGTCTACAAGCCTAGAAGTACAATACATGGGTACCCATAAATAAAGACCATATTTTTTTGACCCTTGGGTTAAGCTCTGCATTCTTTGAAAATCAGACACCCACTTCCTCCAGTGCAGTTGATGCTAAGGAAAGTATTAGTATAAGGATATCTGGTCCTGTAAAATCCAGCCAATGGGCAACTTCACAATATAAATTTTTCAAACATGAGATGGTTGGTTGCGTGCTTTCTGTGTCATGTCAGGTTCCTATATAGCTGTCATGGTTTGGGCCATCTCTAGTCTAAGACAAGGAGGTTCATATGGACTCACGGTGCCAAGACTAGAGTCTACTCTTCTTTCTGAGCAGCCATGGTCTGAGAGGCTTTGAATGCATGGTATCAACCTGGCACCTCAGAGACTTCACATGCAAGATGATCCCTGAGGATAGCTGGGTGTTGCTTCCAGCATTACCTTCCTAGAGACTACCCCTTTGGCCACTCAACAAGTAAACCTTGAACACTTGAGTGTTCTGCAGGATGCTCTTGACCAACATTCCTCTGTCCCTGCATTTAATAGCCTCTTCGAGTACAGGCAAGGTTCAACTGCTACATCCTGGACTTGTTTACCCTGTAAACAAAATTTTATTGGGCAGGCTCTGGAAACACTCATGAAGGTCCCCGTGGCTCCCCCAACAACCCAACCACAGAAGATCAGCTGCTGCACAGAGGGCTGAAGCAACTAGACCACCCCCTACAAAGTGGCTGCATGCCCCAGACATGGGCGTGCCTGCACTCAGTGGCCAGGACGGCACTATTGTGTTCTGAGATTTGGACAGGACATGGCATAAAGTGAGCCTGTGGTCTGTACCTGGATTGTACCTAGTATAGTCATCCTAATAATTTTGTGGTTTTAGCTTTTGGTAGGCTTTGTTAATGCTTGACTCCGTTTTACTTTTTTCCTAACTCAGATACAATCTAAGACCATCCACGAGGAATCATGCCACCCTACCAGTTCTTCAGACTTGCATCTGTTTTCTCACAGAGTAGAGCCAGCTATTTCTCCAGCTGTTTAAAAGACCCTTATGCTCTTCTACACCCTACTATCAGCATGTGTTGGCACAGAAATTTGGGAAGGAACCCTTGGAGGTAGTTTTTTGCAGTGTGTTTGCCAGAGAGGTTCCAACTGTAAACTGCTAGTGCCTCTATGACTATCAGGCATTCCTAAAAGGAATGGAAAGACCAAAGATGACAATTGCATTCTTCAGTATGTTTATCAATACAGTGGCTTCTTTAAATGACAAAAGTTGCAACAGAGACTAAACATCCATAAAATAGATCTGTATTCCTTAATTGCCAGAGATCTTATGAAAATCAGAAACATCAGACAAAATACAATTTAAAAGTAGAAGATAGTGTGCAACATAGTGAATCTTTGAAAAACCCTTCAGGGTAGCTGCTTATCGGAATTTGGTGTCTTTCTGCTAAAAAATATGATTTTGGCATCTACCGCATTAACTGTGCTTCTAATGTCACAGTAAAGAATGGAGCTTTCTAATTTGACGGTCCTTAGAACAAGGGAGTTTTCATCTTCATCTTAAATATGTATTATATTCCAATGCCCCATGAAAGTCTACAGACATCTCTTCAGGTTAACTTATTACTATGTTGTTATTTACTTGGATATTTTCACTAGGTCCCATTGTGGATCTTGATACTTTCTGAGATTTTAATATTGGAAATTATCATCACACTTAGATTTGTGCAATTCTATTTTCTGTTGAAATGCCTGGAAATGCTTAAAGTATGTCAGGTAAAGCTCATGCATAAGTAATTGTACATTCATGGTATTCTGGAGTCAACATATATCAGATTAGTTATATATTGCTTTGATTCCTTAGCTGAGATTCTGAACTAAAAACCATAAACTCCTGTTGACTGCCCTGAGTTGCAGCTCAGGAAAAGGAGCTCACAGACTTTTGCTAGTAAAAATCACCTGCAAGAACAAGCACAAAGAATCATAATGTAAGTAAGTCCTATTTAGGACAGTAAAGAATGTCTGTGAACAGTTTTAGGCTACTATTCCTGTTGTGGCAGAAGATCTGACTAAAAGGTTGGTCCATCCATCCCTGCTGTTCATTCTCATCTCCAAGCATGTCCACTTCTGTCCATAGAGAAGGTTCTTCAGGGAGAGGAAAATACGAATAATAGCATCATAGAATGGTTCGGATTGGAAGGGACCTTAAAGATCATCAACTTCCAACCCCCCTGCCATGGGAAGGACACCTCCCTCACCATATGAACCCCTTAGACTTGATCTGTTGTCTACACAGTGGAGTTTCAGAACACATCTGAAATTTTTTAGATACAATTTCAGGTAAGATTGATCCACCTTCTGAGCTTTATTGTGTTTATGGAAATATTAGTACATCTTTTCTGATTTCCTATACATTACGAGCTACTATGGATTACTTCTACACTTCATTCAGGAAGAGGTATTTGACTAACACACTTCACTTAGAAATTTATTTCAATGGTAATCAACCTAACCATTGAAAGTCTCTGCCTAATTTTTCTAATTTGATTTTCCTTGACTTAGAATGTTCTATCATTGATTTTTGTTTTACCCTCCTTTCCCAGATTTATCTTCTACCCATGAAGATTATTTTGCAATGAAATCAAACCACCTTGAGTCTTCCTTTCAATAAGCTAATCAGAACCATGTGTCTTGCAGAGCGAATGTCTTTCTTTGAGTGCCTTGTTCTCATTGTTATTTATTATTTCACTAATCTTTGTGGAAAACTTTATCATCAGTAACTATATATTTAGAATCACTGGCAAAGTTGTTCTATAGAACCAGGTTTGACACTGATCCTGGCAGCACTCTACCAACAAGCTCTCTCTTTGATGATGGTTTGCCATAGACAGCCACTTTTCCAAATGACAACCAATTATGAATTAATTTACCGTGTGCCTCCTTGACATAATTCAATGTTGTATTTCTTTTACCCCAGGAAGTAAAAAATCCAGGCAGAACTCTAAGCACATTATGTCTGCATAGACTCTTTTTCAATCAAACTCACCAAAGAATAAATTCAGGGTTTTGTGACAAGGCCTATTTTCCATTAGATCATGTTTGCTGGCATTAAATATATTCTGATCCTTCGATTCTTTATTAATTGAATTCCATACAACCCTTTCCATTATTCTGCTCTCACTGGTATCAGAGAACAGACAAGTAGTCACCTGAGCTACTCTGCTCACTGTCTTTGATAAAATACTGACTGCTTTTCATACTGTTTATGAGAAACATGCTGATATTTTGTCACTGAGAGTCTTGCCAGTTTTTCCTTCAATTTCAAGCTACTTAAACTCACTTTCTCTCTCCTAGGCACTTGGCTGAAATCTGCTCAGCAAAGCAAAGCCCAAGGTAGTAAAAACACATTATATCTGACATTGCATACAAGCCACAAGAAATTGCAAACACTGCTTGACTTGCAAGGCAAAACACAAAGTGGCAAGGTTGACCCATAATGCCAGCAAACACTAGGAAAACTCTTGGCAACACAGGTCTATTTTTTTTACTTTATAATGAAATCCCCAAAGAGGTCAATTTTGTGCTGTCTGCTTCATTGCAAATGCTTCACACAACTCTATTGCTAATTCTCTACATGTCATTTCCATACTGCAAATGATTTTCCAGGTTATGGACAGTGACCTCCATCAAATCTCCTACCCTAAAAGTAGGAAATCCATTTATGTCTGGTCTGCATGAAGAAATTGGCCATTGCAGTGACTTTATTCCAGAGTAATTATTCTCTTCTTTTCCCAGTGCAGAGCAGAATAAAAATGATTTTTAGTCTAGAAGACAGTACTGTCTAAGAGCAGTAAAAGTGGGGCTTCCCTGCAAGAGCAGAGGCACCATGAATCTGGGAGGACGGGGAGGGCAAGTGGGTAGGGTATTCACTGACTCAAGCCCCATCTCACAGCCCTCAAACAAGGTGAGCAGAACATGGCTATCACAGTAACCCTGGTCAGCTGAGAGCCCAGGGATGTCCAGGCAAGTCCAGGCAAATCTGTAGTGGCAGGACTGGTTCAGGATCAAGCCAGGAAGCCAAATGTACACGACTGGGTCAAAATCAGCAAAGTACACAGCTAGGCACAACATACCTCCATCGTTCCTCAGGCCAGGACCAAGACGAGGGCTGTGCAGCTCCTGTGCCAAGGTGGAGTGGCTCCAGATAAAGCTCCTCATAGTCTTTTCTCACGCTTAGCTTTTTTCCAAAGCTACACAGCTGCATGGTATGAGAGCTGACCATGCCAGAGGGGATGAGGACACAGGGCCTCCTGGTGGGCTCAGCGCTCTTGCAAATACTTGTACACCAGGGTATGCTGTAACAGCCATTGTGGAATGTCTTGTTCTATGACAGACAGTTTCAATATCAAGGCAAAGTCTTACTTATTAGCTAGCTGGCATTCTTGTAATACTTTACTTCTGCCACTCTTTCAATGAAGATGTCTCAGTGGAGAAGAAGATTCTTTAGGTCAGTGCCTGTGGCTGTCTAATGCAAAAAGAATTTAATGTGCTATGTCTAACTCTTGCTTGTGTGATGTGTGGCTGTGTCATTGGATTTCAGCTGGAGCAAGGAACTCTCTGCCAGAGTCCTTAGCATCTCACCTAATAGTTTGTTGTAACATATGTTATGAAGGGAAGTTTTGATAGGGATTGTGAAATTTCACTAAAAGTTCTAAATCTGTTTTCTTAAGCATTCTGAGAAGCTCTATTTTCACGTGAAACAGAAAAGCAATACTTCACATGCTTCCACCAACAGGTTAAAAGTCCTTCTTTCTTTCTCACTGGAAGAAGATTACATTTTCAGGAAGTTAATTCTTTACTTAAAAAAATATAAAAAGACTTAAATATAATTTTTGTAACATAAAAGGATTTGTTAGAGACATATCTGGGACGTGTTCAAGCCATTGCAAGTGATCCAGTCATCAGAACTGGACAAGTTACCACTTGTCATCTGAGCTACAATAATGGCTCATCTGTATGCTTCTTGTCCTTGCAAAAACAAAGTGAAAACGAAGAGGAAGTTTATGCTAATAGATTTTATTTCACAAATGCAGCAGGCACAAGGCAAACAGCTCACAGACTCATGCCTTGTGGATGTCTGATGAGCAATAATTTGCCAACTTGTGGTAACTGAATTAATTGTAATTGTAAAAACATATGCTATTATGTACATTTGATTTTATCAGTATATTGGAGCATTATATTTATTTCAAACTCAGTAAGGAGACTGAGACAACCTAATTATTCAAAAGCTTCTGAATATGAGGGTTCAAAAGTGTTTTTGACATATTGCTCCTCCCAGATTCATATTCTACTGTGGTTAAAGTTCTCATAAGCAGATCATTCACTAACTTAAGATTCAGTGGATATGTAGTAAAGCTTACTGATCCCAAACTCAAATGACTGCTTGAAGAAGTAGTGCTCTCTTGTGTCAACAGTAAATATTTTTAAGCAGCAGATTAGGCTTACTTCCATCAATTTTGGATTATTTGATTTGCTGGCAGTGACTTTCTAAACACTTTTGGTACAAAAACACACAAACACATTCTGAAGTCCTTCTGAAAGTTTCTAAATGCACATGAATTGTCCATTTGCCTCTCCTAAGGTCCCATGTTTTTGCTTAAATGGACTAGATATAGGCTTGTTTGTTTACTTCGATATGTCCCAAAACCTTGAAATTTGAGTCTATCAAGGTGAGAGCTTCTAAACACTAAAGAATTGCAGCAGGTTGCTTTCATGGTTCATGCAAGAGGAATAGCAGGCTATTCACTGAAGACCAACAATAGTTTCCGGAAAACAAATATTTTACAGATGTTTGCACGAGGATGCTGAAAAGTCAGTATCTTTGCCTCCTCATTCCATTGAGAATTCAGGTTCAGTCTGCCATGTTTAAAAACCATAATACAATTTGTCATTCCTGAACAGTACTCACTTGCATCTGCCTTTTTTCCTTTTTTTTCCTACTTGGAAACTCTAGAGCTAGTTTAATACAATAATGATATTTCTAATGATATTGTTCCTGGCTGTAATAGATAAGTGGTGAGCTAACCACTTTCAAACAGCTGTGTTGTATCACTGACACTGTCAAATCTCATTCTATCATCTTAAATATACATGTCTGTTTCTTGCTGCTTGTATATATGTATTTGCATATGTATATGTACACATATAAATAGACATATGCACAAACTTATATGAGTCAACATATATTAACTGAGACACCATACTCTGTACGTCTTTATCAAAATATACACTACATGGGCACACAAAGTGAAAGATATGCATGATGAACAGATATATTCCTCTACACACACACAACTTTGTTAATACTGGGATAATATTGATAAGATCATACCTCATCACCAATACCAACTCACAAGTAAGTAATCACTTAAAATATTCAACACTTAGTCAGTACCCTGCTTTTTTTTCTTTTTCCTTCCACTGCCAGTAGCTCACATACCTATACTAGGTGAGCACACCTCAAAAGTTTTGCCTTAATAACTGTGGAAGACAGAATAATGATTTTTATTATTTTAATATTTTTAAATTTTATTTGATTTTATAAGTTATAGGCAATTCTCATTTTTCAAGCATAAGTGCCTTTTTTTCAGGGTTGAGGAGAGTAGGAGCTAAATGGTCTATAGGAGCTAAATGCTTGACTTTGCATGGTGTGGTTCTTCCACCAGGAAGAGTCTATTAACAGCACCATCTTCAACTGTACAACTATGTATACAGGAGGATATCTCTCCATAGCCACAGTTACACCTGTAAAACTGTAATGATAGTGTGATTCTGACTGTATAAGCCACATCACACTAATTTTTTTGTGGGGGTTGTTTTTGTTTGCCTTTTTTTTAAACTGTAGAAGACCTCATACAGCTGCCTAATATATTGTTCATGTAATACCAACCGAAGTATCAGAATCCCTGGCTATTTTCTTTGGGAAGGGAACACCATATTTACATGAATATGGATTTTGCATTTGTTTGAGACTTCCTGGACTCTCACGCAGCCTTGAAAGTGTACTTGTTTCAGAAGACCTTGGGTCCTTTAGGAAAGAAAATAATATACCTTCTCCCTCTCTCTCAGTAATCAACATATAGCACTAATTCAGCTAATAAGCATAGAGCACTGATGCCTAAGCTTTGATGAATCTCATTTCTATGATTTCTTCATAGAAGGAGAGTGCTATTTTCAAATCCCTGATATAGATCATGTGTTCACTTTTTTATTTTATTCTATATTACATCAATACACTGATTTAGAATAGTGTGCACTACTTCAAAGAGTAATTTGTTTGGAGCAACTCCATCCTATATCATTATCAAGTCCCATGATTTCTAATCATTATGCATATGCAGTGGTTAAATGTGCCTGTTGGGAGGAAGGCATAATGTAAGTTAATATCCATGGAAAAGAAGGTTGATGGGGCTAAGTGACATTGCCTGGGTGTGCAGTAGGGTTCAGGATAAGCAGACAGACCAGCTTATTTCCTTGCTGTTTACATCTTGCTCTGATGAACAGAAACTGTGAGTTAACTGAGTTTTCTTATAAACACTGTATGAGGTGACCCACACATATACAAGCTAATGGAAAGCAGACTAGACCTACTGAATTCAAGGAAGATGAAGCAGTTACATCAGCCAGCAGTTTTCATGTACAAAACATTAAATACACACAGATTTTGTAGGTTACTCAGAACTCCAGAGAAACATCCACTTGGGAGTCTGCACGATACCACACTGGAGGAATAAAGACCTTAAACAGGGATGTAAAATTTTTCTTTAATTATTTATATAAGCAAAACATTTCCTAAGTGACTTCTTGAGTTAATACTTTGTCATAAATATTCTGGCTCTGAAATCTCCATTTTCCTCCTTGCATCAGCTCCCTCTCCCTGCCCCCCTCCTGAACCAGAGTCAGCAGCGCAGGCTGCAGCACATATCTAGCTGAACTTCTGCACTTCCTTTTAATAAGGACAGATATGTAGGGAACCAGAAACTAAGTAATCAGTTTACCCAGCTAGAGGCAGGCACTCTTCTCATCTGAGAAAAGCATGTTATTTGCTGAGGTAGATTTGGTGTGTCACCATTACTAGCATTATTTTAGACACAAATTTTTTACTTTCCTGGTGTTTCCACGTCTCATATATTTCACTTAGCAAAGTCTCACATTTACACTGGTAAGCATCGCACCCTACTTTGGAATACTTTTTACACATTGTGCTTATCAACATTTTTAAATTAAGTAGCCTGACTTTAGTGTAAAGTTCACCAATGGTGAGTCACCTTGACTTGGAAGCAGCATTTTAAACAATTTTAACAATTTTACGAGCCCAATAATGGGATCAGTGGGATAAATACACAAATATTTCACCACTTCCAGTAAGGATTTCATAATGGCTTCCTCTATGAATAAGTGATTAAGTCAATTTGAATTCATTAGTTGCATTTACACCGTCTGTTTCCTTAATACAGAAAGAAAAATGCGTGGTGTAGAAGTCTATCTTTACACCAAGAGTCAAACCTCAGGCATTCCTTAGAGACTTTTTCTGGTATCTTGAGAAGACAGCACAGAAGGGTGTATCTGTGGCAGCAATTTGAAATTTGCACCCTCTGGCAGATCTCTTTCCATCCACCCACACTGGAATCATCATTTCCCAAAGTAGAGATGCCATCATACAAAGTATGATAAAGACACAGCAGCAAGACCAGCAGCGGGGGTGGAAGGGACGGGGGAAGATGAGAGAGAAAAACCCCACACGACATCCTCTGCCATTCACCGTCAGAAATGTTGTCTGGGAAATTAATTGCTCAAATGCCACAAATGTTCATTGCTTGGTATTTAGGTGTGGCCTGAGCTATTTCTTATAAAAAGAACAGCAGCATAGTCTGCCCTCAGATAAGCTCATGCATATTCCTTACTGGGAGGAAATTTGGGCTTGGTTTTCTCTTGGTTTATATTGAGAAAGCCCAAGCTATAGAAGGAGGAAATTACACATAAGAGCACTATATTTCTGTTTCCACATCCTGCCAAAGACTGAAAAGTCAAACTTTGCCTGAGTTTCTGGACCTTAGCTTACCACTCCTTGAAATGATGACTTTATTATCTTTCTACACCATAAAATAGACAAAGTTTGACATGCCCAGATGGTGAATGCTGGACAACTGAGAAGTTATTTTATGAAATTCCAGTGACAGGTTACCTCTGTAAAAATTAAAAGTGCTCAGGTTTTCCAAACTGAAAGCTGTCTACCATTCTATCTTGATTTACACTTTCTTTCCTTTATGTACACTTTAAGGATGATCAAAGATTGTCTCATGTAATCTATTTTCTATACATCGTCCAAAGGGCGCACTTTCCCCCCCTAAACTAAAAAAAACTTATTTATGTGGCTAGAAACATCTCCACCAGAGCTGGTTATTGAGCAGGTATAAAAGACTGATACTGATGTTTTGTTTGTAGAACTGTAGCTACAGTATCTCCTCACGTGGAAATGCCTGTGTTCATGGTATTTTCACCATGGTGCTAATTACTGAGCTGTGGAAGCAGCAAAGTTTGCCAGTTTGGATGCTGGTTTGCCCTGGCATGAAAAGCAGAGCCTGGACTGCTCCAACTAATTTTAAACCCCCAAGGTCCACTGAGATTCTAGTATTGATTCTTGGGTGTTAGAATAGGATTAGAAGACTTGTTTTTGTGGGAATCTGAAATATAAAAGTTTGAAATTACTTCCACCCTGAATTCTCAGCATCGACATCTATTTTCACTTGTTACATTTAACACAATTTTTTTCCATCACATGCATGAAAAAAAATAATTGCTCCCTTAGGCATGCTTATGTGCTTATTCATGGCCGAGGAATGACTTTATTCTGAATCTGTAGAATATTTTGCATTGCTCTATCTAATCTCCTACTGAGATCAGTCAGGGTTTTATACCACATCCTTAAAAAGAAGCACAGAAATATAATCCCAGTTTAAAACGTCTGATAACTCATTGCTGTGGTTGTCCATGCTCATAACTTCAGAGAAAGAAATAATGATTTGTCACGGGCAAATTCTTTTTGTTTTCAAGAGGCTTTCAGTGACTGAAACTGGCAACTCTTGCTGTAAATACAGCACACTAATTTAAGCAGTATGTATGGTCTCCTGTTGACCCTTACTCCAAGATAGACTATTAATACCTATTCCGGGGTTCTCGTCAGGCCCTTGCAATGCAGTGGGTGGACAGCAGGTGGGCAGGGGCTGGGCATGTGGGAATGCAGCCTCCTTCCCCAAAGCCCACACCAGCCCAGCCCAGTGCAGCCCAGCACAGCCCACTGGGGCAAAGCAAAGGAGGAGCGACCTGGGAGGCACCAGGCAGCAACACAGAGATGCTGCGATCTCCTTCTCATGCTGCTTCTACAGCTGCCCTCCTTACTTCTAGGACGCAGAGCTCATTTCTCTAGGTGCATCAAGGATGTTTTGGTACTAAATTAGTGAGGCCATAGGAGCCGAGAAGCTATAGATTAATATTTCAAAGTAGGCTGAAAAGTTTACTTTCTTGAACTTCCCTCTTCTTTCTTCTGTCTCAGAGGAAAGTGATTGTATCCTAGCTGGATTTGGTGTGGTAATGGAAGCTCCTTACTCAAGCTGAATAGTAGAGTTAAAATGCACCTCTGAAAAACTAAGGAACTGACTGTCCTTAAGGTTTGAGTGCCAAACAGGGCAGTATAGCAGAATGTTCACAGTTTAGGCTAATGCCTTTCTGGCTCTCTAAAAAGGGGTTTCTAAAAATAATGAGAAAGGAGACAACGAGACAGTGTCATGTTGCTTGTTACTCTAGCCAGCTTACCAAGCTTTTCTACTTAAAAGTAATATTTTCACAATACCTTGAGTTAGTGTGTTACCATGCCAAAGCAGAGGAGTTCAGAGTGGCTGACAGCATTTCTGATTCCAGCTCTCACTTTGGCTCAGCAGAGCTGTGAAGATGAATTCTCACTTTTCCAGAGAGCTGTAGCCCATTACAGCACATTGGGAATGCCTGCCAGCCGCTACCCTTGGCTAGGGCCATGTGTTACAAATGTTCTTGTATGTGACTTACAGTAGGGGTGTACAGAGGAGGGGGGTACGATAGGGGTGTACAGAGCATCACCGAACACACTCTCTCTGCTGGATTCTTCTTGTGTTGATATTGCCTTATTCTCAATGTTTTCGCTAACGAGGGAGGGAGAAGGACAAGGAGGTCCTGATCTGACATCTGGAGCCTTGCTTTATACTCCTACCCAATAGACAGGGTATAGGCTTTAGACAACAGAAACAGTTATTTACACTAAGAGCCAAATAAAAGATGCTGGAGACAGGGAGGAAAAAATTTTAGCAGAAGCAAATACTATCAATTAATTCCATGTATTTAGGTCATTACTGTATCATTACTGCAAAATTAATAATGGTCAGGATATCTTTCCTGAGGCCTCTAATGATTGCTTTTATGCAAGTATGGAAACTAGCTGATGCAAATGATGACACTTTCTCCATGACTACTTCTGTTTGCAAGAATCGTAACTATAAATATATTTGAACTCAATGGCTTGCACCAGAGATGCTGGGGGATGCATAGGCTCCAGGCTGGAAGGGAGAGCCCCAGCTGGTCAGCCAAGCTCCCAGCTGGCTGGCTGTGTGATCTTGGGAAAGGCACTTCACATCTGTTTTCTTCCCCCATTTCCTTTGCTTATCTAAGCACTAGTCTCACTGTATGTAACAGAGTGCCTCCCGTTTGGCCTCCAGTTGTTACAACAGAACAAACTTCAGCTTCCTCTCCCCATCCCCTTGCTTTCATTTCTGTCTTTGTTTTCAGGTTTAGGAAAATGTGCCCAATGTGCCCCCCTGATCCCCAAGGGTGCCTGTTTCTGGCTGGACCCCCATGTGATGCTCATCGGTGGACAGGGTAAAGAAGAACAGTAGGTCTCCTAATTACATGTAAACCTAATACAAACTTAGGTACCCGAGAATGTGGTTCTATTTGGAAGGCCTGGGTGACATCTGGCAGCACCACCAGCGGTGGGCCTGCTGGAGCAGTGTACCATGCAGGCTCAGGCATAAACTGTTTCAGACCTCTCCCATCCAGTGTTTCACTGCCTGGAAGTCCAGAGGAATGCGCTCTAACCTCAATACTCTGAAGCCACTGAGTTTCACCCTCTTATACCTATCTACTCAAGCCTGAGAACTTGAGTAAGATGAAAGCATTTCAGAGGAACACAACAGACTGAAGTTTCCATTAATGCCTTGTATGTTTGCAATAACACGGAATCCATTAGAGAGCCTGTAGCAAATACACATGCCAGTCCTCTCTCTTCAACGTTTCCCACAGGCCGCACAATTTCTTTCAGAAGCTGGACTAAAGTGTCCCTGTTTTACAGCAGTATTTAATGGTGAATTCACCATCTTCACGTGAAGGAACAGCATGTTCTGCTCTGTTAAGAAATTGCTTCTTATTTCACGACTGAATTTGTTTAACTTCAGCTTCCAATCACTGGAAAGTTTCTGACTTACAAAAGGAACAGCTTCCAGACACCGGCTGAAAGTTGAGGTTAGATAAATATACATTTGTCGGTAAGGCTGAAATGCTCTTGCCTAATTATTTTCAGTTTCCAAGCATAAGTACGTATAGACTGTGATCAAGTTACTTTTCATCCTTCTTTTCATCTAGCCGAACAGGTTGAGTTTATTTACCCCCTTATTTTTCAGTCTTTAATTCGTTTGCCCATCTGTTGCCAAATATTTTATATTTCCAGTGGACATTGCATTTCAGTACTGATGTGATGCAGTAGCTATAACTCTAAGTGTAATGACCCATTTACACAAAATAATGATGCTTTATTGTAACAGCTGATATCTAGACAACATCAACTTTTAGGTCACTTATCAGCTTTTAAATGTTTGTAAATACCTAAATGTTTTAAAATATTCTCCCTGTTCCTTATCTTCTGCTTCCCCGTTCTCTCAACAAGAGACAGGACTGAGTTTGGAGGAAGATGGTAATGGATGATTAAGTCAATTACAGGCAGGCATCACCAAAAGATTCTTGGAAGTGACATTAGCTACACAGTGAGTTTGTGTACCAGCTTTTGGTTTCCAAAGTATTTGACTTTTTTTCTAATTTATAGTAAAAATGCTGTAAATGAAGAAATTTTACCAGTTAAAGTATTAATATTGGTACCCTCAATTCATTAGAGGTGAAAGCAAATGCAGACATTAAAGGAAAAATGGAAATATGTAAAAAAGTGGAATGTATTATAAATTCTAAAAATTGGGCATAAGAGATTAATTTAGCAAAGCTCAGTGGATATTTTCAACAATCACTGTGCGTTTCTGCACCAGCAGAATCTTTTGGAATTGAGGAGTATCTTCAAGGGGGTCTTTTGTCTTCTCTTGGTCTCCATCACTGATATGATCTTCTAAGAGGCAGTCAGTTTTACTTGCACAAATAAACCCAGTGGCTTGAGAATGAGACACACTAGAATCTGTTCAGAAATAACAAAAGAAAAATGCAGTAATAGGAAACAAACTTGTAATGTAAAAGCTTAACGGTTCTGCACAGCACAAAGTATCATTTCTAATGCAATGTCTAATAACACGTCTATGAGCAGCCAACTCTCCAGCACATGCTCTGTAGACTATTTGCAGTAGTATTTGCTGTGTGAAATGAAGATGAACCGCGGCAGTGAGTGGATTTATGTATTAAAGCTGCTTAAAGGATAGGGCACCTTGAATGTGTTGCTACGTACAAAGTTAGTCCATCAAGTAGTTAAATCATTTACTTCCCCTTATTTAGTGCCTCTTACACACAAGAGAGCTCTTGCTCCTTCACCTTATGCCCATACAGAACTTATTATGCACACATAGGCCCCTCATTCACTCCATATGCTCCATAGTGCTTTCCAAGAGAATTATAATAATGTGGTTCCAACTATCATGCCAGTATAATTAACCCCTGGTCTTTTTACTGTATTTTGATACACTTGAAATATTACCTACACTTTAAAATCTCTGCGTATTAAACAGGCCCTTCCTATGAGCATTTTTGATTTCACTTTCTCTGGTTCATGTCAAAATAATCACCGACTTATCAATATGCTCAATTTGCAGAGTTAATGGAATCTCCAAGGACTCTTGAGGATCATCCCTTTCATTATTTTTCATCAAATAAATAAATCAAGGTGAGACATCAGAACGTCCTAGCACCTGCCCAGCGTGCCCATGCTGGGGAAGAGGGAGGGAATAAGCTTCTCCTAGCACAGCTCTGCAGTTCAAGAGGCTCCTCACTGGGTTTCTGGACACCGCAGCTCATAAATCTCCTGAAGCTGAATTTCCTGCTGCTGCTTGCAGTCTGCTCTTTTCTCAGACAATGCACTTCCAGAGCACCGTGCTCCCTGCTCCCTTCCCAGGAGGATCCGGTGGTCCTTCCCACCTTTCACTGCCGAGGACTTTAGCCATGCAAAAGGTGAACGCTCATTTCTCTTGGTCTGTTCAGCTTTTGCTTCCATTCTCGCCTCATTCAGTCCCGTACTTTGGTAAATTGCGCATCTGCTGGAAGGGTAGTCAATGGTGCATGCTGTTGGCATCTCTCCAACTGGCAGCTTGATGCCCACCGCCAAGCAGTGGTAAGAAAAACGATGGCTCTTTTAATTGCACTAAATGAAGGAGCTCTGTTAAGCGCGGATTTGCTGTGTGAGGACATCACTTTTTTGTTACTGTTTTTCCAGCTAGGTTTCCGTGCAGATAAAATTGTGCAGTGTAGCACAAGGGTTACCGTATAGTCACTGTGATTAGTAAAAATAGAAAAATAAAATTTAAAAAAATGAAAAAAAGAAATAAACATATTTCACTAGAGAAAAAAAAAAACGTGAAAATTAAGAAAAATCCAGGTAGATAACTCCATTCAGTAATTAAAGTAATAAATAATTCATTTCTTTAAGTGAACAAAAATTATGCCAGAGTTCCTTATTCCAGTCAAGACAGCATTTAAAAGCACCAGTGAAAATAAGGGTTTTAATAAACTGATGTACAAGTAACACACTTCCTGCACTCAATTTCTCCTTTTAATTCGAAACATTACACAGCGGGTGTATGTGACGAACAGTGAGAGGGACAGGGGAAAGAGGAAATATATGCAACTTATTGAATGAGTTACGACTTGATGGCTCTGCGCCATTAAATAATTTTCACTGGAATAAATGGCATTGATTATTGACTTAGAGTAATTCTGAGTAATTATGAAATATAGATAGAAATGAGAGCAAGCATTTTACTGTTGCTTTTCTAAGATAGGCTCTTGGATACTATCTCATTGCTTTCAGATGCCATCTAGGAAAATTAAAGCATCCTTGTCCTTAGAGCTCTGGAAGAAGAATGAGGTTGCCCTTTTGGTCTGACGACACTCTTAAAGGAGGAGATAAAAGGGTCCCCAATATAATCCATTATTTTGTTTTGTAAGGCTGGTTTTCTGACTTCTTTATAATAACACATTGAAAACAACCTTTTGAATATAGAGTCTTCTGGGAAAAGTTTAATTTTTTTATTATTTTATTTTTTTAGGCAAAATTGTAAAAGGAAACACTTTTCTTTTGGAGACTTTAATTTTTATAAGTTGCCTGCTTCTCTCCTTTCATGGAGTGCCATTTGTCTTCTACCCTCCATTTTTGAGGCTAAATGGAAAAGTTGAAGGAGCAGAGTTATAAAGAATTAGAAGAAAACTTTTGAAAGGGAAATTTTGAAAGCCAAACATGTAAACAGAAGCCTGTTTACAATGACTAGATGGAACGTCTTTCCATCTTTGCTCCCTGTTCTGCATGTTGGTGTCCAGGAGGAGGAGGAGCTCCATGGCAGATATTTCCCTGCAGCCCATGGAGGACCATGGTGGAGCAGATATCCACTCTATGGACCAACAGAGGACCACATGCCAGAGCAGGTGGATGTGCCCCAAAGGAAGCTGCAGCCCATGGAGAGCCCACGCAAGAGCAGGTTTTTCCTGAAGGACTGCAGTCCACTGGGAATGCAGGGGAAAGGTGGAAGAGGGAAGGAGAGAGGAAGCACTGTGTACTGACTACAACCGCTTCCACCCTCACTGTGCCCTCAGGGAAGGGAGAGGAATCTGGACTTGAACCTGAGAAAGGGGAAGGAAAGGTGTTGGTTTAATGCTTGCCTTTGTTTCTCACTACCTGAATTTGTTTTAATTGGCAATAAATAAAGTAAGCTATTTTTCCCCAAGTTGAGTCTATTTTGCCCATGATGGCAATTGTTAAGTGATCCCCCTGTCTTTATCTTGACCGAAGGGCTTTCTCATTCTGTTTTCTCCTCCTGTTCTGTTGAGGAGGGGGAGTGAGAGAATGGCTGGCTGGATGTCTGGCCCTTGGCCAAGGTTAATCCACCACCCTCCATTTTTTTTAAACAGTTTTGTTACTGAGTTTATATGTAAGACCATCCTGTGTGACAGGGAGGAGCCTGGTACATCAGCATGGACACCCATTTTTATGGCTGACTTTTCGTCCAGTCTTTTAATCGGCTTTAAAACTTCTGAGACACTGTTTGTTTGGTATTTAGAGATAAATCCACAAAAGGGCATAGATATCTCAGGGTTCACAACTGCCACTAAATTCTCAGTCCTAAGTTAAATGCTGGTTTTCCTGCAATGCAAGGAAAGACTTAGCTATTGGCAAACAGGAGTTACCGCAATGACGTGATGAATGGGGACACACCTAACCTAGATAACAAATCATGCCATGTCTTAAAATCTCAAACACAGTGGGAATAACCTGCCCAGTCTTTAACTAAACAAACACTAATAACATCTGCTCTGAGAAGGCCATTTATTCTGTCTTCTATACCTAAAGGAGGGCAATCAGCATCTGTCAATGCCATTTCATACCCCTACTCCAATCATGTTTTACTATCTCCACTAGCTGTTGAGATAGCCCAGAAGAAAAGTTTAGATTTGATGTCTAACTTTTAAACTGCAAAAATAAGGTGAGAAGAACCCCAACCCCATGGGCATGAATATGCAATATGCTTAAATATGCAATAAGCTGCTTAGGCAAGACAGAGAGTCTTTGAAGATATGTCCAAAATAAGGAATATTGGCACTGGGCGGGGACGTCTAAGTGTGAAGTACCCAGAAAGTACTGACACAGATGGGCAAAGAAAGTGGTAACCTCAGGGTACCCTGGATTCCTAAGTGCTGATGGTCAGGGTAGAGTGTCAGTCAAATGTGAGGCTGTCTTTCCACCTATGCCTGGCCAAGAGACTTATCTTTCAAAGCTGTTTTGCATCTCATGGACATGTTTAAGTCTCATTATCCAAAATATAGTTCATTCAAGTCTACAACTGATGAAGGCTGCCACAAAATGCAGCTGCACTCTGTGCAGAGGAGTCCCTTTGTGATACAGTTCCCTGCTCTTCTGGTCAACCTGTAGGTGCAGTCAAAAATGTTTACTTTATTTCGTAAATCCTTCTAAAGTTTGAATCCTGACTTTTTGTCCCTTCAGCCCTACAACTGAAAGCAAGTAAGGGACCATTGCCAAAATACTGCGATGCAATTGGATCCAGCTTTTAGCAAACGAGGTAATGGCCTCAAGTCTAGGCTTGTTTTTGCAACCTGCCAATGGTTCCTCTGAACAAGAAAACATACTATGTTCCTACTATATGGTAGTGTAAACAGGCCCTTAGAAACATCAAGCCAGCTCCTCAGCTGGCAACAT
Organism: Limnodromus scolopaceus; assembly: GCA_028565335.1. Lineage (NCBI taxonomy): Eukaryota > Metazoa > Chordata > Aves > Charadriiformes > Scolopacidae > Limnodromus > Limnodromus scolopaceus. Next base: position 102,644,256 of record JAOXNO010000024.1, read on the forward strand.
CAGCAAAGCATGGCTGCACTCTCCTTTCAATGCAGATGAGATCCTCTACTAACATCTCTCAAAATAATTTTTTTTTTTTCCTCCCTTGAAATTTCTGTCATGACTCCAATAGCACCACGTTCAGTGAAACTTACAGTTCTCCAGCATCTGATACCAGCTGTCAGGCTGTGTTTCATCAGACTGAACTCTTTGTCCAAGTGCTACCAGCTGGCGTTGCTTCAGCCATCTGGGATCGCAGTACTCTAACCTGGGGACTAACGCAGCTCCAGCAGAGTCAGGGCTCCCTATCCTTTCCACAAACAGAATTTACTAGGAAAGTGAAGCGAAGCAAAAGCCGTTGCCCCTAATCAAAGCTTAAATCTTTCTAAGGCTCACAACCTCCAAACATCCACCGCTACCAGAGGGAATTCAGTGCTTTGCAGCTCTCAGATGTTGGCTGCTAACTGTTGGCATCGTTTTGATTCCCAGACTCTGTTGTTGGGAAACACACTGTACATGGAGGACAGTGCAGCAAGGCTTCCTCTTTCTCCTGCCTCCCCATTTGTGGCTTCTTATGTAATTCAGTGATATCCATCACTGCCCAAACTGCACACTTCCACCCTGCAAACTTTCACAAACTTTCTACTCCTACCTCCCACTTCTCCCTTACTTCCATTATTTATGTGTCACACTGCTTCCCAGCCTTTATTTTATGCAACCACTGATCTCACTAAAATTACGTTAGAAGCCTCTGAAAGTAGAAACTTTGAAAAGCTGTATTTAAAATTACCACGGGAAAAAAAAACAAAACACCTCCTTTGATTCAATATGTTTTGGACATCTGGCAATACAACAACCTTCCCTTCCCCACCAAATTTTTATTCTTTATTTGATCTCATTAGTTAAATTCCTCTCGGTAATCTTATTATTGTTATTGACTGCCAGTAATATAATTGGCACTGTGGAAGAGCCTGGGAATTGCCATACTAGATCAAACCAGTGATCCATCTCTCCTAGTGCCCTGTCTCCAAGAGTGGTCAGTACCAGCTGCTTCAGACAAAGAAACGCTACAGCTGGCAGTTTGGAGATAATCTGCCTGGAAGCTAAGTTTCCCTTGTTTAGCGTTACAGGCTGGCTTATGCCCTGAAGCCTAGAGATTCATATCCCTCCCAGAATGCTTGCAGGTACTGTCCTTGCCTCATAAACTTACGATTTGGGATAAAAACTGAAAAGGCAAGAAAGGAACACAAACACCCCAGGTCAATGAGGCAACAGCTCAGTAATCATTACCCCCCATGCTGCAAGCTTTCCCAAGGCTACACAGTGGGCCGGTAGCGGGGGCTGGAAATAAACTCTGGCTCCTTGCCCTGAGCTCGTCTTAGTAGATGATGTTACGTCTTAAAGCATTTAAGATGTGGTAAATGTTAATGTTGTAGGACTGACCACTAACCCAATCTTTTTTTTTTTTTTAATTTCCAGAGTACTTTGCAGAGGTCAATACATTCCTGAATAAGTACCTATGCTTTCATCCGAGAACACCAAATTTCAAAAAAATGATAGAAGATGTTAATTTTGGTAGTAACAAATCCAAACTATGACTTCTTGGTTAAGATTTATATTAACTTTGGACTAGGACAGTATAGGAGACCAGCTCTCCCAGTAGAAATTGCTTTGGATATATAGGAAAACTCTTGATTTCGACGCAACTATCATAAGACTATAAACAGTAGGCCACCTATACATTTTGTACAACCTGACAAATGATTTTTGTTACATGCTTTTTACGTAAAATCTCAAACAAGACTTTTTTTTTTACTATAATTTTGGCTGAAAAAAATCCATTAAAACAGAGTTAGTAAAATTACCTTTATCCTGCTAGCAAAATGAAAATACATGTATTTCAACTTCAGCAGATCAATTTGAAAACTGACGCTTTTATTGTCAAAACAATTTCCAGTGTCATTGGTGTCTGATCATGGAAACAACAGGGCCTTATTCTTATTCACCGTACGCTTACAGCACATTCTTATTCAATACCTCCCTCATATCAGATTCCATTTATTTTTTCAGAATTAAATGCCACTGCATTTATGCTTCTGTACATGCATTTAATGTCATATACATTGCCTTTGGTAAATAGCACATATTAAATAACCGTTCATTTCCAATATATAAAAGACCTCATCATCGTTATTGTATATAAATACAGGATGCATTTGTTGCCTTTCTCAGCCTTTTCTCTTCTGCACCAGCATGTCCTGGAAATTAAGGGCATATTCAATTAAAAGCATTTTCTAGTTTCCATGAGGTGAAAGATGTAGAAATCAATTCAGTAGCAAGCTGGCTGATTCAGCAAGAAATCAGCGAGCCTGCAGGAGTCCCTTTCTAAATGTTTTCCTCTCTAATAAGGTAACAAGCCAGAGAAAGGTAAAAAACAGACAGGGAGGTAGGGAGAGCTTATGCAGATTAGCTGTTCCGCTCCTGCAGGCTGCAACCCTTGATTTGACATAATTTTTATTCAGCACCCACAGTTGCCCAGTTAATTTGTCGTTAACATCTTCTATGTCTTCGGTACTATTCATACACTGCAGCAAGGCCTTTACATTTTCTATGTTCCACAATGGAAAGTGCATTCAATTTTATTCACTTCTTTTCAACTTACAGTTCCATTTGCACGAGGCTGCATTCTCAACAGTTCATTTGCCAGTTTGAAAAATAGGCACTGTTAATTTTTAAGAACTGATATAAAATAAAAAATTGTGGATTTCAGAATACAGAAAAATTATTTCTGGAAATTGTTCTGACAATTGAAGAACAGAGTGCATTTTCTCTGTTTTTCTCTTTTCACCCTCCATGCATATTATGTCCAGGAAAGAAGAATTGCTACAAACAATAAAAATTATGTAATATTAAAATGCTTAGACAGAAAGAGAATAAACATGGGACTATATCACTGAACTCATGACAACTGGAGGGTTTTATTTAGTACAGTCTTGTTGGCACCAATATTTCACTAGTTAAAAGGCATTATTTATTCCTTTTTACAACATTTGTTTCCTTACTCAGTAAGGTGAGCTCCTAGCATCCATCTTGTTAGCCAGCTTTTCATTAGTCTTCTCGTCTTATTTTATTGAATAGAAAAATCCCACAACAGTTAAACATACAAGATAAAATTTAGTCAATTTTGTGTTTTCCTTTTAATTTGGTGAGGTGAGGGTGTCTGTATTACATCTAGCACTGCCATTAAAATTTAACAGTCTCAAATGAGAGAGATCCATTTTCTGGCTTTTGATTCATTTCTCATTTGCCTAAAAAGTTACAAGCTCTTATAGAAGCCGTAAATCTGGCTAGAAGTGCTACTACCTTTTTTCTCTTTTAGTCCATGCAATAGCTGTGCCTCCTTTCACCCAAGTGTGTGCTTCAGCCATTGTGTTTTCCCGAATTTGGAGCCATTTGGTACAGTGCTAATTTATTTTAGTGACTGAGCACATGAATCCCCGCTTCAGAGGAGCACGGATGGTGCTTTGGCTCAGAGGGAAGCTTGCATAGCAAGTGGAAAAGGGGTATCACTCTGAATGATTAATTGTAGTCCTCAGAAGGGTCTCAGAGCATGATCATTCTTTATAGAAAATTGGATTAAAATTTGACACTTCTACAATTTTTTTTCTTTGTAGTGAAATTTTCATTTTTCATCTGTTGGCCAAATAATTCCATGTGCAGTCATCCCTAAATTAATCTTGAATTAATTTTTAAATCCACTGTCCCCTAATATATAATTCACCATAAGAAAACCCAGAGCAGTCAATCTTTCATTAGACATGGGGTGAGAAAGGGTCAGCAGACACTCCTGCAGTACTAAAAATAAAGGCACCACATCTGGTATGGAATGATGTCTGGAATTGTAATGCATATGCATCCACTTACTTGTTCTGCTGAAAACACAAACTACAGAGTGGCTGCATGTTGAAACATGAACCAGTGTAATAGGAGCTTAAACCCTGGAACAGACTGTTTGTATATGTAGTCAGTTTATTAGCAAATGTGCAGGCCTGTAGAGTACAAGAACCATCGTTTCAAGCTGATCTGTCACACATTTAACAAGCTGTTTGTAATACAGTCCATTTCATGTATAAGAGAAAAATCTTTCCCACAGGTATAAGAAATATATGATACTTTTAGCATATGGCGAGCTCTGGTTTTGCAGGTATCCTGCATTAGAAGCTGCTGTAACATGTTGGGTTAATTTTTGTTTGTTTCCAAAAAATCCTCCTTCCCGTTGTTGAATGTGCTGTAATAAAGCACGTTACAGCGGATGTTAGAAATGAGATTCCGCACAAGATGTGTTCCTAATGTCAGGCACAACCGTGCTCACCCAGAATAAATCTAGCCCTGGTGCAAACGGCTCAGGCTAAGCCTACTTTATACGCCACAGCAGGGCTGAATGGGTAGAAATCAATAGCAGAGGGGCCTCCACGACTCCGGCACAGCTGTGCCTCTGCGCGTTTCCATCAAGGAGCAGCGAGATGCTGGGGTGCCTCCCCAAAATGGTACCCACGGGCAGCAGCCAGCGGGGTGGCGGTGGGGAGTAAACTCCCTGCAGTTCCTGCGCCGTGCCTCAGCTTCTGGCAGGATTTGCGAACGCTGTGGTGGGATTCAGGGATTTTGCTTAAGAGAAGGCTGACAATGCACCAATTCTTCCTGATCTTGCCTCCTCAGCGGGAGGGTCCAGCCCGGCTCTGCCATGGCCCTGGGGGGAAAAGCTTTGCCATGACTTCAGTAGAGGAAAAGCACAGAGTCCTGACAGTGAGGAAGAGGAGGGGAGGCTGGTTTCCCCTGTGCTGCCCAGCCTTGCGGGGGTGCCCAGCAGAGCCAGCCCTGAAGCCTCCCTCCTCTCTGGGTCTCTGTGCCAGGAGGGGAGCAGCAGCACTAGGCAGCCTCTGCGGTGGGGCTGTGTGTGCCCCTGCCTGCCTTCTTCCCCTGGGGAGGATTTCATGTGCTGCCCCGCCAAAGGCAGGTGGGAAGGACACTTTCCCCAGCCAAGTCTCCAGCTGACCCCTGTCTCCCCGCATGTTTTTTCTGGGAGGAGGCAGTAGCTGGGCTCTAAGCTGTCCTCGCTCCATCATCTTCCCAGGCAGCGCTGGGCTCACTTCAATGCAGCGACTTTACTTCAGCCTTTTCTATCTGCCATGGACAAACGCCTAGCAAAGAGGACTGTAGTTTGCAGGTTGTACCCAAGCCGGGTTGTAATTCGAACCAGATTTGGTAATTGCATTGCGTTTCACCTCCAAGTCAGAAATTAAACCTAGTGCACGTCAGGTGCTAGTGATTACGGGCCGGCTTCCCCAGCCGGTGCCAGCCTCTCGGCGGGGTGCGGGGGGACCACAGCTGCCGCCCATCACTCGGAGGACTTCTCTCCCTCACGAGCAAAGGGAAACTCCTCATCCAGTCCAGCATGGCCCAAAGCTGCTTCCAGCACCAGCTGTACCCTGCTCCCTGCCTCTCTCCCTGGTGAAATCAGTGAAATGGTTCCAGCTTTAACCGCAGATCCCACAGTAACTACTGGCCCTTGTCAGCAGTCTCAGAGGAGCAGCCAAAGGCTGTTCAGTGCAACTGTGCTGGTGGGAATATTTCCATATATTTGAATGGGTATTGTCTCAGGCCAGGAATGAACAAGACTGTTCTGCTCCCAGTCCATCCGTACAAGGACAGCAGGGCAGCACCAGAAAGTTCCCGCTCCTGACACCGCAGAGCTGCCCCTCTTCTCCAGAGTCATTCAGTTCATTGGCAGACATCCTCCTCCAGGTCCAGCCATGCAAGGGAAAGAGATTTCTTCTCCACCGTACCTCCCAGTTACTCTTTCAGCCTGCCAGAGATATTACCCCCGTAGTTCTGCTGGCACAGCAGTTGGTTTTAGCATTCCTTAATCTGTTTCAGATAAAATTGATGGGTTTAGCTCCTACAGCTTCCACGGGTGATCTGAGTCAGCCCAGCTGATCTTACCTACCTCACACAAAGGGTAATCTCTACCACTTGTGTGGCTGGATCCAGAAGAGGATGTCTGCTCCCACCGCAGACTCCAGATGATGCAAGTTTTGTTCCTGTGCTACGGTAATTCCAACCAGGTGAAAATAGGCAGGTACCTCAGTGAAAATTGCCAAGCAGTGGAAATATTTAGAAAAACATGTTTGCACGACATCACGTTGAGTAATATCAACACAGATCATGTGAATTGACCCAGTAATCTGTTGCCATCAGCGTGTCACAGAACTTGAAGGCTTCGTACAGCTTTGATTACGTGCAAATGTGCATTTTCTCTCATCATGGTGATTGAATGCAGAGGGAATGGTTTTGTCTTTAGGTTTGTTTATTTTTCTTTTTCAGGCATAATGGAGTTTTGGGCAGTAAAATTGCTTTCTGCCTTTTCATAACTGTTTGGCTATTTGAGAGAAAAAAAGACACACCAGACAGTGCGGCACTGCTGAAGGGAGGGGTATAAACACAGTAAAAAGCAAGTTTAATGAGCATATTTTAATATTTAAGGAAAAATGTGTTTTCACTTAAACTACCTGAAAATCCACAATGAATCCATTCAACTTAGTGGCATTATTTACCGTATGTTAAAGGTAGAGAACCTACTCCTGAAATGTCATTCTAACTTTGTACTTTAAAAATAAATAAATAACAGCATTGCCTTGTCCCTCTCTCAGTTCTTCAATACATCTTTCACTGCTCAAAGATGCCCAAGTATGAAAATTACACTTTAATACTGAAATGATATAATGAGAGAGGTAGATTTAAGGCACCCTCAGAGCAATTTTTGATGTTGATAATTTTTTTCCATATTTTTTATATTTGTTTTGAATACACAACTTCAACAAAATCAATTGAAGCAATCACGAAAGGACAGCAACTGAGGCAGAGTAGATTATAATCAAGCTGGATTTTGGGAGGGTTAGCAAGGTATGGTGAAGAGTCTGTATTCTTCAATTTGTTTATTTATATTAGTAGCTACAATTTGACACTTGGGAATTTTTCTGTGCAAGTTGGCAGCTATGACAATAGTGGACTATCATTCATGGTGGGGTCTTACTGATGGCAAAGTAAAACCATCCATATGTTTCTGAGACCCAAAGTTAAAAAAGAAAAGGAAAAAAGTACTGGTGTTAACAGTTGAAAAGGGCAGCTCATTGGAGGTCCTAATCATGCACTGAGAGCTGAGTAAACTTCAAGGGCCCATGAGAGTGTATAGGAAGAAGGCTGGAGCCATAACAAAAACTGGAGTTTTTCATGGTGTCATCAGAAGGTCTCTCCTTTTTTTATTCACATAAGTAAACAATGGTGGTGTTTTTTTTTTTTTTTTAATTGCAGAGTTGTTTGGGGATGATGAAGAGGAACACTTTGACAGCGCAATTCATCTTATCTGCCTGTATGTTTAACTTGCCCATGCCATCTTTCATTTTAGCTCTAAGTGTCAAGCAACTATTATGTAGAAGTCATAAAGAGGTCCTAGAAGGCGTAACACTGCCTATTGCTAGTCTTGCTTTTATTATTTGTGTTGAAAATGTTTAAAAATACATTACACTCCAAAAATACCTGCAAGTTCTGGCTCTTAAACCAGCTGTGATTTCCATGGCATTTACTGTTTTCAGCGAGGGTGCCATTCGCTATGTGACTTTCTCCCAAAACTGCCGCAACAAAACTGAATCTCTTTACATCACAGTCAAGTCAATCAGGGATCTGAGAACGAGGGAAAATAAAGCAGCGGCCAAATAACACGTTACTTTTTGCTTTCGCTAGTCTGACCAGAGAGCTAGAAAAGGGAGCGAGGGACAAGCCTAAAGGCTCTAGGTCTGGCTGAAACAATGATCATCTTGTTTTGCTTTGCCATGGCCCCATAACTGCATGGCAAATAAACAACAATGTAAGTACAGCCAATTCATTTGCTGTCTACTTTTGATTTATGAAGGCAATAACCGAGTGAACAAGGAGATTCAAACCTTTTGGTTGCTTTTTAATTTCAGTTCCTTTCAGTTCTATTTTAAGTTTAATTTGAAATAGTTTTGAGGGGGGAAAGTGGCAAGGGGGCCCTCTTACATCTTCATAAGGAGTGTAATACCTAGCTTTTACTTTTTGCCTTGTGTGAGGAAGTATTTTTGCTTCTCCTTATTGCTTGATTAATATATTCTCCTAAACATTATGTTAATACTCTAATTTGGATCTTTAGCTTTTAGATATTCAAACTATAGAAGTTGAGGGACTGACTTTTCAGTCTAAGAACCCATGGCTCCAATTATAGCTTATAGGAGCTATCTGTTCTCAGTGCTTGTGTAAATCAGCCTTATGACTGATCTGTGAAGCTAATTGCAGTGCTAAAATTCAAAACCACTTTGCCATTTTTCAAAGGAGATTTGGTAAACCCTGAATTCCTCAAGGAACTGCTTATACTATTTTACTGCTAACGAAAAGACTTACCAAAGAAGAAAGAAAAAGTATTAATATTGTCCAGTCAAACAAATATCTGTGAACGTTGCAGGCATGCATAGAAAGAGTACAGACTGGATTTGTCATTGCCCCAAGTCTTTGTGCTCATTTATATTACTGCAGAATTTTAACTGCTATTGAAAGACAAAGAAGAGCGTTTCTCATCCACCCTGTGTTGGAGTAGGCAAGCACACAAGATACCAAGCAGCAGAAAAGCTGGCTCCATACGTGTACATGCAGTGCTCTGAATAATGTGGTATGACGCCAATCTCAGCAAGACGCAGGCCACCGAAGAGCTCAGAGGAACTGAGGAGAGCTGCCCCCCTCACAAAAGGTCTGGTGTCTGTAGATGGCACAAGGCTCTATTAACTCCTTGTGCAGCCACAAATTCCGGTTTACGTCAGAGCTATTGGAGATCGGTATCTGCTGCCTCGAGAGACGCCCCCAGTCAGCTGAGCAGCCGTAGCTTCAGCTGTGGGGGCAACAACCAGTGGGCCTCAGTTCCCTCCCAGTCCAGCAGTCAGAGCTAAATGGGGGACAGAAACCACTGCCACGGGGGGACCACTCCCCAGTACAAGGAGGTCTCAAAGCTCCTTCTGGTTTGGGAGCCCTGACTTTTATAGATGCAGAATGCTACCAGCCAGCTGTGAGAAGCCACATGTGAGGCAGGCCTGCCTGCTCCCAAGCATTGGGAGAGAAACTGGGCGGCAATCGTGCTGGGTGGGTAGCATGCCCACCTTGTCATAAGCCATGCCCCCAGAACCACGTCTTGTTGTGCTCTATCACAATAGTGGATCCTGTCATACCAGCTACAGCAGGTAATTTGCAAACAAGCTCATTGCAAATAATTGTTGGATAATTTCAATACCTTTAAAATAGTTTTTCTCAATTCCGACTGCAGAATAGGGAAACCTGTGAGAAAGATCTGTTCTTTAATTGCAGGGGGAAAATATGTCAAACTGCAAGGACTGTGCAACAGAAGTGAACTTAAAATTGATAGGGTTAAATAAAGGTAGAATGTGGTAAATTTTTGCACACCAAATCCATTTTTACAGAGGCAATTGATACAAACCTCACTCTATGAGAAAGGGCGTAAACCAGCTCTTTGCCAAGAGATATTTGTGGACTCCTAGCTCTCATGTGACCTTGAATGTACAGTTCAAACTCGGTAAATATTTATTGTAGGTACAAATGAAAAATCAAAGGATTAAAATATGTACAAAATTGTTTTTAAGGATAACATTTTGTACCAATGTTGTCATTTCAAACATTCAAAAATTATTAATTTAGTCTCCAAAATTTCTGAAACTGGTTTAAAATGTTTTGCTTCTATTCCAGGTTAGATCAACTCGCAGCATTTGATGACCTAGAGGAAGCTTTTCCCAGCTTTTCTCTTTGACTTTGACAAACGCAACTTATTTTTTCATAAATATGCAGTGTGAAATTCTTACGTAGATCCCAAGTGGAAGCTCCACCCCCAAACATCACAAGACTTAGAATAAAGTAATGCAATTGGACAATATTATTTTATATACCTCATATAGATATGCAAATGTAGTTAAGGTGTCCTCATTTATGGCTGTGGACAGCATAATACAAACAGTTTTGTGCATGACCACAGGAGCCAGATTTTCACGAGGCCCCTGCTGACGCCCCGTCAAGTCAGGCTGCACAGATGATTTCTGAAAAGTGTCTCATTTAGGGCAGCCTGTGACTTAGCACAGTCTCCCTCCTAATCTGTTTCAGGGGCTTAGTTCCTTGCTCAACACAGATCATTAATTTACAATCTAGCATATCACTGCTGTTATAGTCAACATCTATCAACAGTTATTACTTGTATCACCCCATCGCAGTAATATTTATTTTCTGTTCTCAGCTGAACGAAGCATCAAGACACCCAAAATACCTTCGTGTGAATGATTAAATGGAAATTGCTGTATCCATCAGTGAAGTCAAGTTTCATGAATATGAGACTCAGACAAAGATTCAGATCAAAGAAGGATCTTAAAAGCCATGGCACTCAGCTGATAAATACCAACCCCAATGGCAGCATTTACAGCCCTGGGTGAAAGCTTTCACTCCCAGGCAATGCCTGAGAAAAATCAGACACCTCAAAGATTCATAAAGCCAAAACTTAAGCACTAGAATTTGTCTTAGCCCCTCAGATTTCAAGCAGAAAATATACCTTTCCTCTCAGGGTTCATTCCAACTCCAGTACAGTTGACCTGACCAATTATTTAAAATGAAGTGTGGGGCTCACATTTTTCTTTCAGAGAGGGATCCACCATCTTATGCAGTGGTGAGAACACTCTCAAAATGTAGGAAACCTGCATTCAGCTCTACCCTCTGCCTGAGGAGCATTGAACCTCTACCTTCCAAGTTAGCCCATGCTCACTAAGCAATTTATATGTTTCAACTCATGATTAAGCTCAACCAGATGGAGGCCCTGAGGGGAGCTAGGAAAAACAATGCCTAACTGCTGGATCCAGAGGTGGCTTAGCATTGGCAGAGTCGTCAAACCAGTCAGCCTTGTCAAAAATGAGCAGTGTTCGAGGATACTCAGAAAAAGTGAATGTTGGTGGAACTTTACTGTTAACAGCATAAAGGCCACAATCACACTGATCTACTTGGCTGCTCCCAAAGACCACCCTGGCCATACCCACAGTGTGGGTATGGACCCCTGTGTCAATAACAGGCAGCCTACAACCCCTTACGGAGGCACACCAAGGCTTTGCCTGTACCCCTTACTTATCCTGTGACCTGTCACCACAGCATTTTTCAGGATCCACCTTGATTTTTCCGCAGCATTTCTGCCAGGTTGTGAAATTAGTGATCTGGAAAAGGCTAGACAGCAGTAGCTGGCTCCACTGGTACCAACTGGTATCATTACCAGCCACCTCTGAGAACAAAAATGGGTTCTCACAGGCCATCTTCCTTCATCCTAGACCTGTTCTGTTTTGGCCCATAATACAAGTGACCATTGGTGAGATCAGCAGTGCGTCGCTGGTTTTAGGATACTAAAGGTGACTAAAGGTGACACTGTGACAGACATGGGCATTGGTGACCTGAGCTGTCCTCCTGCCAGCACTGATATCAATGGTGTAAGAGCGCATGTATACTGTCCATGATGTCCTTATTCCCACTGCCACAGCACACGTGACCTCATGCAGCCAAAATGGTGTCCACAAAGAGCTCACCCACATGCTCAGCAACATGCCAGTGCCTGCCAGGAGTGTGGGGGGGAACTTCAGGGTCAACCGTCACTGTCCATAAGATACTACATTATGTGAGAAATGTAATTAAGAGCACTTTACTGTGATATGTTGTGCACTTTGCTGCTACTGAGAGGAGAAGCAGCGGCCTGTCCAGTCCATTTGGTTGAGCACCCCGAGGACATGGCTTCCATGAGGACTAGGCTGTCCGAGCAAAGCAGTCACTTCCCAACTATCAGGACCATCTTGAGTTTCCAGTTTTCTACCTGATTCTCTTTTTGCACTCTTTAAACCCCTATTATGCTTCTTTCCCCTATCTATCAGAAATATTTTCATACTGGGGAAAATAAAAAACCTAAATCATTAGAAAACAGGAGGCTGGCCTCTCCCACTATGCATTCTGCCTTACTTCCACATTAGTTTTAGTTGTCATATCTAAATATGGTAATTACTTGAGTATTTTGCTGTAAATCATGAGAGATATTTCTTGTACTTCAGCGGCCACACATAGGGAGCTAGTACTAATCTGGCAGAGCTCATTATCTGCAACATCATATTAATAAAGTCTAAGACAGACCTGAAAGCTGAATATCCTTTTTTAATTTGCAGTTACAGCTACCATAGAACTAGAAGTGTCAAATTACAAATGCCAGGGCTTCATTTTTCAAAGTGGGAAATTGTGTTCGGAATAACCAAGTCATGTTATAAGACCATATTTTAAACTTTAGAGATAATTTTGAATACCATTTACAGTGAGCCTATGGTTCAAGGTTAAATATGACTCAGAAATCATCTATTTATTCAAGATGCCTAAAACAAGCCTCCGACCTACACCTCAGGTTCAGGTACTGAGTGAAGCGATCCTTCTGAAGTGTCTACTTTAGTGTCTTGTATTATCAGTAGAAAGAGATGGAAGCCTTGGAAGGCCCCTGGGAAAGTGAAAAGTAGGAAAAAAGTACCATATTTGTTTGACTTTTCTTAACCTTTAGAAGATTACAAATCTTCAAAGTGGTTTGGGTCCTCAAACCAGGACATGAAGACATGCAACAAGCCTCATTAACTACATAAGAATAATAGGCATTAGTTCAAAAGGGTTACCTGAATAGATGCTTAGGTTTAGGTGCCAGTTAAGTTTATAAAGAAAGGGCATCCTTCCTTGGCTGTATAGTATAAGATTATTCATGTTATGGTTGGGCCTGGGCTATAACCACTTCTGTTGAGGTTACATCAAAGAACTAGCTGTTCTTTTGTTTAGTGACAGCTGAAATAATGGAAAACTACTTTCCAAGGACTAAATGCTGGCAGGAACAAGCTATGCTATCCAAGTGATCTAGCACTGAGTGTACAAATGGTGGGACTGATTCAAGTCTAGCTGTGTTTCTGTGTCACAGAATGACCAGAGACAGTCAAAGAAGACAGGAGAGCATCTAGGAAATGCCTGTGATATGATGCTGAACAGCAGCTATGTTGGGATTTGAGGCAAACTGCCAGTTAGAAGAAGTTTAGAAATTTGATTACAGAAAATGTGTTCTGCTGTTTGATTCTTGCCATGTCTGAGTGCAAGTCATTCTCCACATTTCTAATAAGGAAAAAGAAGGCCCTTTAAACAAAAGAAATGATGGATTATTCAACTCCATCACCAGCTTCTGATCTTGATTGATACAGCTAGATCAAAATGGAATGTTATCATGAACTGTAAAATGATATATTTTCATTAAAAAGAAAAAAGGGAAATGTTTCAATGTGACCCCATCTTTCAGGTGTCTTAGTTGTCAATAAATAAATCAGATCTTTCAGATCTTTTTTTCTCCTCATAGAAATTTCTTACATGTAGCCATATCTAGAATGTGGTTAATTTTCATTTAACTTACTCCTTTCTCTGACAAAATGCATGTATTGCAAAACCACATGAAATTACAACCTGGTGAATTCCTTCCTGGCGTTCCTTTTCCCTTCTCTCTTTGCTCCAAATCTTCTGAATATCTTACTTTTATAGTTATATACATGATCTGTAATAAAAAGTATAAAGGGGACCAGAAAGAGAGCATTATCTTGGTTTTTTCATGTTCACAGTAATCTGTACTTATTGCTAGTCTGATTGCCAGGCTTGTAGTGCTAGTTCATTCCTACTTATAGAGAGAAGCTGAGCCGATAAGGCAAAGAAAGACATATTAACATGAGCCTGGTACATAAATATTATAATAGCAATAACAATGTAATACACTTTTACTGTGTTTTTTTCATTCAAGGATCAATTGTGAAAAAAAGAGAACCTGGGTAGTGGACTTTGTCTATGAAGACCCAGTATCCAAATTCAGGAGGTGCTTGCTAAATAACATAAACTCATGCAGGATTGCACCATATTCTACACTGGTTCTGCTCCAGCCCTGGATCAGTGTCAGGGCCATTAACCTTCCGTGCTGTGTAAATAATTGATTTTTCACTATGGTTGTTGAATGAAAAAAAAAAAAAAATCAGATCAAACCAACTGTTGTTTCTTTAACTCTCCCTTCCCCTTAAAATTTCTTTCAAGAGAAATGTTCCAGATTATCTAAACCAGAAAGGATAAACTTTGCCTCAGAAAAGCGAAAGAACTAGTCTAAAATCATGAAACTTAACAGAAAACAGAAAAGAGAGTGCTTCCCTATGTTAGCTTCAGGATGCAAAAGACTCAGGCTAAACTTTTCCACTGCCTCCCATAGAAATTTGAATATCCATCTCCCACCACTGAGACAGAGCTCTCTTCCCTGGGCCGGGGGGCTGTGCAGCAGCAGGATGTTCTCAGCCTCCTTCCCTGATGTCATTACGCTTAGTGTAAGCTCATGAATGCGCCCAAGCAGCCCAAGTGGAGGTGACAGAACTCCATTTCCTACGGTTAATACATTCTCATGGTATTTTTAATTTGTCTCAGATAGACACTCTTTCAGTGTTTTACGAGAAGCAGAAAAGTTCCAGGGGAAGAAATCATTGCTGTAGCATGCGGTGGTTTAGAAGATGTTCCAAGCCACAGCCAGGGAGGGAAGTGACCCGAGCTCCCACCTCCTCCATGAGCTAACACTTCCACTTCTGCGAGTCAGCCAGCCAAGCTTCGGCCAGCTGGAGCCATGCTGAGAGCCTGACTCACATTCAGAGAGGACAATCAACTTTTGGCAGCATTTGTTATTTTCTAAAAATGTTACACAGTTCTATTAATATACCAAAACCATACTTATTTTGTTGACCACACAGACTACTTCTTGCTTCATGTTCCAGTGTGATAGGTCTAGCTGCTACGGACTGAGAGCCATGTGGTACAGGAGCCTAACCAGGAGAATACCATAGTGGCAAAACTTTGAAAGAATCCAGAAGACAATTCTTAATGTAGTTATTAAACCTGCAACAGTTCAGCTTATTAACATTGATTTTTTTTTTTTTTTTGGGGGGGGCAGAATATGACAATTCTCCCCCTTTTCTAAATCTTTATTCAGTTTTGAAATGCACACAATAACTTTTGTTCACTGGAAAGGATTAAAATAAATTAACTGCTGGTATAACTGTAATACAACCATAGTATATACCCAAGTGATTAACTTGGTTCACTAAGAATGTACATTGGCTGACCTGTAAGCTTCATCTAAGAGTCATATTTAACAACACATATCTCTAAAGCTGCTTTGCCAATATTGAGAAAAACTTAAATATGATGGATATGCCACTGAATCCTGAATGAATTGCATTGAATTTCATCATCTTGGACCCATTTGCATGCAGCATGGATCTGATTCCTTAATACCTATAATGCATTGATGTTCAGAACATGTGGATACAATCCACTGTATTATAAAAACATTTATGAACAAAGAGGAGAAACAACCTGGTCACAGTTCCAGGGAATGTCAGCACAAGAAAAAAAAGCCCTCAAGAATTAGTAACTCCTGACGCTGTACCCAGATAACTGAACCGTATCTTGGTTCAATTTCTCAGAAGGAAATCAGAGATTTTCTAAATTACTCTTTAGCTGAATGTGAAAAAAACATAAATAATTATATTCCTTTTTTAATGCTAAGAATTTATTCCTATTAAGAATACTGTGCTATTAGTTGATATCTAAAATTAAAATAAAATGGAGAAGAAAAATGTGGCTAAAAATGCTTTTTCTTGATATGAAGACAAATTATTATATGCAGTTTTTGTAAACAGAGTAAGAACAGGGCTTTCTGTATGTGTTGTTTATTAGCCCAGAGCCCTTAACTCTGCAGCCATTATGCTGACAAAGCTCTCCTCATCTATAACAGAAGTTTTACCTTTCCACATGTGTGCTTAGTGTGTGCACATCTGCGTCCAGTGTGAATGATTCGATGTGCTTTGGGATTCACGTCGTAAGTAGTAAATTAGATTGAAATAAGAAGCTACCCAAAAAGAATTCAATGTAAGTGTGTATATTCACAATATGGAACAGCAGCTTTTCCTTTCAGTACTAGGCTTATCTTCTATCTGCGACTAGTTACATTAAAGCATGAACATTCATTCACATGAGATGTCTGACGCCATAAATCTCAAATTCTCTCCTTGCTTCCACTCTTGCCTCTGTTGTGCTGGCTGTGCTAATGAAAAGCAGGTTTTCAGTTTCATACGTGCGTGCATGTGTGCAAAAGAAGGAGGGGTTTTGTCACAGAGGCACTCGCGCTGCTCAGCACAGAGATAGGAGCCCACTGAAGTAGAAGACGTATAATATATGCAATAAATCTGGGGAAAATCACCAGCATGGAGATGCTTTTTCTGGCCTCATAACTAGTTTTATAAACACATAGAAGCCAATATATCATTGAGAATAAAGCAGTGCATTGTGCTATATGTCATGGTATTTACAGAGAAAAGCAAGCTTTTTAACCACCTGGCAAGTATTTCAGAGAAAAAAAAATAAATTGAAAAAGCAAAGGCAAGCATTAGAAAGAGAGGGGGAGGGGAAGCTGGGGACATCTCATTTGCACATGTAAAAATGCAAATTTTATCCATGTCTTTCTTATCTAGTGGTAACAGACTTGGCTCATAGAGCACAATAGCACCTACAGTTCTATGGCCAAAAATAATGAAGTTTAAAAAGAATTGATTGGATTATGGAAACACTTCTATGAAGCCACGTGTTCATTAGCAGATGCCCGCCACCTACTTAGGAACCGATAGGACGAAAAGCCTGAAAGTAGGATGTAACTCCCTGATTCTGGGACACAGACACATTTTGGGGCAATAAGAACCCTTGTTGTGGAACCGCTGGCTAATGCAGAAAAGCGTGGGGACTTTGACAGTAGCCACCAATTTCCTGCTTTTCTTCCCATTATCGTGTAGGTCTGCAGCCTCCTTTAAAGCAAAGCTCATTCCTTCAGCTTGTGCCAGATTACTTTACCTCTGTGATAGCCAGAACCTAAATAATGTTGACATAGCTGCAGAGCTGTACCTGGTAGATTCATTTTCCCTCAATGTCCATAAAAAACAAGCATGGTATTAACAAATCAGATCAAGTTTCTCTGAATTATCCGAAGTGGGTTTGTCTCCAAATTAGGAGGAGGGAGTTTGCCTAATGTAAGGATTTTAAGAATTAGGCTATTGCAACTAAGGGCTGCTGAATTAGAGGCGATGGTATGGGGTCTCTCCGGTACAGATTCATCTGTCAAAACTTTTCCATTACACAAAAAACAGTGGAGCTTTTATAAAACTGGGAAAACGTGTTTGCCTTTCCTGTCTCACAAGCAAGTGTGCTGAGGAAAGCGAGGGTTGGAAGTGAGTATAAAATCAGAGTTGGGGGTGGAGATGACAGTGAGGAATATACGCAGCTGTAGTTTTCTACCAGAAAAAAAAAAAAAGCAAGCAAGCTCTCTGCTTTTGCAGGGATAAATCTTCAGCTGGGTAGCAGAGCTGGGCAAAAAAAAAAAAAAAAGCATTCAGAGTCTAGAAACCGCTTGCAAGTAATTTGCTATCCCTCTACCCATATGAGCTGAAATCAGATACAAACCAATTACCTCAAAGGCAAACACGAGCGCAGCCGCTGCAGCAGCAAGCTGCCAGGCACAGCCTCCGGCTCTGCCAGATGGGCACAGTGTGACTTCGTACCTCAAAGAGGGGCTGGGAGCCTGGCCGGGCTGGGGGAGGCAATTTGTAAAGAGCACAGCATATGCCACCTGGTATTCAGAGGGGTATGTATCTGTTGCAGTTTACCTGTCATTTTTGTCGGTCTTTCTACCGCGTGGCCCAGTAACTCCACGCTGCGGGGATTTGGCAGCAGACCGGCTGCCGTGAAACTCCTGTGCATCACATGCTTCCACATAATTATCCTCCCATGCGCTTTTTTCTATACCCATTCAAGGAAACCGCTCATTAGGAAAAGACAGCCTGCTCCTCTGCCTGTGGCCAGCCTGCTCCACCAAGAAAGTTGTGACCGTGACTTCAGTTCTTCCCCCCCCCCACCCCAGTTCTCCCCCAAGCTGCCATCTCTGCCTGCTCACTGTTGGAGGGGTTGCAATTACTTTTTGCCCTCATGCAGAAGCGGAGATTCTTGCACGTGTTGTGCACTGAACCCTGCTCAAAGAGACTTTTTGACCTTAAACTGCAGAAAACACCAGCCAGTGGTCAGCTTGTGGCTTTGTGGATAAGATCAAAATTCCCCTTGATGTCAGCAGAATTTCTCTTTGGGGATCACATCAGAAGTAGGTAATGGGGCCCACTATGCAGTTAACAATGGGGCAACAGATTATTTTGTTCTGTGATTATAGTTTCACCTTTTAAAATCCGAATAAATCCCATAGATTTTAATGAACAACCTTTTTTTCTTTTTTCCTTTTTTTCTTCGCTGGACATTTTGGACTAAAATACATACCTTGTTAATCCTGTCTTTTAAAAGGAGTTTTCCCTGTTCCCCCAACCAAACACTCTTCACCAAATCAACTCTCCTACATGCTTGAAGATGTCTGAGGTGTTTCAGTGCTGTGTTCACTTCTGAGTTTGTAGAACTGGACTGAAAGCTCAGTGTAATGGAAAAGACTGCTGAAAACTTTGCTAAACAGATGATCACATTCCTGAGTTTGTTTTACTTAGTTAGCATTTTTGCCTGCTGTGAGGTGTTTTCCTTGGATGGTTACCTACAAATACAGCACTGACCTCAGTGTGCATGAAGCTGGCCAGCACAGACAAACAGAGCCAATTGGACATGCTCTATAAATCATCACCCACATCCTTCCAGCAGCAAAAATAAAAAGGAAAGGAGGAGGGGGTAAAACAACTGGTGAGTGTTCCACATGAGGAAATGGAGGCTATTTGGTGTCACCAGCTGGAAATACTCAGAGTGCTAAAGAGAAAGGTACCGGCATGAGCTAGCTCTGTGCTGGATAAAGCACTAACATTATAAATAAATGCTATCATCTTACAGACATCTTTTATGGGCAAAATAATAGATCTAGCAAAGTTCTTTGCTTTAAAAGGCACCCATCTCAAAGGACAATCACAGAAATACGATACCTTGACTTTTGAAACAAGACTTAAGTCCAACATAAAAGGTGCTCTTTTAGCATAATTCACTCTAGTTCTTTAACTCCAAATGTATCTGAAGTGATTTCTGCTCCTATACTGGGCCAAATACCAGGCAAGTACACACGTTATCTCTTCATTTCCCCATTATCTGCGGAGGAAAACTCATCATGGCATGAAACAGGTGAAGGAGTCCTGCTGCCCTTCTACCACATCTTCAGTCTGGATGAGCTGCAGAGCAGGACCTTAGCACGTTCCACTGCACTGGTCAGCTTACATTTAGGCCAAGACACTTTGCATTATCTGATTTAGGTAGGATAGATTATATTCTCAGAGAAAAAAAGCTTGAGAAAAACCAAGATTTTTTTCCAGTGTGACAGTTATCTTGACCCTTTACATCGGTGCATTTGAGGAGGGTCTGAAAGTTGACTTTCCTGTGTACCCGGCGATTTTTCTAACTGCCAAGTTAGACCATCAAACTTGTTCTGACTCTAGTTCAATCAAAACTTTTGCCTTCTGTATAAATGAGTATTAATTAAGGACTAAGAAACTAATCTGAATTCTCAGCCTTCTTTCTGGTTAATCTATTTTTGACTTAAATTGTTGCTTGAAATTGTTCAGCATGACCCTTTGTTGGAAAAGATCTATCCTAAGGGGTCTATCTCAGTAAGAGGAATCATAGCTGAAAATCCTGAGTGAAAACACACATTTAATTACTTTTGGAGATCTGGTCCAAGTCTTACTCTGCTCTTTAGCATGTCCTGCTGTATAGCTCTAGGAGTTCTTTGATCATTCTCTTTGCTAACACTCCTTTTACTTTGAAGAGAGGGCCTTGCTGTTTTCCACTTGGTGATAGAACACATATAATTTAGGGTTGCAACACTTCAGTCCTTTTGCCTTAGCAAATCCAATGGGCCAGTGACTGTCCTCCAGCCCTGAGGCCAGCAGCTATGACATCGCTCACATCCATACAGACAAATTCTCTTGTCTGTTCCCTACCACCGCTTTCATCCAAAACAGGGAGACTGTGTTCAGATTGCCCACTGAAAGCAGTCCCTGGCTTGCAGCAACCCTTGAACTGTGCCCAGGTACTGGCTGGGATTGCTGGCTGGCCACGGCCAAAGCTACATCAGGGACGATGCTAAAAGATAAACTGTATGGATGACTGGGCACCAGGGCATGGACCCATATCTTGGTTCATTTTAGTTCACTAATGTAGGCATGGTCTTTTTGGATTTAGCCTTCACAACCGTCTCAATATGTTAGATACAGCTTCCCTGACTTTAGGCTCTCTTAAGTTTAAAGCATAATTATGCTCGCCTCTCCATGCAGTCAATGGAAAGATGTTTCCAGAGGAGAATTCAGATCTCCTTATACACACAAGACACCCACTCATACACACCAAGATATGCAAGTAAACAAAACTCAGCTAAACAAAATACTTGTGATGTAATGAAGGAAAGGGGCAGTAAAAATATCGAGACATAAAGCAGCATTTCTGCTTCAAAAAGATGAAGGATACTCATGATCTGCTTGTTTTCTGTAGGGCTGAAATGCCTTCAGCGGGTAAGCATTTCTGACTGTTCTGGGCAGATCACCACATCATAGTTGCCAGGTGGCTCTAACCTAGAGGAAAGATTACAGACTAGTTTTCTTCATAAATCACTAGGTATAACATTCCAATCCATTCACCTCATCAACTGCTACAAGCTGAATATAAATCTGTCCAAAAAATTTTGGTGCAGGTCATTGGCAAACTCTTCCTAGATACACATATGAGTTGACTGGAGGGAACTTGTAAACACTGAAAATAATTCTTGTCCATCAGCAAAATGGCTAATGTCCAGAAAGTCTCTCTTAGAGCCATTTGTTCTTGTGCCTGGTTTGCTGGTGACTGTCTTTGGTTTCA
This sequence comes from Limnodromus scolopaceus, assembly GCA_028565335.1. Classification (NCBI taxonomy): domain Eukaryota; kingdom Metazoa; phylum Chordata; class Aves; order Charadriiformes; family Scolopacidae; genus Limnodromus; species Limnodromus scolopaceus. The sequence goes on from JAOXNO010000024.1 coordinate 102,665,334, forward strand.
CAAATCCATGACTACTGTCAAACTGGAGTAATTTACGGAGCAAGAACCCTACCATACGCCTGCTGGCAGGTTTCAGGGAAGTGCTCTCACCAGAAGCCTCCAAGTTGGTATTCTGCTAGGTTCAGCATAACAAGAAGTATGCTAGAGGGGAAACTACTTTGGCTAGTAACTTATTTCATAACTGGAATTATGCCTTAAATAAATGTTTATTTAGTTTTTTCTTCCAAGAGAAGAAGTAACAAGCAGGGAACAAAACCTAAAAAAAAAAAGTCTGTAAGCAAAATCTATATTTACTGCTTTCATTCTTTTTTTTTCTTACCCAAATTGTAAGTATAATTTTCTACATAGTACTAGTTTAGCCATTTTCTGAGTAACATACTAAAATCAGTTCCATCCATTATTTTGCGATTGCATCTTGAAAATCAAAACGTTGCTTTGCAACTTGATACGTGCTATTTCAAAATCTAGCTTTTCTGCATGAATCCCTCAGTTTCGCTGCTGTTTTTCTCCTTTTTGAATTATCATCTGTATATTGTTTGCACATCATGCTTGCACCAAATACTGGTACTATGTATTCTGTTAATGGTAATGACTTTCCCACATAACTCCCAAAATGAAGAAAGCAGTAGTTGGTTTCACTAACCTAGCCGACAATGAAAAGTTAAAACTGTTAAATTTATTGTCCCTTTTACAACAAAAGCCTGGCCAACTGGAAATATTATCATGTTTATATATGTACAAGTTTGTGTACATATTTTATATATGAAACTCATATATGAGTATGAGTAAAATTGATGTATGGTTTCAAAACTGATTAGGCATTAAACAAAAATGACAAATTATTTCAAATACGGAGGAAACTAAGAAGTCAAGCATAACTATTTTATGTAAAGGATAATAAACATATGGAATAAGTTAGCAGAAAAGGCAACTGCAGCAAAGCACAGAAATGAGTTGAAGAGACACCTCTGCAGATTTTTTCCTCTTTTTTCTCCTTTCTCTCTTTTATTTTCATAGAAGAGGAAAGGATTAAGAAGCACAGTGAAAAAGCAGGGAAGCAGGCTTAAGATATACTAAAAAAAAAAGCATGCATGTGAGGCCAGATGGCTTTTTCCTTTTTCTTAAAACATCTTATGTTCATGACATGGGCCTCATTTCTAAACTGAACTACAGGCCAGCAAAAACAATTTTTACTAGGGAAATCATCCATGTCGTACTTGTAGAGACGATGCCTTGTTCAGCTGAATCCTGTCTCCAGGTAAGGCAGCCCCGGCCGGCAGCCTGAGTCACGCTCCGTCTTTCCCTTCCTCAGCACCTCCACTGGGCTCCTTGCAGGGCTCACAACCTGCACCCGAAACCAGAGCTATGTTGCATGGCAAAGTGCCTCAAAACGCTCATTGTGTGGGTGCTGTGCTGATTCCCTGAACTCCCACACTCCACTGCTCATTTATATCTCCTGGCTCTGTTGGGATTTATCAGCTCGTTCACAGATCCTCCCTGAGATGTCTCTGCTTGTGGCACCTCTCTCCCCAACAGGGTTGATGTGGGGGACTTTCCCATTTTGGTGCATCACTCAGTAAATTTATTTATTGGATTCAGCACTGTGTGGAGCCGAAGATTTCTGAAATGCATGAACAGAGCATCTCCTTTCTCACAGGAGTCTTCTCACTTCTTATGTTGGTTAAAAATTGTGTGGTAAATCTGAAAACCATGTAGCCAGGGTAGGCTTGCATCGCTCGGAGAGACAGGTTCTGTTGGCTAAGCCGAGGTACCAGCTATTGTTTATCACAGTCTTTTATGCTTGCTTACACGGGTATTCTTTTAGGGACATATAAATGAAACTGTGTCGCTAACTGGTCTGCTGCTATTTTACTGGCTATGTGCTATGCGTGTTCCAGCTGTCGACCATGGAATCAGCAATCTCCATGGCAAGAGATGTTCCCCATATACATTGGATTCTCAGCTATGAACAAGTATGTTTGGCTAAATCACATAAAGGAGTTGCAGTCTGACTCACATTTTTTAAATAGCTGAAAGATCTTATCTTTACCACATGAGAATTTTCACTTCTGGTAAATTATGAATAATGGTATTAAAATACGCATTGGTGTAATCCTCATTCCAGATAAGATCTTGCCCATCACATGGCTGCTTCATTCAAGTCAATCTTCATTCCTCAGGAAATCTTAATATAGACAACACTGGAAATCTTTTAGAAGTATTGAAGTGATTACAGACATCTCCAAACAGATTTGTACAATATCAGCAAAAACAAAAATTGAAGGGGGCAAATTTTAAGCTGGGGTAAATTATGGTATTCAATATATACACAATTGAAAATTCTATTTTAGGCACTACATATGCTCCAGAAAGGGTGGAACACACCAAACCAACTTCAATGCAAAATAGTTTCCATCCCAAAAAAGCCTTTAAGATTTTCATTTGGAGAGTCCTACTCAGAATAAAAGCCATAAAGTAACAGATGAAATATCCTATTTATCTGTGCTAGGTAAGATAAAGATTTACAACTATAGTGTTTATAAGCATAAACAACAATGGCAATACTGATTTTCTTTCATTGAGAAATTATAAGTTATTTTAGGAAGGAGGATGTTCTGAATGAAATGCTCTTTATTTCAGAAAGCTAATGGTAGCACCTCAGTCCTTGCAACAGCAAATAAAAAAAGGATGACCACATAGCCACACATTTAATTCCCTGCATCTCTTAGCCAGTGGCTATGAGAAAACTAAATATGGAATCTATAGTAGTGCCAAGCAATTGTAAACTTGGTCTGAAGAATTAAATTAGCATTTATTTTGCTAAATACAAAGCAGAGAAAAAAAATATTCCTGATCTCCAATTCTCTGCAGCTTTTACTAGTCTATATAAAATTTATATAATTTATATAATTATGTGAAATTTATAAATGGATTAACAAACAGCAGTTCCTAATCTGTACTTGAAGTTTGAAGCATCTTTTTCAGATCTAAAGAAGAGCTTCTGTGTCCCAAAGTTTGTCTGGTTTTCCAACAATACAATGGTCTAAAAATGATAAATTGCTTCTCCCTACAAAGCCTGCCTCAGGTGAATTTATTTAATCCAGGTTCCAATCTGATTCCTACTGAAGCGAATAGAAATCTTGCCATTGCCATCATTATAGCAGGACTTGGCCATTAAATTGCAAAGAGAGCTGTTCCTAGCAAACAAGATTATTGATTACTCAACAGCTTCATTTCTGAGTTGGGAATTAGGAAATTCATAGAAAAATTTGAATGAAAAAATATTTGTGCATTCAAACTAGATTATCCTACTTTTAAGATTAATGGTGACTCAAAGAGCCAACATGCAGCCCTAGAAAGCAAACAAATGACCACAGAGAAGTAAAATGAGCTAAAATATTATTTACATTTTGATGCAATTGCTCAGTGGAATTTCTGCAGATGAAATCATCCCATAAAAGGGGGAAAGAGAAGGTTTCCCTCCCTTCTCCCAGGACAGAAGACAGAAGCCAGGCCTTGCATTTTCATATGACATCAGCATGTTCTCATACAGGGACTAAAGACAAAGAAACAGTAAATGAAACCCCCACAAGTAAACCCCCCAAAATCAAGACAAGGCTACCTGTAACCCTCCAGAGAATTCAGTAGGTCAGCAGAGTGCTTCTTGAAGCTTTCTTTCCTGAGCCTTGTAACTATAAACTGTGGGATGGGATGAACAGATCTGCATCCACAAGCTGCCATATTTCCAAAGACCTTATGATACTTTCTCCATCCCACGAGGTGAATGCTGCAGGATGGAGGTGCCCCACTTGCTCTGCCAAACCGGTCTCATATCAACTGCTCCTCATTCCCATGCAAGGAAACATTATCCTGTATGATACCTCAGTCTGGAAAGCTATGAATTTACATCAGGGCTCAATCTAGCAGAAGCACCGTTTAATTTGTTTTACGCACTGCAGTCCCATTAGGTGTCACCTCTTGAGGTTTAGGTCTGTTTTGTTATGTTGTTTTCACAACTGTAGGACATTCGTGGCCCCTATCTTGTATTTGTGTAGTTGACTAGTTGACTACTGGACTTCAGTAAAGAATTTTGCGTTAGTCTTCAATGACTTTTCTTCACATTTTCCCAGGCTCACTCTCTAGTTTATAGGGATCAGTTTGAATTCTGACACCAGCTCGGTGTGTGGAGCTATTTCTATCACAGTCACCCTGAGGATGCAGTAACAAGCCTCTCTGATTTCCTTCATCTCCATTACTAATGAAGTTACTAAACAATTTACCAGAAGCGGGACAGATCTTTACTGAAGTCCTCTTGATGCATCCTTTCAGTTTAATGACAAGACATTGATAACTACTATAAAAAGACATTTTTTCAAGTAATCGTGCACCCACTCCAGAGTAGTTTGAGTGAAGAACCAGTGGGTCTAGCGCACAACTCATAACATCCTCAAGTCAGTGGCTAAAACAGACCAAATGAACCTCAGCATTTCTTCCCACTGACTATTCAGATACAGATATCCACCCCGTAGATGTCTAAAATTTGATAAGGTGAATTTCAGCTGGTTGTTCCTTTTCAGTTTTCTGTAACCTTATCTGTGCTGTATAAAACGGTCTCAAGCAGCCCCTCACGATTTCATTAGGCCCAAAGCAACCAACTTATCTAGGTACTCTCTCACTTATTTTTGTTTATTCTGGCTTGAATTCTTACCCTTTGAGTACAAATGAGGATTATGTTATCAAACTGAAGTGAAACAGCATTAAATATTTTTGCCTCTTTGCAACTGTCATTCTTGTCCCATTGAACAGTGAACCCATTGTTTTCTTCATTTTCCACTTGCTGTTAATGTGCTTATGAAAAGTTTTATTGTTACACATTTTATTGCTTGTTAGTTTAACTCCATTCTGTGTCTGGCTTTTTTTTTTTTAATTTTCTAATCTCTTCTAGTATTTCAAGAACTAACAATTGCTGCAGCGGTTGGTCCTTGCAAAAAAGCTCTGGAGACTGATCTAATACACACCAGAAGCTAGACTTGTAAAGGTCTGTAGGATATAAAGGTGACAGTTAACTGCTACAGATTGGCTGGAAAAAGATGATTTAGATAACAGAACATAATAAACTGTAGTTCCAATTTGTTGACATGTTACAGTCCCAAGTGCTGAGAACCTCTGGCTCCTGTGGAGCACCATGGAGGATTGCTTCATGAGAAGTGTTTCCACTGCTTGCAGTGAGATTGCCATTCGGCAATGGAGAATTTCTTGCAAGAAGTCAGGAATATTTCAGCTGCTGATATGAGCATTTTCTTAAATTCCTGGAACAACGGAAGTCTAAGAAATGGTATAGCACAAGTATCTACCACCACTGACACCTCTCTGTCTAAGTGTTGTAATGTCTTCAGGAATGAGTGTAGCTTTGACAGGTAGAGACAGATACCAACCGTCATGGGATCACTGAGAAGTAGAAAGACAAATACGTAGATAATGATTCTCAAAATAGTAATGGACAAATAATAATGACCTAACAAACCTTTTGCTTATAGTAAGATCTATAAAAGCTTTTGTATTTGTAAAAATCTTAGCTATAACCAACAAAGAACAAAACACCTGTTGCTTCAATTTGACATTATATACAACTGTCAAGGTTCTTTCCTGGATAATGTAATTAATAACTGCAATTACTCTAAACCTGTCATAAAACTGTGGAGTTTAACTAGACTATAAGGGGACATGTTATAACATTTAAAATATATTTTATTAGATAATTCGCCATCAGTTATAACTGTGGGATTTCCATTGTTTCAGCTGTGTTTGCAATCACACTAAGATCAATATTGCATTTAATTTACACCTGAAAATGCAACTAAGCGGGAAACAGCCAAAGGGACTTTGATTCAGATGACATCAGAAGAACACCAAGGTCTAGATGTCAAAACAATTGAACGAAAGTAATAGACAAGCAAAAGGAACAATTAACAGCACTCATCATTATAATTTAGCTAACTGTGGGTTACAAGAGCCTTTCTTCTGGACACTTTTCAATGACATTTTCAAGTCACTGATCCCATCTTCCTCCAGTCAGATTTACTCTAAATATAAAATTGTTTTTTACAACTTTAGATCAGTAAATAAGTGCATTCTTTTCCTATATTTCTATTAAGCCAAAAAGTTTTCTAAAATGAGAATATTCCCTTCATTTGGGAACTCTCTGAATGCATCATTAGGTGCTAAGAAACAATGTTCCAGCTCTAGGACTATTTGCCAATGCAGACCAGTTACAATGACATTAACTGTTGTTTATGTTATATGAGAAACTATCTAAAATAAGTGGTGTGATCTGTTGACTTCAAACTTGATACATGTGAGCAACACACTGCAAAAAAATCTTATATTTTCTCTCACAAAATACAAGGCTTGACCTGACATTGGTATAGAAGAGGTCTTGCATTTTTTTAAAAGAAACACATGTAGTTCAGGATTCTTGGGCAGAATCATATAAAAAGATCTTGAGCTGCTCACACCAGCTAGTCCCTTCTCTGTTGTTAAAAAAGGATTCAGTCTGTGAGAGAAATAAGCAGTTTTATTAATGTTTACCTCTCTTGAATGCAAACAAAGTAAAAATAAATCAAAACACAAGTGGCTTGTATGTGTTAAGTCTTGAAAAGGAAAGTAATGCTAGCAGGTTTTTCAATGGAAAACTCTGTCTCAAAACATTTTTAATGAAAAGCGTGTTTGATTAAGATGGAATTTACCATGAATAGACTGTGGAAGCCCACTTCTTGATAGTTCCCTATACATATGGTGTGAAAGTAACAGAAGAAGGAAAGGTACGAGCCTGTGTAGCTGAGGATTAGAAAATATATTCAATTCACTTCTCCTGCATTTCTCAGTAGGCTTGATTATATTCCTGTTGTTCTGCATGTGCTTATCATGTTGCTGAGCAGGTGCCTTTTACTGGGAGCAGGTACCTTTTACTGGTATTTATAACATAACTTGGCTTTCTAACACTGAGAAGTGGACAACTGCCTAAGGAAGCTACCATATCTGCTCATCTGCTACTTGATGCCTACCACATGTATCCTACTGATACACGTTGGGGAAGTGAATGCATGATGATTCACAGAGCTCTGACAACAGACATGGGAACAAATCCCAGTCCTGAAGCATTTGAAGGGAATGCTTCAAGATTTGTGACTGAAGAAAGGCTCAGAGATAGCTGGCAAGGTGCGTGCTGAAGCGAGCAGTCGTAATATTCTAGGAGGTATATTTTTGCACTGAAAATATACAGAGAAGAGCTGGACAAGTGGGGACCATAGCTGTAGTACTAGTAATGGGGTGAGTTCTGAAATGCTCTTCCTGGGAGTCAGACTGTTTATAGAAAAGTCAGCTCCTTTACATGTGAAATGCAACCTCTTGCAGGAAAGGATCATGGTATTTTCCCTCATGCAGATCTCCAGGAGGCACTCGGAGGCTCTGCAACGTTCATTTCAGTGTGCTGGGGACGCTCACTCACAGCCTCCATCTCTTGTAGCAAGTGGCATGCAAAGCCATCCCCTGACTCAGCTGCCGCAGCCTGGCCACATCCACACTCTTAAACCCTCCGAACCAGGGTGGTCACATGTGGACTTTCTCACGTGTACAGGGTCTGTTGTCGCAGGCTGAAAGCCTGCCAGAGGCTCTTCTATCAATGTAGTAGTACAGAGAGTTGCTTTCCAGAGCCAGCACAGACGTTGCTACTCCATCCAGCACCAAGTTCCCTGTGAAGCCAACAGGAAGGATTGCCACCCTTTAATATAAGAGCCTCCCTCTCATGTACTAAATGATGTCAAAAGCAAATAGGTAGGAAATAAGGTCTTCTTTTTACTATTTTCTAGGAATAGTCAAATACCATAAACCCAAATTCTTGTTAAATACAAAAAAAATACTTCCGGTGAGCATAAAACATATAAATCAGGTCATGGTCAATTCTGATGAAATGGCAGCAGAGCTCGTGCATGTGACAAGGTGATGCCTAATTGAGAGGTGTGCTGTCTACAGTTTACAGAGAAACCATCAAGGTGATGTTACCAAAAAGCAACATAAATGGAAGTGATCAGAAGGCAAGAAAATAGTCAGAAAAAACCAAGAGGAAAAAAAAAAAAGGAAACATAGTATCCTGTAAAAATCAAAACAAAACCACCTTTCCAAGGAAAAAAGGCAATAAACAAAAAGGACAGAATTTAGTACAGATTAACAGAAGATGATCAGGAAGGAGAAAACAAATGAGACTACACCCTAGGACCAACAAAAAAAATGATAAAAGAGCCTGCAGTTAGACTCATGGAGTTGATTTTACTTGCACACCTAATAGCTAAATATGCAGTATTTCTCTGAAAAAACTTTCATGAGTCAGTGGAATGAGAACAGAGTGGAAGATGATAACTTCAAATAATGAATGCTGATGTCATCTGAGAAAAATCTTCACTTATTCCTCTGCACAAAATTTAGCCACTGGGCTGTTGTAGTTAAAATAAAAATACTTTCCACTAGACTTATTTTATAGTGAATTATAAACTCCACAAGAAGAAGAACCGAAGCCAGTGCCTCTTATTCAAGACTGGATGATGTGTGTTGCTCTACAACTCCTGTTGTGTTTTTAATTTGCTTGAATTGATTTGTCTTTACTTGTTCATCTCCCCGTGTATATGATCTCTCAAAAATCCACTGACAGCAGCCACAGGCTAACCAAGAACAGAGACACTGTTATCAGGAGGGAAAATAGATTGTATAAAAAAGAGCCTTTTACAAAAAGAGAAAATATCATTGCAAAATATATGATCCAGAAGAGCTTACAGCTATCTTACAAAGGAGTAGGTTGATGGCCTAAATCAACCATACCGAAATCCATATTGTAGCAGAATTAGGAGACGATTTTTATGCAGTGTGGACTGCCCAGGGATCATGGATTTAGCAAATAATCCAACTTCTGGACCACAGGAGACTCACAGATTTTAAGAACTCATAGAGGAAAAAGCTCAAGAAAAATCTCAAGAAGGTGATAGAAGGTTTCAGCTCCTTTCTGCTTTTTGTGAACACTTGAACAGTGTCAAGGGCACTGTTCCCAACAGAGTGAAACCTGCCATATGTTAGCACTCCCTAAATGTGTAAAGATATTCACCTCTGGCATGAAACATCTTGGGACAATGGGAAGTGTTATAGTATCGACTCATCTTGAGTAAAGAGAATTTTTGTTTTACCATCTGCATTTAAAATGGAGTGGTACTTAAGATTTGCAAAGAAGATGAAATAGTAATGACGTGTATGGACCCCGTGCTGTTGCATTGGGCCCCACAGTGTAAGCCGTGTCCTTATGCCATTACAGTCTAAAACCAGTATGAATTGTCAAAATCCCAGCAAAATGAGCTTTGTGCTGTATATAGAGAGGGTATTCCTGCAGTGTCTGGATGCAATGGGAAGGATGTATGTGTATTTAAGGACCAAGATTAATTCCAGGCTGTAGTTCACAATATCTGGAAATAAGTCTGATACAAGAGTTACTGGTCTCAGTGTTTAATGCCAGTAGTCACCAATCCCCTAGGAGAGACTAAATACTGCTTGGCATGTCCACTCTTGAAAAACCTCATAATAAATCAGAAAACACTGGCAGTGGGCCAAATGTATAGATGTTAACTTCCTGAATCTGGCTGGATGTTAGTCGGTGCCCTCTGAGCGCTAGTAAGGGCTAGCTTCAAAGATACAACATTATCTCATGTGCCCACCTGAGCAAGGCCCTCTCAGAGCCTGGCTTTAACTTCTTACTCAGCATTGGAAGACCTCTGCAGCTTGCCTAAGGGAAGGATGACCTGGGGCTTCAGCAGCCCTTGTCCTTGCAAAGTACAACCCTTCGGAAGTATTTTGTGGGAAGGGCCAGACTGGCTGTTTCAAGGGAAGGCACAGAAGCAGTAGGAGCGTTCCAAGAGCAAAGCTCCACCAGCCCACCTGAGCCCAGCTCACCGCCTCCCCCCCGGCGCTCAGCAGCGTGACCCAGCGCGCTCGCAGCCCAAACGCTTTCTGTTTAACTCACCCTTCCTTTTCCTGCTTCCCTGTGGTGACGTTCTTGCAACATCTGGATCTGTTCTCAGTTAAGGACAGGAAAAGAGTGGAGTGGAGTGAAGCTGCTGTTATTAGCCTTACACATCAGTGCCACAGAAGATCACAAAGAGTTTGCCTGCATTTTTACATTGTCAGTCTGCATTTTCACTGTTTTCTGTCTCTTCCAGTTCCTGCAGACCCCCCAGCTGCAAATAAGTTCACAATAAATCGAGCTTTTCCACCAGCCACAGAACTTTGAAACTTAGAAAACTTCTCAGGCTCTCCATTTACCATATAAGCTACAATAATTCTTGCTAAACTTTGTATTTAAAATAACTGTACTGTGTATGTATATTTCCCTGCATTACGTAATAGGAAGAGAGATCTGGTATCTAACACAGGGCTGAGTGGTGTGGTTTTTTTCAGTGAGCTACAATAACTCCATATGCCAAAACATTAAAATAGCTCCAGTTTTTTTGTAAGTGGGAATAAGGCATATGCAGCTTTCTCCATATGAATTTTTAACCTGCTATCTCCCAAGTTCCTTATAAGCAATGTGAGGATGTAAAACTTATTCTTGCTCAAACAGAATTTAATCTTAAGATGATCTCATGAATATTTACCAAAAATAGATTTTTAACTGGCAACATATATCATACCACCTTGTTATAATATTTTTAATAACAAGATACCTAAGCAAATCTTGATACAGGCAAATGTTAAAAATGGGTAGGTTGATTTAGGCAACTAACATAACAATTATGCATTTTGAAGTTTTATTTCCTTAAGTCCATATATCCAGCAAGGTAAGGGTTTGCAACACAATTTTTCATAATGAAAGCAAATTAGCATATTCCTAGATAGCATGTTTGGTTACTGAATTTTCCCCCTTAACCTTGTGCTAAAATATGCTGCATGGAAAATGCTGCAACTCTTTAGCCAGCAATTCTTAATTTAGTTTACTTGAGGAAGCGTGCCTGCTTACAGTTACAATTACTACAGTTGTTTTGGCAATAAAGCCCAATGGAAAGCCTGCTTATAATTTAGTAAGCATCTTCCTCACCCACACCATCTCAGAGTTCAAACCTCTTCTCTGACTCTCTCTGGTCCTGTCTACTGCATTCAAAGTTCTTGGTTTTTCATTTGAGATTTTATCCATTTCTTTCCCACTCACTCAGCATGTGAAGCCAGCTGGGAAGCGTAAAGGTGACCAAACAGGTTATTGAGAAGAAGCTATGGGTCTGAGACTTGGAGGAAGGGCCAGAACAGAGATTTATGGCCCCTAAGCACGAACAGAGGGAGGTGGTGGAGGATATAAAGGAGCAGTAACCCGCTGAGAAACGTGCAGGCAAACATTTCCCAGAGGAGAGGAAGCCAAATTTTCTGAAAGGCTTTTTGCAGTGTGTTTTACTGCCCTAGATGCACCTTTCTGTGTGTGCCCACAGAGTTTCCTCCTCCTGTCTTCTCCAAGCTGCCCTCCCGCACCCCACTCCCCAAGTGGCCACTTTCACTTCATTTTCAGTAAGAAATCAGTTAGTTCAAAACAGTAAATGACAAAAAAAAATGTTTATAAAATATCACAGTCTATCAGTAAAACATTCCCAGTCCAAAGCTGAGTCATCGTGGCGAGATGCAGCCAGATTGGCTTCCATCTCAGCTCCTGGGCTTAATTTCCCATTGGCCAAGTGCCTTTGCAGCTCTGAGTCAGTTAATGAGAAAACACGGGCAGAAGAGATGCAAACGGACAGAAGCCCAGCTGAATTTGGACAAGTAGTTTTATGACGCTATCTTCTTACTTCTCCACTCCTCTTGGCTTTTCCTTGCCATTTCGTTCGCTTTTTGTTGTGTCACATCTGCATTCACTTGGGCTCCCCTCCGCTGGCATGAAATGCACTGCTGCCATAGCTGAAAATGCTGAGCCAGCCTCAGGGGTCTTGTGAAGAATGTTGCTCCATTGCTCCATACAATTTAGCTCAGGTTATTGCTTGTAAAATAATCCTCTTTTAAATACAACCACCTTACAACCACTTTACAGCCTCCTGTGGCAATGAATTCCACATGCTCCTTAAGGACCCCATACTTCATTTTATTTACCACTCTTTGTATAGTTCTGGAACAGCCAAACAAGGAAAGACACACGCACATTTATTTTAGCATTTTACTCTATCTTCCACATTCTTAACCCTTTCAGTCAACCACCAATTACCAAAGACAATTGCTATTCCCATTACTATTTTAAAATTAACCAACAGTCCTGCAATCATTTAATTGACAAAAAGGGTTCCGATAGCCTTCTTTGTAGTGTTCATATGATATGTCTTATGTGTATGCAGTTATGATAACTGCATTTACTGATTAAATAAAAATTCTACATTTCCCTTTACTGACTTATTTTAAATAATTGAAATTTTTGTTTTGAGAAATACACACTTGAATTGGTAGGATGTGAAACAAATAGATGGCCCAGCAGTGTCTAATAAATGTGCCATAGTCCCTTCCCCATTGTATTTCAGTTGTCTAATGTGAATATGAAAGTGTTGTAATTCATTTTCAGGGGGATTTGTTCAACTAAAAATTTCAGGACAGTTTTCCTACCAGAAAATCCACCTTGACCTTCCTTGCCAAGACCCCTGTTGAGTGAATTTGAATAAATTACTTTACCGGCTTGAGTTTTCATGACAAAGAGAATTGAAATAATAACTTCTAATTTGACAGTATATATTTACACTTATTTATCTATTTAATCTTACTCTTATTATGTCTGATCTCTTCTTCATCTTCCTCACTTTAACACAACTCATTTTGAGCTGAAAAAAAAAAGACCATAGGAGAACCACTAAGTATGAAATCTGCCAAAATGGAAAGTTCCAGTATTTTGACTTTTGCCTTTAAGCAACTTGAGCTCTAGCCCTCTGGTGAGCGTGTACCAGTAGTCTCTGATTTGGTCCGTGGGCAGACACGCAGCCATACTCACCAACAAGGTGGCCTGAGTATTGGAAGTGGAAGGTGACAGTTTAAGGCAGACTCCTGTGGAAACAAGGATATGTGTGAACTGGACAGCACCAAGAGGAGATCCTCCTAGCCATGTCATTAAAAGTGTTAGAGAACTGTTTTGCCAGGGCTCAGCCCAGGAACAGATCTCATGTGAGAAATAGAACAATGAAAAAAGGATCAAAGTTGTCATGCATGAAAAGCAGACAGTGATTTCTCTCTTTAAATATACCCCTATGCTGCACCTAAAATATCAAACTCCTGACCATTGGCTTTATAATCTCCTGTTCTTTCCACAAACTAGTTTTTACATTTCTTCTACTTGAATTCTCAGTGTTGTTTGGTGTTGATTTTCCTTTTAAGATTGATTACCTTTGACTCAATAAAAAAACATAGTCCCTTCAGAGGAAGAAAATCATATGTGTCTGTACCATACTGTGCAACTTCAATTATAGCAACAACAACAAAAGGCAATAGACAGCTCACAGTCATTCCGAGTACATTTTTTTCCTATTAAAAAGACATTAAAAATATTAATTCCCCACATTCTCAGTTTGATTTCCAATGAAAAGTACAGTTGATTGAAATGTTAATGAGGGGAAAAGAGGAAGAGCAAGGAAAGGATTCTATGAAGATGGTTTTGCAAAGACATAGAAAAAGCTAATTATTAGAATGTCTGTCATCAAACATTATCATGTCTGTCATCTGGTGGTACAAGAAATGCTGTGTGGTGACCTCCTGGTGTATACTAGAAATTGCTCACTTGCCTATACAGGAACTCATCTTAATTTGATAAAGATGACTAAACTGCTGTAAGGATTTTTTTTTTTTTTTTCAAATTCACTCTTTTCTTCTTAATTCTCCAATAATAAAAAATTAGGGGGTTAAATATTTATTTACTTAAAATCACCACTGTTTTCAGGTTGTGGATACTCTCTGTTAATATGAAATGTAAACACAAGTCATAACACTTGACTTTCTTATAATTTGAATTTTATACCTGGCTAGAGTCTTTTTGGTGGTAACATGGAGTCAGCAGGGCTTTTCTTCATGGTTGTATTTTCAAGGCTGGGGCCCTCATAATGTTACAGCTAATTGTCCTAATGACAACCGAACACAGCAGCAAACCCTGCTGTTTCCTCTTAGCCCACCTCCTCCTTCTCCAGGTATCTGGAGACATGTAAAGCAGCTTTCCTGGCAACGCAGCCATACAAAGAGCCAGCCTTTTCTGAGATTTCAGTGTGAAATACAGGAACAGAGGCCTTAACTCTGTTCATAAGGGTAATGGTCTCTAGGCTAGCAGTATAAATTAGCAGAAGGCAAAGTTAAATGTGGTAAGTATGCAATTACTGAATCGCAGCTTTATTCAAATTCTCCAGAAAGACAGTTGGAAGTGTTATTATTTGAAAACAAAATGAGAGACTAAGCGCCTACCATTTCCCTTTGCTAAGATGGAATAAAGAGTTTAAATAGAAGTGTAAGCAAATCAAGTTGATCTATCATGCCTCTGGAAAAAAAAAAAAGTTATCTTTAATTTGACAAGTATGATACAATTTGGAAAAAAATTCCACCCCCACTAATAAATCTTAGATGTGAAATATTTCCTGTGTTGCAGCAAAGAATTAACATTTTCCTGGAAAGCTTAATCTTGCAAAGATGTATTTCTGTGTGGCTCATGAGGTTTTGATTTAGAGAGCAAACATCCATAAGTAGAAGAATAAAATCTTCATCTAAGGACAAATCAGCCAAGAAACTCTCGTTTACTTCAAAAATGTTGGATCAAAACCTACAGTGGTTGTATATGACCATTTGATAGAATCGCATTCCATTCCATCCATAGTAAATTTACATTTACTATGATTCATCTATCAAATTTAATTATGAGCAATGGCCACTTCGGCACTCTCTTGAGATCTTATAGAATTGTTTAAGTTAGCAGGGAGTCATGAACCTAATAATAGCTGAGGCTTCAAGATGGAGATGGATACACAGCTTCTTTTTTCCAAAAGCTTGCCTGCAAAGGGTTCATGCTGGTAACAGTGTCTGGGAGAGAGCATAGCCATAACTCCCCACCATCAGCCACTGTCACCATATAATGGTGGAAGGCAGAGAGTAAGGTGTTTGTCCCCCCCTCACATGCAACCTCAGGAAAGCTCTAAACAGCTTAGAAGTAATAAAAGATGAAATTTTGAAATGCATGTAAGTTAATCTGAAAATTAAGAAAATCTGCAAATGTGAGAAAAGGGCAAATGAAATCTGATTTTCACATGGCCAGTGTTAAGTAACTGATGCTAAGCCCAGTTTGAGGCACTTAATGTGTTTGTTTGCTTGTATTATATCTTTCACATCAGCTAATCATATCCTCATGCTTGCAGAGGTGGAATTTCTCATAATTAGTGGAAAATATAACAGCTTTATATAAAACAGACCTGCATTAAAAAGTGTTTTGACACTTCCACACAGGTTACAATCCTGATAACTTTATATGGAAACAATCCAAGCCTGGCAAAGGAAAAAAAATCCCACCAAAAAAAAAAAATGTTTGATTTTTTTTTCTTGGTATTTAGATGTTTTTCTATGGCTTTTTTTGAGATCTGATTTTATAGCCTTCTTCCAGCTGATTCTCCATACACTTTAAGTGTTGGCAAATGCTGAATATATGTAGGTCAAAATCACTCTTTTCAACCATATTTCATTTTATATGCAATGGCTGTATATTAGAATAACAGAAAAAAAGCAGCTTAGGCCCATAGAAACAAGGCTGCTCTTGGACCTGCAGGAGATCCCTGTGTCCATCAGCCTTGCAGGAGATCTCGATACCCTATACAAAAATGTGAGCAACTTGTTTTGGGAAAGGCTTTTATTAAACACCCAGAGGTGCACAAAGGTGTGGGGTGTAGACCTGTATTCTTCTCTATATCAAGTCCTCATTCTTATAGGGCCTTAGTTTCGTGTTTGCAGATGAGAAATATTGCAACTATTGCAAATCTTACAAACATAATTTGAATGTTAATTAACATCAACTCAGAGAGAGTTGTAATGGGTGTGTAACTATCCATGAAAACAGACTGGTAAATTAGAAGTATTCAATGCCTTATAGGAAGTGTTCATTGCTTTCTAGGATCAGGGTTTTGATGTTTTTGGTTTTTTTCCCCTGCTTTTACCTTGTACAAATAGTCTCTGAAAGCTGCCAGCCACTCCCTCCCTTTTCCCTTCAGGCTGTTCAAATCCATCTAGGAGCAGTGCTCATGGCTAGAAGTGGAAAATTGTTTCCTCCATTGGAAACCTACCCCAACATGTGGAGGACGTGCCTTGTCATCAGGTGGGCAGGAGAGAAACTACAATTCCATTTATACAGCAGAGATCTGAATTGGTGACTTACCACAGCCCCTGCCCCGAGCAGCAGCCAATGCAGAGCTTACTCAAAATGACTAAGGTGGAGTATGTCTTTATAACTCTGGACACTTTGCCTCAGCAAAGCTTTTGATA
>JAOXNO010000024.1:102681978-102693865 GCA_028565335.1 Limnodromus scolopaceus
CAGAGCTTACTCAAAATGACTAAGGTGGAGTATGTCTTTATAACTCTGGACACTTTGCCTCAGCAAAGCTTTTGATAATGGTCTCCTAGGGAAACAGTTTGACATGGTCTTCTAGCAAGGCAGAGTTAGAGTTGATTGACAATTTACATAAATCACTTTTCTTTTGCCTTTAGAAATGGCCTTTCAAAAAAAAAAAAAAAGCCACTAGAGTTCCTACAACTCTTTTCTGTAGCATTTGTTTTCAAGATAATTACCGAAAAAATGGTTTAAGCACAAGAAATGTTCAGGTCAAGCAAGAAATTTTGCAGAGAAGTTATATAAAAATTTCAACTTCCAAATGTCACAGAGCAACACACCCCCATCCCCACCCATCTCATCACCATGGACACCAGAAGGAAACCCTGTGCTTGAAAAATCCACACTTTAGGATGCAGAATGTTTTTCACATGGTAGATAAATGTACTTGGCCTTTTTGTAGTAAGGCCATTTATCCATTCTATCAGTGAAAATAGCACTAATTATATTTTCTTGCTTTTCACAGTAACTAAACTTTATGAACAGGTGTATTAAAATAGACAACTATAACAGGCAAATGTGGAAGTCACACTCAAAACCCCATTCACTTCACTAATTGTAGATGATTATTATAAAAATGTGTTGATGCTTACTGTGACCTGCAAAGGGAAAATAGTGAATCAATCAAGATTGCAATTATGCTCTGAACACCCTTAATAATCAGACTAAGATGGGCATTTAGCAGATAATTAATATAAAACACACTGGTTTGTCTTGTTTTTAAACAGACCCCACAGCAGTTTTCCATCCTGTAGAACATCACCCTTGTGCAAGTTTCCCCCAAGCATTTCTCCAGTAATGTAATACCACCCTGGAGAAGTACGAAGCCAGTGAAGAGAACAGATTTTCCAGACATCCCCTTAAAGCAAAGAAGTTAGTAGTGGTTTGCTTGTTCGAGCATGCTCTCTTCAAACAAGCCAGACAAGAAGTAACTGCCTGTGAAGAGATATCCACCCTTTGCAAAAAAGAACAGCCAGTTGTGCAAAACGGCCAGCAATGACCTAAAAAATGCCTGAAGGATTCATCCTCTTAATAACCCTTGTGAGCACACTAAAGATAATTTAAACCTGGGCTCGGCAGTGAAACACTGAATTGAGTGGTGTTTTGCCATAGTCAGAAAAATTGTGTGTACTTTACCATAGTGGTCTCTTCTGCAAAACAGTGGTGAGTAACTGACCTCTGTGGAGCCGTACTTTCACGATAAATTTGCTCCTTTTCACAAATTGATTTTAAGTTCAAAGAGATTTAAATCACTGTACACTTTTTCCCTTATATTTTTTCTTTTTCATTTATTACTCTTAGGTTGCCATCAAGGAACTGTATTGAACTGTGTTAAGTTGTGACTAGTTTCTCCCACCTCAATTCTCATTTTTATTTTCTTTAACCACTCTCAGCTGTTCACATGCTTCCTTTGCTTACAAAAAGTTATGGAAAAGAAACAAAACAAAATAAAACACTGTAAACTGGCCAAACTACCCTTTCATATGTTAATGGAATTCTGAAAAGTTAGAGATTTTCAGTTACTATTTTTTTCTTTCTTCATTTCATACCTCACTGCAAATTAAGAAAATTTTGAATAGATATATTCTATAACACAAAGAGAACATAAAAAGTGGAGAAAAACCCAAACACAATACCACCCTCTCAAAAAATGTCAGGCATGTTTCGTATGAATAGATTCAATGCACAAAAGAAAAAACAGACTTTAAGAACATTTTATGAAAAATATTTGACAAAATTTTCAAGTGTTATGAATGTTTTCTTTCATACAATTATTTACATGTCATTGTTCACTGTTCAAATCACTGAAATTGAACAACTGAGTTATTCATGTTTCATGTCACTGGAAACAGAATTAAAATTACCTAGCAGTCTTGGGGCAAACACAGTGAATTTATTATGAGTAAATAGAAGATGCAAAAATATAGCAATGCACATACAAATTATCTATTTTGCTTATTTTGCACTTGCTTTTTTGGTTATACATATAGCATACATACAGATATATTTTAAAAGTCTCTAAAAGTATCCTCTCTTTTGGAATAGCATGAGGAAAAATTTTGCCTTGAAACTCATCTGTGCATAGGTTGAACAGATCAACGGCTCCATCCCTTCTGCAGCACGCAGCAGCTAAGAGCTCTGGTAGGTTCCCCAGCTAACAAGACGGGGCCACATCTGCTCTCACTCAGGTGGGAAAAGTTCCTACAATATCTGAATTCCAGTTGTGCCTGTCTCCTTTGCAGGTAACAGAGAAGGCAAGACTTTCCCACCTTTCATATACCTACAAAGCTGGTAGGTAAAACAGGTGAGATTTGTCTTACTTAACTTCACTACTTAGAGTGAATTTTACTTTCTGCTGAACTTTAGTGATGATGCCCTTCTGTTACCAAAACCTTGCTGCATAAATTTAATGCAATACTCAAAAGAGAGAGTCACTTATTCGATAAAAACCATCCAATGTATTTTAGATATTTACTTTATCACAAAAACCTTAGGTTTTGATGAATAATATCCCAGAAGCTTCTACTTCTTTCTACTAACTGTGAAAATACCCTCAGTAGCTATTCAGATGGAGACATTTATACTGTGAATCTCTACAATAATTGAAAGATATTCTCAGAAGTCAAGCACTTTTTACTGAAACATTTTCTTCTCTCAACTAATCAATCCCTTTCCAATGGACTGTTCTTGATAGTATACTTCTAGATGCTTTGTGATGCTTAATTATAAATGAGATGATAGAAGTTTAATCAATTCCGTTAACAGACTATTTCACACTCAGATTGGTATCATGTTAAAATTTGCCTTGTAAGATCTAAGCTAAATATTCACCACTTGTTTCCCACACAACTGTGAGCATATTTTTATGAAGTGTAGTTTGCACAGTTCCCTCCTTGAAGTTGCCCAGAGCTTTCAGGTCTTTATGGACCAAGAGACCTAGAGAACTAAAAGAAAAGTAGTTGGTCTGCTTTTCCATTTCTGTGTAATTCAAAGTTGCACTAAAATGACTACTTAAACTTCCTCAGAACGTGAGAAATATGGGTCGGGACCTTCAGGAAAGTGAGTCAAGCTTTATGAGTGATTTTACAGCGCCATAGTAAGAGTCAGTGTGCTGTTGGAACTATCCCCTTCACGAGACATATAACGGAGATCATGGTTTCTTGTGGCTATTGAAGGCTCTGGAGCCTTTTTTCCAAAAAATGGAGGTGCTAATGGCAGTTTTCTATGCTGCCCAAGTTAAGCAAGAACATCCTGGTGCAGGACACATATGAAGCATCTAAAGTGACTGGAACTGGGTTTAAAACTATACCTGAAAAAATCCTAGCAATGGCACAACAGTGAATTTTACCTTTTAACCAAGACAGAGACTAAATGACTCCCTAGAGAGCCTTTGCAGAGCGTAGTTGATGCATTGGCCAGAAAGGGAAGAAACATGCACTCTGGTGATCAGTGCTGTATCTCTTCTGGAAAGATGTCAGTCACCAAATATGCCAAGGTGCCCACAAAGACAAAATCCATTAATGAAAATAAGTTCCAGCCAGCAAATAATGTCTTCTGTGAGTGAAGGAGTCAAGGGAATTACAATTGTAACTTGTGTTTTCTCTTGTTTTTATCTCGTATCTGTGCTATACAAGGGCAAGTAAACTGCCTCCTTGGAGAGTGATCAGCTGCTAGAGAGCCTTGCGTTGGCAAGGTGGGACCAAGCGAATTACCTCTGCAGTGTTTTCCATTCCAACAACAGCAGGACAGAGGTCCTGGATTCATTCCCACTCTTTAGGGTCCCCTTGGTTACTATGTGAGCAAAGAAGTGATGAGAAGATTTTAATTCAAGATTAGGAATTTCATGCATTAACATAACGGTTCTTCAATTTGCTGTTCAAAACATGAGTAAATGGAGAACTGAGAGAAAAACAGACCTTTAAATTAGATCTCAAGAGGAAGAAAAATTTAATCCCTGCACTTTGTAAATAAAGCTGTCTATTCCAGCCATTATATTTGCTAAACAAAGAAAATGATAACACACACTTCATACACAACTGATTCACACATCCTGACTGACTCTTCAGAGCAAATGCTTTGGGTCTGTGTGCACACGTTTGATGAGTGATAAGGGTTTCTCCCTGTCTGTGGTTCTGTTGAGTTTCATGAACTTGAATTAACTTGGCAATAGTATCCCTGAGATCTGTGTAGGGCTGGAGGCAATTACTTCCCCTCCCCTATAAAAAGAATTTTGTATTGACTGTACAGTTAGCAACAAGGATGTCTGCACTGTCCTGGTTCATTTTCTAATTACAGCTCAAGATGAGAGAATTTGAGAGAATTTAAGAGAATTTGAACTGTGCTTAGGAAAAGACTGATACAAAAGCTGCTGGTTTTACTCTGTAAACTTTCACCAAGCAAAAGGATGTGAAAATTACAACAAATCCAAGCAATTTATTTGGTGTGGTTCAAATTACAATATCCATGCAGATCTACATGATAATCCTTTTCAGGTATCTTGTTGTTTGTAGCTTCCTGTTCAGCCTTTTCCCCCTCAAATTTTCGTCATTGCTTGTAACTTCCTGGCTTCATCACGACTCTTTCTGACAAACCTTCTGTTGCTGCAAGGTGCACAAACATGCATATGCAAGGAAAAAGAAAGGAAGAGGCAAGTGGTTGTCAGAAGTATGCTAATTGCTCTAGTTAATGTATGCACTATCTGCTTTCACATTAAAAGCATAGTACCAATCATTTAAATTCAGGTAATCAGTAGGATTGTGAGAAAAAAACAAAGTAAACACCTGGCAAGGCAGTCCATCAATTTTTCATTTTTTTAAAAATTGTTTTCCAAAACAAAAATATGAAGCAGGTGAATCCTTGCAAGGTCACCAGCTTAGGAAAAACTTCTAAAATTTGATGACGAAATCCACAAGAAGAAAAGATTAAACACTTAAATACACAAATTTTTTTCCAGGCTCACAGCTTTTTCCTTTTCTTGGCTGCTGGTCTCGCTCATCTAAAACAACTGTGTCAAACATACATCTCAGTGCTGGCAGTTCAGAGGCTGGGTTTCCCTCCCACGACTAAGTGAACAGACGAATGGCAGCGAGTTTGTGACCCTGTCCCAGTGGGAAAAAAGAGACGTTGGCTTACCACGTTGGGAATCGGTGGTGAATTCCTTACTGCAGCTCTATTAACTATTCTGCACACATTTATGGACTTCACGAATGAGAAAAGAATATAATTTTTTTGAAAAATCTGAATGGATTCAGTTACTGATGCTCTCTCCCTCTCCCTCTTTCTCACTCACTCTGTATGTATATATATGTACGCATGTTTACATAATTGCATGCCTTGAAGAGGACTTCTTAAATACACAGTTAAAAGCTTGATAGACCCAAGTGCAAATCAGTCAGAACTTTTCACAGGAATTTTAAGTTTGATAGGAAACTTGACAGCTACTTTCAAAAAGTGAATTTTAAAATTTTAAAATAGAATTGTTTAAGCGAAAGGGTATCTTCCTTTTAGGGAAGGCAGCACAAACACTTAAGTGTTTTGTTCAAGGTTCTATTATTGTACATTTTAATTATAACCTATTTCAATTTATGTCTACTGAAAAATGTCTCAAACTCTGTGAAATACTCTTTCTTCTATGCAGATTTAATATTCTTAAGTACAGTAGAGTTACATTTATTTAGAACCATAGGAGGGCAGCAGGAAAGGAGAGGGGAATTTGGGGACAAAGAAATACTAAAATAAGACCTTTAAAATCAAATACTAAACATTACCGTATCTTGATACAAACTCCCCATCCCTAAAGTTCATGTACATCCATCCTTCCAAGGTAATCACACAGTAAGATAATTTCTTTTTGTCCACACTGTAGAACAACTGACGTAACAAACCATAGTGGGAAATGCTAAAAATAGATAGTAACCAAAAATGTAACTTGCTGTTTTTTCTTTCCTACTCTCTTGTCTTGCATCCACATGCCCTTTTCAATTGCTTGATTATTTTTGCTTGTTGCTTTTTGCTTGATTATTTTTGCATTGTTGTTTTTAAACAGCATGAATATAGAAATGTTTCCTTGGCCTGCCTTTACATATATGCATGTACAAACACACACATATGTATATATTGTATATAAATCAGTGATAGTATCTCATTATCCTCATCACAGTCCTACAATAATACATATTCAAACAGAAGGAGAATAATACATTGACAAAAACAAAACAAGACGAGTCTCTAGCACGCAGTCTGAAGGGCTCAGTTGCTTATTATACAGAAAGCCAAGGTTAAAACAAATATTACTATTGTGATAGCCTCTTTCTATCTGCAAATGCCAGCACTGGGCTTGGTCTCCAAAGGATATTTCAGGATCTTACAGGTTTTGCGTAAAACTGATGTGGAAGAGGGGGTGTGCAATGGCATTTAACAGAAAGAGCATCCTAAGTATGCAGCTGCCTACAGAATTAGGGTGGGGACTTGACTGTCAGTATATATGAGAAAAATGTGATACATGGGCAAAGCCATAGAATGAAAACGAGCGCAGTTATTTACTACAGTAAGGACCATTCCTGCTCTCAGCCCTGTGGGGTAAGAGTTGCCCACTTTGTTGCAATCATACGAGAGTTTTGGAAGCAGACCAAATACAACTTATCTGGAAAGGGTGTAAATGTCTAGAGAGTTTGTTTTCATCATAGATCCAATTTATGCCATCATAGAGCCATGATGCTAGACTATCTGATAGGACACCATCATCCATAATGACTTTGTTGTTTTCATGCCCTCTAGAGAAACTCAGTCTAACCTACCTGACAACAAAAACAATGCCAAGAAAACACAGGTTTGAACCCAATCAGCTGTGAGGTGCTGGCCACCTGCAATGAGTCATAGCATTTGCCCAGCATCTCCTGGCTCTGCTGGCTCCAGATGCAGCCTGTGCTGCCCACAGCACAGCACCCTGGATGTGTGTCCACTCCGTACCCCGTGGCAGAATCCACACTTGCACTAACCTCCCAACAGCCGAGCAAAGCCTGTTTCCAGACCAAACCAATACAGCTGGTAATCGGGAAGGTAACTGTCACGGCCAGTATGAGTGCTGAAAAGCATTTGTTGGATTTTGGGATGTGCTGAAGTGGCTTTCCTCTGATTTATGCAGTGTGCATCTTTAGCTGCCCTTCCCCTGACAGATGAGTACTTTTAAAACTAAACAAACACACAATGTGTCCAAGTATGTCATCAAATGACCTCCTGCTACCATTATTGATGAGTTACACCTGTTTGCCAACAAATACACTCCTTATCACTGTCATGTGAGTAATCAGGTAAATGCTTGAGTAAACAAGCCTACCCAGCTCGAGGCCCTGGCAGCTATCTCAGCCGGATGCAGATGAAGACCCTCTACAGCTAGCCCAGAGGTAAGGCTCCCCAGAGACTTGAAGTGGCAGAATTTCATCACTGGTGGTCTTACCACACTTCTAAAGGGCTACTGTAAGCACTAAACTAAATTTAGAAACTAGAATTTACAGATCACAGTTATCTCCATTTCAGATGCTGGCATGGCACAAAAAAAGAGACGCTTTTCCCCTCCACCCTGTATTCATAGCCACTTCAGTAACGTGGTCTGAGTACCTGGGGCAGGCTGTAAACAACAAACTGCATTCAGAGCAAGCTGGAGTGCCTCCAGGCCTGGTCTATGAGGACTCTGTGTGGGCATAGATGGTTTTGGGGCAAGGGTAAATTAGCCCTTCTGCCTCCATGGGAAAAAAGGCACTCACATCTGGTGTTCACCCCCATGTGAGGGTACCTGAGACATGGGGGCTTTACAGCTGTCATGGTATTCCCTGGAAACATCGTGACTGGAGACAGCGGTATTTGTGAAAGGACTGCCTTGGGTAGTGTGAGAACTAAAGAGTTAGATAATGCTTGTATTTAGATGGTGAATGTTTGTCGTTGATGCACAGAATAAAGAAAGAACTTGAGAGCCCAACTGAGCAAAGAGAGGAGTCAGGGTTTGGCACCTCCAAGGAAACACACTCAGAAAGAGAATGGGCAAGAAAAAGGGAGTAGCAGGACTCCTTCCCCACCCAGCCCAAAGCATGTCAAGAACATACAAAGGAGCAATCTCTGTCAGCCACTTTGTGCAGTCTTTTTCCAAATATTCCCAGAGGAAGTGTGGCTCTGCCCTGCCCCTGCTTTAGCCCCTGTCTAAGCAGCACCATTTAGCAGAGTATCAGCAGAGTCAAGGTTGCTCGCTCTTTCTTTCTTTCTTTCTGCAAATTATTGCTGACTTCACTACTGAAAATGATAGAGCAAAGTGTTTGTTTTGCTTACCTGCTCAAAGAGCAGGTAAAATATTATCTGAAGTTCACACCACAAATATATTTTGTTCTTATCTTTAGTAAACATTTAGTAACAGTGAAGCTCTCATTATCAACAAGAGCTGTGTACCTAAATCCCTTCCCTCCCACCCCTGATGTCTTTTACTCTGGAGCTGATAAAATGCTTTCAATTGCAGAGGTTTACTCACAAAAAAAGGTATAGACATGTGAAAAACGTGTGTGTCAATTGTGTGGCAGAGACACTGTACATTGCATTAAAGGGCTCATACTAAATATTGGTATGAATGATTGGAATACCAGAATGAGAACAGCTTAAAGGCTAGTGTTCATTATTGCAGCATCTGCTAGTGTTGCTATAAATAAAGGTTTCTAAACAATTCCATATTATGAACTCCTAATTTCAGGAATTTATAACCTAGATGTAAAAAAAATTCCTCTTAGCTGACGTTTAGAAAAATAACAGATTTGGATATAAATGCCTTTACTGTGTACATACTTGTATGTACAAAATCTCTATTGGTAAATCTATAGTTTTCTATCTATCTATCAAAAATATAGGCCATACTGGTTTCAGAAGCTTTTTAAAATCAGAGAGAAGACACTTGAATTGTTAACTGATGTTTTTAATAGTAAAATTCAGTATTGGAGATTTGTTTTGTTTACATATTCAGTGATGATGTCACATTTAAAAAAAAAAAACAAAACCAAACCACAAAACATTTTCTCACATCTGAAAACCTGGAACTCCTTGGTAGTTGCTCTGTAGCTCTCAAGTGGAAATGAGCCTGTCCTCTCTGTTTCTACATTAAGGTTGGAAATGAATTAGAAACAGCACATAACTGGGTGTTATCCTTCGTGCAAGAGAGGCTCAGGAGTGTTCTATATACTTAGAGATCTTATACTTCTCTATACTTAGAGATTTGGTGCTACAGAACAGGTACGAACATTCAAACCAAACCACTGTTTATAAAAGTAAGGGACATACTTGAATCTCTAGGTTTGTGTATGTTTACCTGTCCTTCTAAATTAGTCAGAATACCCACCATAAGGGACACGGTCGTGCTATCTCTCCACTGACTGCGCAGAAAGCCAAGGTCTGGCAGCCCGGACAGTGGCAGGGACAAACCCTTGACCACAGCCTCCAGCACAAGAGTTAACAGCACACACGGCACCTACAGCAGGTGGTGGAGGAACAGAGCAGTCAACATCTGCTCAGGTTTCAGACCCAGAAGCCCTTAGTCATTGTGTGGATTGCAGTAAGGTCTCATGGGAGCAGCACACATCCCGAGAGATCTCAGGAGATGGTAGCTACCACGCTTGTGTTTTCTCTTCTCCTATGCCTGTTTGTGTAAATCAGTCTTTGCCATTGATTTCACAGGGACTAGCATTTTACCCTCTCTTACTACTGTCCTCTCAGCCTGCTACCTGCACCCTGCTCAGTAAATTCAAATTTTTAAAATTGGCAATAAAGGACATATTGAAAGGTCATTTAATAGCATTTAATGGCATTTTGATTTGCTAGATGCAGCAAAGGATGCAATGGATTATACAATAAAGCAGTGCAAAAGGCAAACGGATCTCCTGCAACGTTCACTTCCTGAATGTAATGAGATTTTTCTCCGTTTATGACTTGTCTTAACACTGGAATCCAAAAACTGCAGGGAACAAGTGTCTGTAGTCTGATTGACCTGACCCTCAGGAAGAGAATATCGGCAAATGTAGCTAGGTATGAGAGTCATTTCTAAAATCAGCACAGGAATTCAGACAACTTACATTGAAATGGGATTATTTCAGACAAACAGTATGACATTTCTTTGCTTGGAATTTTGTGTGACATGTTTTTAACATATCTCCTATTCAGAAATATTATTTAGTGTAAAATATATTTGGCTTCCTGCAACCTTTTAATAAATAGTAAGCAAAACAGGAAAATATTTGCAGTAAAAACTAAGAAAATAGGATAGGCTTAATAATTCTCTTTAGACTGTCAGATAGCAACAAATCAGTGGGGGGGGGGGGAAAAAGAGTAGACTGATTTGAAAAAAAAAAAAAAAAAGAAACCTATATCAATTCAACTTCATTGTTGAAATCCACTGGGGAAAAAATGTGGTTTAGCTACTAGAATTAGAAGTACCCTTCAGGTCTCATGTGGAAGGAAATACCTGTGACCCATCAGGATGTGGAGGGTCAGGCATTCTGATTGCAGATAAGGCTGAGCGAGCCAGCCCAGGGTGTAGAAGGTCAAAAGAGAGAGGCGTACTTAGCACTGCACACTGGTTTAAAGAGCTGCTTGTGGAGGTGTTGATATAAATAGTCCCTTGCTTTTCACACACCATCTCCATATCCTGCACCGGTGCTGGGAGTAGCAGAATGAATGATTTCGTGGGAGGGGAAAAAGTGGGAAATGAAGGACTTTCTATTAAAGTCTATTAAACAAGGTGAAGTTGCTTCACAAAATAAAATAAAGTAAAATATGTGTATTTTACCCACAGATATCCAACTGCAACTTTAGTCATGCAGTCAAGGAGTACCAAAAATGGACAGTTGACCATCCTGGGGAGTCCAAACGGTATGCAATTCAGTCAGAAATATCATACAGGCAAAAAAAAAAAGTTAGCAAATGTTAAATAATGCAGATAAGGGGAACGTTTCCTGGCTGAATCACAAATTCCTCAACAGCTAACATTTATCCAATTTTTCATTCAGAAAATAATATTCCTTGACCAATTCTACTTTTCATGCTCAGCTTTTAGAGTTTTAAAACATTTTTCAAAAGACGGCTGCTTTCCTACACCTCTAGCAGGGTCTATCCCTGTTTTGAGCATCTGCTTTCCTAGATAACACATAAAAAAAAAACCCTTCAAAACAGTCAAAGCATTGTATTTTCTTGAAAAATGGTTTAAATTAGGAATTGTTCCACATAAATTAATACAACTACACAGACAGAGCCACAGCTCACATCTTTGTATTCAGACTACTTATTTATTATATTAAACAGTTCTACCTTCTTCCTCCTCATGCCAGGAAAAGGCTCGAACTGGACATATGTCTACAAATTTATTATGCAGATAATAAACTGCAGCATTTTTTCGGTTGGGGTTATGATAGCTTCTCAGTTTCATAAGCAAAGGGGTACAGATCCTATCAAATATTTATTCCTGCTCCTTGTACGTGCTGTTCATCATCTAATGAAACAATTTGGAATAGAAGAGTATTTGGTCCAGTGATCATGAATTTTGTGTCAAAGTTATCATTTCATAGCTTGAATGCTCAAACAGTTGTTGTTCGTGTTCTCGGCTAATTGGAGAAACATTTTCTATTTAATTTGGAAAACTTGTGATTTCTATGACAGCCTCAGCAAATATTCTTTTGAGAAACAGGACGGGTTTCCCAGCATCAGAGGTAAGGGAAGCCGTATGGCCCTGCAGCTACAGAAGCAATTTTGCACTGGATAGCATTCCTACTAGTTGGCAGTTTTCAGTGTG
>JAOXNO010000024.1:102693965-102707784 GCA_028565335.1 Limnodromus scolopaceus
GAAGCCGTATGGCCCTGCAGCTACAGAAGCAATTTTGCACTGGATAGCATTCCTACTAGTTGGCAGTTTTCAGTGTGCTTTGCAAAAGGGAATTTCTAAAAAAAAAAAAAAAACCAACAACCAAAAGTAATGTATGTTCATATGTACTCAATACATGAATGGGAAAAGTGGGGAAATGAAGGTCAGGAAATTCGGAGCACGAGTTGAAACTCCCTCTCCATCAAATAGAGTAAAGTTGTTACAACCCCAGGCAAGCACTATTGCAAGAGAGATGATGAAAGCACCCCTGTGCCCAACCTCTCTTTACTGCAGCATCCCTTTTGTGGTGCAGGATCGGGCTCTGCAACTCCTCCACGCCTGTGTGCTACACAAATAAATCAGAGCACCCAATGCAATCTATCATCTTGTGCCATCTGGGTGACCCAAGCTGAATGGGGACGTGAATTAGTAAGACACTTGAGGTGGTGACAATGGGAAGCTCACCCTGAACCAGTCACTCCACCCTGCGCTTTGCTGGGGTTGCTGGTTGCTCTCTCTGGTTGTGCCTCTCCTTGAGCAAGAAGTGGAGCTCAGGGAGCAATATTTGGCAGTCTGCACATGCCCTGCCACGGTTTGGATTTGGCGTTAGGTCGTTTGGCTAGCAGAGTTAATGTTACTGCAGAATAGTGCAGCATTAAAAAAAGGGGCCGTGAAAATATATGACTATTGATTTGGTAAAGGAAAGTGAACGTATTGGTTAAATGCATACTCTGGTATGCATGCTTTTGTGATAACAATCATTACTTATCCCTTAGACATTTATGGCTTCTTTAGAAATTTCATTGTTACATAAATTCATACTTGGGCACCTTATAAAAGTAGAGTTTTTACAGCGTAATAGTCCATAAAGAGAACACAGTTTCAAGAAGTGGACTACAGATTTTGTGGTTTGCCATCTTAACGCAGTGCCACACAAAAAATACCAAAATCAGGTTTTGAGACCTTGAATGGCTTTTCTTGATGTGAAACCAGGCCGCCTTCCTTCCTAAAAGCACTCTTTGAAAGTGGATCATTAATTTGATATCAGGTTAATCCACCTGCTTCCTCTCCATATATACATTTGGTGAATTTGAAAGCCTTTCTAAAACATTATTAACAGAAAATGCACTGTGAAATTCAGAAGGTTTCCAGTACACAGAATTTCAGCTTTACAGTTTTTCCCCTCCAAGTGCCACAAGAGATAATGTATTAATCGTTTGCCAAATTCCTATTTTTCAAATCCAAGTTGTTTATTTTTTTTTTAGTTATTTAGTTGCATGAGGACAGAAAATGTCTTTTATCACTTTCTAGTGCATTTCATACTTGTTTAAGATAAAAAGCAGAGAAGGCCAAATGCTCAGCAAATTAGAGGAAAAACATTCACTTTCATGTTGTTTACAAGGTGAAGTTCAAACCTGCAAAGATATTTTAAGGTAAAAATACTGTCATTCACTTATATCTAGTAAATATTCCAGGCAGACTACTGTAACAAGATGGTTGCATATCATTTTGAATAACTTGTTAATAAAGCCAGTTGTAAATTGTGACGGTGGCTGTGCAGGATAAGTGTGAATCTTAGGCACTAAGACAATAATTAGTATTAAAAGGAGCTGCGGCTCAAAAGATTTACTACTGTACTTCTAATTTGTAGGTAGAGTGTATAACAAAATAATAATAACCTGAACTGAAAATCCACAACAGTTTTCATACTTAATCAAATAATGCTACATTAATTACATTTGTCATAAAAAGTTAATTCCTTGGAAAAGCTGTTTAATGTTTATAAAAAGCCATTATGAAGAAAACTTCTTAACCTTATAGCATTTTAGTCACCACTAATTGTTGAGTTCTGTGTGAAACAAATATTGGATGTTTATGGGAATTTCTTATACCTTTTCCACAGCGCTCCAAAGTGAAATTGCTGCTGGTAAGATCCTATTAAGCTCATCTGAAATGTAGCGACGCCAGCAAAAAACTGTGTTTGTGAGTTTTTAGGTACGCGTAGTTGTTGTATTAGGATCCTTCAAAGTTTTTTTTTTTTTTTTTCTTATGCTCCATTTACAAAGGGGCAAATGATTGAATTTGCTTCACTGAATTGAACTTATACAGCTTCCTGCTGAGTTCTGGGGAGCATTTATGGAACACCACCTGGAGGGCAGCTGCTCTTTTCTCCTAGCCCTGAATATCATTAAATTTCAGCAGCAACATGACACACTGTAGAAAATTTTGTTTTAAGGCTGCACTCTTCTGTGCTGTTGTTGTCGAGAGCAGAGAGAAGTGGGGGGGCATTTCTGGAAAGAGAGAGTGATAGATTTCATTCCTCGTCAGCAAGTGCCCACAACCAGGAAAAGCAGAAGGACTGGAAGTATAAAAGGAACTCTTTTTTTGTTTTCTTTTTTTTTTTTCTTTTTCTGGGGCAGGGAGCCTCTTGGAAGACATGTATTTCAAAACAGTACATTGTCTTGGTGTAAATATAAGTACTTATGGCCTGTGCTGAAGCATTCACAATTTAACTTCATGTTTGAGCTGCAGAATGTCTTCACTTGAAAAAAGGAGAGCAATTGCTAACCTTATCTCGCACATGTGGGTGACATTGGAGCTGCCCTAAGAACTCATTTTCTTGTAACTATTTGCTTAAGCATTTCACTACCAGATTAAGCCTGAAGACAACACTGCAGTGAAGTGCCGTGGAACACTGCTTTATGTCTGTGCCTTCCAAAGGGGCTCGGACCGTCTATGAGTTTTAAGCATTTTGAACAGGGTTTGGTTGTTTTTTTTTTCATTACAGTTAAGAAACCTTTTGTATTAGGAGCAGGGGTAAGACAGGACTGGCTTATGGCAGCTCACCTCCATTGCTGTGCTTCAGGTTTTTTTTCCTCTCCTCTAGTTTCCAGCCTTTAAGTGCCAAACCCAATATGAAGATAGGACTGTGTTGCCCCAGGAATTACGGCGTATGGCCCAGCTATCTGTGTGCTTCCCATATTCCCTGAAGTCTATGTCAGTCATCTTGCTGATGGTAACAGGAAGCGTGGCACAATGATCAGAAGTAACAATCTATATACAGTAAATGTTATCAATGTGATATATCTGTTCACTGCCTTCCTATAAAAATTCAGTGTTTTTCAGTGGAATATGACAATTAACTCCTATTTCTGCACATTTTGACCTCTGCATTTCTCTCTGTCTTTCCGTGTTGCACCTTTTCTCCTCACGTTCTTTGCTATCTGCATCAGCTCCTGATTCCCCTCTTTCCTCCTTAGTTCACCATTAAAATGCTTAATAGCAGCACTAGTGTGGTCTTCAAAATGAGCTGGAGTTGTACAAATGAGTTGTACAAATGGTCACCAATTAATTGTTCATTGCAGGGGGGCAGACTAGATGACCTTTAAAGGTCCATTCCAGCCTAAACTATTCTATGATAAATATTAAGTGTTTTGGGCTCCCTAGGGAGACAGTGAAACAGCAACTGTACCTGACTTGAACTAGGTGGCTTAACAGTACAATCAAGACTGGCTTTTCCTGATGACCACTGGAACGGATTAATCCTAAGCTTTCTTACAGGAAGAAAATTTTGTATTTGAAACAAATTTAACTCTTGAGTATTAGTTGAAGGACCTGATGAGGATCAATACTGGCAAAGCAGCTCTCATCACTGAGATTACACTGAGTAGGAGTCCTCCAGTGCAGGACCAGCACTTCCAGTTGATTCAGAATCCTAGATTTAAATACAATATATATATTTTTTTTTTCTCTCATGGGAACATTAGCCATTCTGAAAACCAGGAGGGGCCCAGGTAGGAAAGAGGCAGATTCTAAGTGGGAGGTGAGGATGCTAAAATGCTCTCTGAAAACACACCATATTTTCCAGAATCAGGCCCACAATTTCCAAGCTCAGTGCTCAGGGAAACTAGAAAGGCTTTTTCTATATTACAGGAAAACTCATACTTAGTGGAGCCATTGAGTTCGTCTATATTTCTTCTGCCACAGCAATCTTGCTGGAAATGAAAACCTGCATACTATGAACACTAAATAATGGATTTTCAAACTCGCACTGAAATGAAAAAGATCTTTCTGGGTAAGACTGGTGTCTAGGTAAAATGTAAATTCAATCTCTCTGCAAAGCAATTCTGAATAATCAGAAATGCATACAGTCACTAAAATACATAACCAGAATAACACAGAAATTAAACAGCATGACAATGTATTTATTTTTTTTTTTTTGTGCTTGAGAATTGAAGTAGATTGTTCTCCCAAATAATTGTCTATTTCAAGAGAAAACTGTTCACATACAAAAAAAAGCATGCTTCCATTTCATATATCTCGCTCCTTGGGTAGGCTCCAATTCTGATCTTTACCCTGGTCCAAAATGGGAGCAATTGCATTGCACAAGCTGTCTTTTCAAACGTGACTTCTCAGCATACTTATTAATTTAGTCTCAAGACAGTATGGTGAAGAGACCACGGGACTGTAATGGGGAGAATTTCGGGGCTATTCCTGTTCTGCCAGGCTCACTGTGTAGCCTTAGACAAATTATCTTAGCGCTGGCCCAGACCTTCCTTTCCTGCTTTGGTTTGTTGATGCCGAAATTGCCAGGTGAAGAGCTTGGAGAGCACTCTGAATTTGTGTATAGCTGGTCACCTGCCCCCCCTCTTCTCTTGTAGTGTGGGAAGTGAAGAAGAAAGGCGATGCAAAGGTATGTGGAAGGGGTTGAGCAGACCTCTGTTAATCTTATTCACGAGAGAGGTGATTCTTTATAGTGAATTTTCCCTGCAAGGTGAGGAACACACTGCACTGAGTTTGTACGTGATCTAAGGTTTTAGGTATGCACTCAGGACTCGGGGCAAGTCTGTACTTAAAAAACAGTTCCCTCCATACACTGCTTAACTGGCAGTGCAGATATTTCTCTGGGTCACACAGGCAGTCAGGTAAATCAGCCCTTTTCGGGTAAAGCAGAAAACAGAAACTGGGAAGAGGTTTCTAGCTTCCCGTACCATCCTTTTCTGACCAGTGCTGATGGTGCAGGGAGAACCCCAAAACTGGAGCTCCCTTCTATAAATTGCTGATAGTAATCCCTTATCTCAGACTTCACCTTGTCACCTTGTGAGATACCAACTGCCGTGCAATTGCAAGTACAATTAATTATTAATTTCTGGTTTATTATTGATTGACCATTTTGTCAAACAAACTATATGATAACCTGTAATAAACTTTTTCTATTTGCTGCTCTGACTTATAATTCCTAGTGAGGCAAAACTGAAAAAAAATAATATCAAGTCTCAGCTTACTTACAAAGATCATTAGTAACCATGTCTTGTATGCAAGAACTGGATTCAGGCCATGCTGACACAAGACAATCAGTTTTCTATTCTTGCAGGATGCTGTAATGAAATGCCTGATTTGATGAAGTTAGAGGCGTTATGATATTTTCATCATTGTGTAATAAAGCATCAGGAAACCTTCAAGCCTCTAATGTTATTGAATACCTTAGTGGTGTTAACACTAACAGTGTACAGTTTGCAATATAAGGGAAGGAGGAGGAGGGAGGCAGGTGGACAGTTTCAACTTTTGGATTAAGGTGAACAAGCTTTTCCAAATCAATGTGTTCTCCACCATCATTAAATGACTGCTACAGTCAGGGTTTTGAAGGCACCTGGAACGTCCTAGCATATTCATAAATAAGAAATAGTGGATGGAATAAGTAATTTTTTTCTCATTTTCACTACAGAGCAAAGGTTACTAGAGGGAATGGTATGCTGGTTTTTTGCAGTTACCCATTTTTTGTGAATATTTAGTAATATTGCTTTATATTCTTTTAGGAACTGAAGGAACACAAGGTGATTTCCATAGGAATTAGTAACATACTTTTATATGCATATATATTTGCAGTTCCATAGTGTCTTTTATTTAAAGGCTATTACCCAAATTTACAAAAAATTAATAAAAATGAAAAATTAAAACCAGTATTAACTGAAGTGTTGCTTTCCCAGAGTCCCAGTCACACTCAGCATATTTAATTCATTCCTGTGAATTCAGTGGGGCTTTGTGTAGGAATAAAAGAAATAGCATTTCTATGTGCCTTCATTGTTTAGCTACTGTACAATTTCTTGTGACTGCTGATATTATTTATAGCTAGGAGGTTTGTTTGTTTGTTTTCCATTTGGAAAAAAATAATAGTCAATGAAACATTCGTTAAATTTATTTCTTTTTAAAACAATGGTAATAGAAAGATTTACATGGGCATAAAAAAACAAGGACATAAAGAGCTTTGTAAAGATCTTCATATAACCTTTTTTTCTCCAAATATATACAACCAGTTGGAATGTTATGTGGTTTGCTTCTTTGTTCAGTAATGAAGCTCTAATTTCCATTTCCACTGTACAGCTGTTGCACTTCTTTCCCTCGGATTTTGCCAGCGTAAGCCCAAGCTCAGGGTTGCCAGTGAGAAAAGTCTGCCTGGAGGCAGAAGTCGGGGCAGCCCAAGAAGCCCACATGCCCGGCTCTTCCGAGCCCAGCTCCGCCGAAAGCGGGCAGAGGTGGCTGGGATGGGAACACAGCCAGGGCACCTGGTGGATGCGCTGACTCCATGCTCCGTGTAGTTCCTGTGCTCTAAAGCTTTACAGCTCTCTGGGAAGGAGGTTGCCCTGGACAAAGCCAGCACACACACCACCAAGCTCATCAGCTTGGGCTTCAGACATCACCCACAACGCTTTCGCATCTGACAGATGAGAGAGCACGGCCGAAGCCAAGCTCTGGGTCATTCTCTGGTGGGTGGCTCCTGGCTGATCCAACAGGACAGGTCACACTACGGCCATGCCCTCAGGTATTTTCAATTTTGTGATTAGGAAATGACATAAGAGTAAGTGGCATTTAGGGCAAGACCCTTCTCAGCAAAACCCCTGCAGAATTTTGCAGAATCCTCCTCACTGTAAATTAAAAGCCCTGTAAATTAAAAATCTTTTGGGCATTTGCTGCAGAGTGGCTTTTTGCTTGCCCTGTAACGGCGCATACAAAGGGCAGCTGATCAGCAGGTCCCAACCAGGTGAGCACATGGGACATGAGACCTGGTAAGTGGTCTTTCCTGCAGGTCATCTTGCTGCCTCCTTCAAGGCAGCGGAGCCAAAGAAAATTCCCTGTATCCATTTTATAGGTTCACATGTTATTTGGTTGTAAGTGAGGGTGAGGCCAGCTGCAGCCCTCCGCTGTTCTTTAGGAGGAAGGAAAAGGTAAATGATAAATCTGCGTGTCTGCGTCCATTCAGCTGTGAACACACTTTATACCTCTAATGGCTATGTTGCTCTGGTGTCTAATGCATACATTCTGTTATGCATTTTTTCATGTCCCTGCTAAATTTTCACTTTCTAAGAAGCCTGCTGCACTAAATAGACTTTCCACCCCCCTTAAAAGTAATTAGAAAATCCAATGCAACAACTATGATTTATTTAAAGATAAAAAAAAGCTTTAAACGTATTGCATAAATTAAGTACATAATGTAACAAATCCTATATGAGTTGTAAATAGTCTCCACCTAAGCAGGTTAACTGGCACGCGTGAGTGCAGAATGTTATACAGTGAAACCTGTGTGCCCTAAGAGACTACCCTAGGGTACTGACAAATACTTTACAACATCAAATTACCCATATTAAGCAAACTGGTTCTGCAATTTAACCAGAGATGGCCTATAATTGGTTCAAGATACAACACTTTTTCCTAAGAGACCTGCTAAAACATGGATTTCAATTTCTATAGGGTAACAATATAAATATACACTATCATGAATAAACTGTCACTTTGAATTGTTTTGAATTTTGTGGAAGATTTCATATCAATCAAAATAAAACTTGTTAAAAATAATCATTTTCTTTTTAATTTCATGTAGCTGCCTGCTGAATATTTAATTAAGTTAAAATTAAAATTTTGTGTTAAACTCAGTTATTAAATTTACATATTTCAAGTTTTCAGTAGAAAGAAGTAAACATTTCCATTTAAACAAGCTTAGTGACAGTAATTTCTGATACCAAATAACCACCATATAGTCTCTTATGGGATTCCCTTCACTTTTTTTTTTCAAGTACAATTTTCAGACACTTTTAATAAGAGACACATCTCTTCAAAATTGTTCTCCTGCCCTAAAAAGCGATTTGGTAAAAATGGCACTGGGGGCTCTGGATTCATTATCACACGGATTTTCCTACCCGATGAGCTCCGTTTGCAAGTAAATTTCTAACTGCCAGCTGCACAAACTCAGCCTGAGTCCTGGATCCCTTCCATCTCATGCATCACCACCAGCAATAAAAATCCTGTACGCCAGAATATGCCCTCCATGGCATCTGTGCAATCCCAGTGCCATCCGTGAATTTGCACAGGTGTTGCTGGGGGCAGACGCTCAAATCAATAGGGTTACACAGAAGTGGCTGAGGAAATCATCTGCCAAACAGAACTACTCCTACTACAATGATCTGTGAGATGGAAGGGACCCCCTCTGACTTGCAGAGACGGGTTTCAGTCTCACAACCAGGAAGA
This sequence comes from Limnodromus scolopaceus, assembly GCA_028565335.1. NCBI lineage: Eukaryota > Metazoa > Chordata > Aves > Charadriiformes > Scolopacidae > Limnodromus > Limnodromus scolopaceus. The sequence goes on from JAOXNO010000024.1 coordinate 102,702,504, forward strand.
AAAACGTGTGTTGTCTTGCAAACAGAAGTTCTGAGAGGGTTACGATCTAGGTGGAACATCCCAATGCCATTTTTTATGCCATTTCTTAGAGCATAAAGTTGTTTGCAGTCTACATGACACCCAAAAAACACATTTGGATTTTTTTTTTTTTTTAAGAAGTTGCACTTTGCAATCAGGATGATATTGTGAAAAAATTTAAGTGATACATCTTGGTATCTTAAAACGTCTCCTTGTGTAAGATGGGTATGTTGGGGCTGAGAGGAAGTGGCCCATCCATATTGTGCCAGTGAGACAGGACTGTCATCCAAAAACGTCTTAGGGGAGGATGGTGGAGCAACAACACACTCCAGGATGCCAGACTTGGACACACAACATAGATGCAAAAATAAGGTTACTTTCTGCTCAGTTTTTGGCTCCTGGATTGTTTCAAGCCATGCACACAATATCTGTGTCTCGAGACATCTTTGCTGACCATGTCTTTACAAACAGCGGTCACACGTCGTTTCTGGAGGTATCTACAGGCAGTGAGCAGTTCAAAGGCAGTTCTTTTGTCAGATTTCTGTTACGTGACCAGTAGTAGAGTTGTGCATCGGCCGACGAGTAAGCTGGATACTGGGCTCTGGCAGAAGGTGAGCTAGGAGGAGCTGCTCCTGTTCCTACTGGCAGCTCCTCTGGGCTCCAGCTGGACCCCTCCAGCAGCAGAGGACTACACCGCCTGGAAAGGTGCTACACCAGCCAGCCAGCACTCCACCCTCCCCCTGCCCTCACCAAAGCTGTAGATGATGCACATACTTTTGGCAAAATAAAGGTTTCGCCACACAAAATCAAGGTCAAGTACATTTGGATGCCTCCGTATACATTTAGTTTCAAACTGGATGTAAATTAAGTTTTTCTGGATTTTGAGTAAACTAGTTTATCCCCTCAAATGATTACTCTGTGTCAATTAAATGACAGCACTTCACCTCTCACTCTGAAATTCAGTTGTTTCATGTGTCAGCTCCGGGCACCTACATACTTTTATTTTCAAAACAAAGCCTTTGTGGAAACCACAGACTTACACAATCTCAACTCCAAGAGCGTGCGGTAGCTGGCGTACCGCAGCTGAGCAGACAGGAGAAGATGCCATCTTCCTGGCGATGACAAGGAAGTTGAATTTTTCATGTGAATTAGCAGCTTAAGATACAAACTCTAGTGAAGGCAAGATCCACCAAATCATGAAAAGCAGAGCCGGTCTGCCTTTTCACGATTTTACCCTGCGTTAGCTGGCAGGGGGTAAGACCACAGCTTATTTTTTGCCTGGTGACTGCAAGACTCGAGGAATTTATTCCAGAAAAGATCCCTAGGAAACGTGTCTGTGATCTAACCTCGGGTGTGACCCCTCCGTTCAGAAATCGTCATATGTTTCCCGTTAAGACAAAACCCTCTTGGCGCTGCAATTCTTTCTTCCTCCATTTTGGACCTACAGCTTGTGACTGAAACCACTTCCCACACCTTGCAGAAGGTGCGTAACTCCGGTTTTCCCACACATTCCCCATGCAAAGTCATTTTGGGCTCTCCAGACAAAAATCTGCAGCTCAATTCAGAACAGGCATGAAATAAATAACCGAAAGAACACTGCACTAGTAATACTATTTGTGTCCAGAGTTAGCCCAGTAAAAATCTTGGCGTTTCAGTTCACTGAAATCCAACACAGAGAGAGGGCACTATACGGCGAGGTCATATCCTCTGCTTTTTCTGAAACACTGTTTCTTTCACAACAAACTCCTTTTTGTCCATATTTAACTCCTGTTTGGCAGTCAACATCTTGCAAGAAGAGCATCTTAGAAAGATGGATCCCCTCAACTTTTTTCAGCACCGATGGGGGCAGATGTAAGCACATTCAGAGGGCCTACGTTCCCGCGTGAAACATTTTCTGCCGGCTAGCTTCAGGCCTTTGGAGGCATCTCACCAGCTTCCAGGCCGGGAGACCTCAGTGTTGTCGCTGGTATTCTATATTCATGCTGCACTGCACTCAGGATGACGCTTTCCCCCCAGACCGGAGCAGTAGGAAGCGCAGTGCAGAGGCAGACCCGCAAATACAGCCTCCCTCCAAGAGGGCAGGCATTAAAAGCTGTCCGGTGAATCCTGTTTTACCTGTTTTCTCCCACTTCCTGGGGTAGCCCAGCCTTCTACTGACCTAGATAATGAAAAGATGATTATTCATTTGAATTTCAAAAGACCGAGTAGTGGGCTGTTAGCTCTAACTGCTGCACTCTAATAGGAATATACAAGCATGCACACGTACAATTATTGAACTGGTTTTAGAAAATTATTTCATTTTAACAGTAATATCTACTTATTCATGTGCATGTTTTAATCAGATTTCTAAAATCCTCAAGATACCTTTTTCCTGAGCGTGGCTATCATTTATCAGTCTGTTTTCAGCTTCATTATCTTCCTAACACTACCCTTCAAAATAAAACAAAAAACAATCAGAACATAACATTAACAAGCATGAGAAAACAGTAATGCTGTTTGGATTTAAAAGATCACTTTGAGGAAAAAATTGAAATGCTGCCAAGACACTTCAAAAAATGACATATACCAGAAAAATAGAAAGTTATGCGATGCCCGTGGTATTAATATGCTCCTTCACGAGGACACAAATGAAGAAGAAACATCCCAGATGAAGTTTGTTGTAACAACAGTGGCAGCAATCTACACCAAAGCTTTATTAGAAATGATCTCTCCTGATCTTAATGTGTTAAATGACAGATGATCTCCAGAGGTCCCTTCCAACCCCATGTCATTCTGTGAGTCTGTGATTCTGTCATCGTGGTGGATGGAGCTCTAGTCACCAAAATGTCTTATCAATATTGATGATATGGTTCCCACTGGAATTGACTGAAAATTTTCCAAAATAGTTCACGGCTCCTGGAAAATGCTGATTCCACAAAACAACACTATTTAATGAAAATTCTTTTTTGTTGTTGTTGTTCCTTTCATAGGAAATTGAGGAAACATTTCATTCTCGTTTCATCAGCTTCAATTCTTTGCAATTATATGGTATAATGAAATCTCCCATAAAAGTTGAAATACTGAAAACAAATTAAAACACTTTGGTGTGTTTCACTTTGCAAAACTACACCATTATTTCTATCTGGACTTAAAATTCATGAAAAAATCAGAATTTCTCATAGGGACAATTTTTTATTTTGTAATCTGAATACTGATATCTACAGAAAAATACCAATAAATAGGATTAATTGAGACACTTTGTATCCTGGCATCGTTTTAGTAACAGGGTCCTAGCTACAGTCAAGCTGCCTTCCCTGGGGACAGCCAGCCAGCTACGGATCTCCCAAGACTCCTGTCCACACCATTATTATGAGAAACATACTCTCAGCCTTTCTGAAAGCCCCATCACCCAGACAGGTCAGAAAGTGCCAAATTTGCAGCCCTCTCAGAAGGAATGCCCTGCCCTACCAACAGCCCTCCTCAGAGAGACCACAGCTGACCTCGGCTGCAGCACAAACTCAGGCACTCCCAAAGGTACTGCACCCTCACCTCATGTGGTTTCTCCAAATTGTAACGTTTTATGACAGCAAATTTTCCATTTTACCTCCCATCTCCCAAAGGACTGGCATTATTATGGGGCTAGATGGGACGACCAGGTACAATCATAAGGGAAGAGAGAGGTGGCAGCAAGCCTCAGAGGAAAAATCCCTCCTGGGGGCCCTCACGGACAGGTAGAGCAGTATTTTTCAAAATCTATCTTGACAATGAAGTAACTGAACCTTCTTCAGCTATGCCCTTTCCTTTCCCTCTACGCTGTAGGCCCAGCTGGGGTCAAGCAGGTGGAGCAAATCAACACTGTGTATCTGCCTCATCTACTCCTTCAAACTCCTGCTGACTCCTGAGAAGTCCAGCTGAGAGCTGGGAGCCGTAATGTATCCATAAAGTTAAAAGAGGTGAGTGACTCTTCTTTTTTTTCCCTGTTCTTGTAACAGCACTAGTCATGCTGCAGCCCTATGGTATCATAGTCACATCATCCAAACGGTAATTTTGCTGTGGTCTGAGGAAAATGAACCACTGCGCTAATTAGAGGATGATGTACCAGAGGACCTGCTGCCCCATTAGCACCAGTTCATCGGATGCTGTCTGACAGAGGAGGGGCTGTGCCAGAGCTCAGCCCTCTCGCTGCCATCACCTCTGCGTCCAGCCAGCAACCGTCACAAAACTTATTAAACTTTTGCCTCGCTAGTAACTGCAGACGGTAGCTAGAGAAACACAAAGGGACCCCCAGAGCAGCGTGCGAATTCATTTCCAGCACATGTTTTGCAAAGCAAAATGACCACAGGTGAGTACACCGTTGGCTTTGGATGTCATAAATTCTGCGACGGAAACAAATGAGGGATTATCTGGAATAGCCGGATCCGCTATGGGCGTTCTGCAATAATCACAACTCTGTCCAATAACCGGATGCTTTCTGGAAAACAAACAAACAAAACAGCAGCGTTAGATGCTTTCTGTAAGTTTTCACCCCACATTTCTCTGAAACCACCAGGTGGGAAATGCCTCCGGGTGGGAGCAGTGACCTCCGTTATTCGGCTCACTGCCTGCGGGCAGCCTGGGCCTTCCCCGGGGGACAGGAGGGTGGCCCCCCGCCCGGGGAGCCCGTCCGCCCGGCCCCGAGGAGCGGAGGCCCCCCCCGCCGAGGCACCGAACGCATCCTCAGGCGCCCGGATCCTTCCAGCCCCAGGCCCTGCCCTACGGCCTGCCAGCCCCGTTCCCCGCCGACAGCCCGCCGAGGCAAGCCCCGGGGAAACCGTGAGGCGCGTTCCTCCTGGGAAGGGCCGCCGGCCCCGCAGCGGGGGGCGGGAGACAACCGTGGGCGGCTCCGCGCCACCGGCGGCCGCCGAAAGGACTCTCCCCCGGGGCGGGCGGCCCTACGCACCCGCCGGCCGGGAGCAGGGGAAGGCGGCGGAGCCCGCGGTCCGGCGGGAAGGCGGTGAGGACGGTATCGGCCGCCCGGCGCTGCCGCTGAGGCGGCCGCGGAACGCCAGCGCCCCCTGCCGGCCTCTGTCGCCGCCCCGAGCCGCCCGGCCTCCTGAGAGGACCGGGACACGGGAGAGGCGCCGCCACCGCCCACCTCCCGGTCTCGCCTCGCCCCTCCCCGCTCCGCGCCCAGCAGCGGCGGAAACCCGCGGGCGATGCCCCCCGCGGCGCCGCCGCCGCCGTCTCCCTTGCGGAGGGACGAGCGGGCGAGCAGCGGAAAGGGACCGGGGCGGGCGGGGGGGAT
>JAOXNO010000024.1:102711541-102737707 GCA_028565335.1 Limnodromus scolopaceus
GGCGCGGCCCTGGCCCCGGGCGGGGGCGGGGGCAGGAAAAGGAGGGGGGGGTACGAGCTTCTGCTGTAGGTGAGCAGACTTGGTCAGTGTGCATTTTTGTATTTTTTTTTTTCGACTTTAGGAGTCATCAGATTTCAGGTTGCACGCTCTGAAGTAACTGCTGATGGCAATAAACAAACTCACAAGGTGCAAGTTTGTTTCTCAAGAAGTTTACTTTTTATCCGATAGGCATTGGTAATTTTATTTTTTTTTTTTCTCCACTAATTAGTGATCCAGCTGTTTACAGGGACAATTCACTGTGCTGGTATTTTGGTGGCAACCACTGCTACAGGCTTTCAGACTTGCTGAAATGAAAATCCTGCATACACATTTGTAAGGCATAATAAAACATAACATTAAAACCTGCATGCATGTTATGTTTAATCAAAGACAACTCTTAGGCATTTAAGTGGTGAGATATCTTACTTTAGGTTAGTTAAACTGGTAGTAAAATGATTAATATAATCTGATCTCTTTCTAATAATAATAATAATAAAACACTCATGATTCTAAATAAAAGTTGTTTGGCCTAAATCTTTGCTATCAGAAAAGAGATATAGCATATCTGGGAACTCAAATTTATGTCTTGCATTGTGATAATTCTTTATGAGAAACTGTGTTTTAAAACAAACTTAATTACAATATACAAGATATCCTTGGCAATGGATAGTCCTCAATAAAACAGAGTTTCTTGAATTTTCAGTTTTTGGTCTCAAATGATTAGTGTGTTCTCCATGTAATAACTTAGAAATCAGATTGAAAACAAATGACATTTATCTCTTCTAAGGCAAAAGAGTGAAAGAAAATAGATACACTGAAGTGCTCTAGCCTAGCCATTCACTATCCTGCTATCGAAAATCCATTCGTGGGCTAGGGTGATGGAGTAAGTTGATCAGGTTCTAAGTCTTAAAACTGAGCCAAAATTCTCTTAGTAATTCTTCAAGCTATCATGAGAGTATGGGGACTTGTTCTTCCAGTCCCTTTCTTCTGATATGCATCCTTGTTTATTAAAGTGATAATAGGCAGTGTCATTAAACATTTGTGCTTTACAGATGTTCAATGAGTTATGAATGATTATGGTCAAATATGGACTGCATTTAGTTTGCATTGTAATAAGGTCTGTGTCTCAGCCTACAAAAGTTTTGACTTGTATATTTTTGGAAGATGTTTTTTTAAATTACCACTTAAAATATTAGTTGAGGATAACTGATTTAAGGGATCCAAGTATAGAGCAGTCAGGCATATTTTAAAAGAGCAACAGGTCTACTTTAGTCACAGAATATAATACCCACTCAGAAGTATATCTTGTCTTTCTTCTGTATAATAGGAATTATACAATACTATATCAGAGTAATATTTTGAGTGAAGGTATATGGTGCAGGGAGACAATTTTTGTCCAGACAGTTGAGTTTCTTTCATTTTCAAGTTTATTGTTGCATATTGCTCAAGGAAAAATTAGGTAGTGTTCTTTTTAAGCCACTACACTGTTAGGGCTGAAGTTTGATGCTGTTGAATGCCTAAGCTCCTGCTGATCTCAGTGAGAGTAGGAAACAATCTTCTAATCACAAAAAATAGCATCTGCTAAGCTACTCTTATTTTTTGCTTTTGTCATATCGAGTAATATTCATACCTTCTGTTTCTCTTTCCTTTTATATTGTCAGTGTACATAGGAATCCTTGTTGACATGCTAGAGCAGTCCTGTTGCAGGCTTAGTAGCTCCTGTGGCCTTTTTTACCACATTCTTTGCATTTGTCTCTGTACAATACTACTCTAAGTGTAATAGGACTTGGTGATAGAAGGGAGAAAAATGAGATTTTTTTAATGTGGAAAGGCAATTTACTTGGTAACACTAAGGATGTCAACTCGATGTAAAACCTACTCCAACATGCTGATTCTTTCTAATTTTAAAGTGAGCATATTTGTAAACTTACCATTTTCCCCCTTTTGTTGTTTTTATTATGTTTTTCCTCTCTTCCTTTATAAAGAACCACAACTAAGAAAGATTATCTTCCTTTAAGTGCAGTCTTTTACAAATGTGGTAGAAAGACTCACTCCCTTTTAAGTGCTACATGCTCTTTAGGCCTTCACTGTCGTTCAGATGAAACTTCTTCAAGTCTATTGAATGTGATCTGCCTGCGTGCAGTCTGATCCTTCACTCATGCCTGTTTGAGAAAAGTGCAACTCTGTTGTTACACCAAGGTAAAACTGGTGTGGGGTCAAAGTCAGGGCCATATAATTTTTAGGTGTTTAATATTCAACACAGTTCATGAAGTTCCTTTTTCACCTCTTCACGATTGTTGCCCAGTAAGGCCTTAAACCTGCACTGGTTAAAAAAAAAAAAAAAAAAATTCTCATTGAGCTTAATGGGAGTTTTTGCCTCAAGGGCTGCTGGCAGGATAGGTGTCTTAGTTCCTCCTAACCTTCATTTGTAAGCATGGCCAGGAAAAAAACAAACAACAAAAACTTAATACAATGAGTTGCCTTACATTTCCCCTACTATACAGTCGTATTCCTTCGATTTATTTCCTTTCCCCTCACCCACATCGAAGGCTGTGATTGTTTTTGTTTTTAATTTTTTTGCACACTACCTATACCAATTAACTGCCTAATTAGTTTTATCTTCTCTACATGGATGCAGTGAATTTGTAAGAGAATTTCACAAGCAAGTAGTTTTTTAGTGAGTTTAAAGTAAATAGAGTTTTAAAGACCTATTTTTATATTCAATATAAAGCACAAATGTGCAGAAAGTGTAGAATGACTTACAAAAAGGGAAACAAAAGTTCGTAATATTTCATGTATAAAAGTAATACCTTCTTTGGGTTGAGATTCTCTTAGAAAACCCAATACTTATGCCAGTGCAAAGATAGGAATATTTTAAAAACTCTTAGAAAATTGTGATTGACAGCAATTTCAAAGGAATGACTTCTGTAGATACAAGGAAACCCCTAAAGCAATATGGATAAGAAGGGGTGAATGGTTTTCAATGATGAACAACAACCTGGAAGTGTGAGAATGGAGGTTTCAATCCTTATTAATTAATCAAATTTCTTCTTTTATGGTTAGCCACCACATCTGGATTTTCTGTGAAGTGCAATCTTGCAGGATGAAAGAGCGCAAGGGCGCCAAACTTCTAAGACTTGCGAATACTCAGAAGCAGATTTGATTTAGAATTTCTTTTCTGATTAATTTGGGCTTTAGATTTTGGTAATTCCCACTTACAAGAAAATCAAGACACCAATTTACCGCTTGAAGAAATTTGATCAAATAATAATGATTAATCCAGGAACTCCCATTGTCACAATTTGTTTTTGTTTCCATCGTCCTGCTTATCTCCAAAACCAACTTGCCTCAACTCCTGGCTGAAGCCAGGGAGAAGAGTTATATGCCATTGTTAGTTCATTTGCAATTTGTACCTGGTTTTGCTCTTGTACATATGTTGGCGTTTTGGAGTCTTTACATAAATGCTGTGATACTTTTTTTCTTCTTTCCTCTTAGTTTTTTGGTGGGCTGTTTTAAAATGGAGGCCTGTTTTCCAGTGTGGGACTTTTGATGGTTACAACATTTCAATGATGTTGCATGATGGCCACAGGTGGGGGAAATTGAATGTTTTAGAGCAGTTTTTCAAGCATGACACTTTTAAAATATGTAATTTCAAAGACTTTTCAAGGCCACATGAAATTAGTTTTCATAGCCACTCCAGGTCTTGGGGGGAAAAGCTGAAAAGTACTTTTGTTTAGAAGTCTGAGTGATGGTGGGGGGGAAACCTTTTCTTGAGGTTTTTGCATGCCAGTGCACGGCCTGTTGCTGTGAGAGAAGGAAGATGGTGAGGCTGCTTGAGGCAATGCACTGGAGGACAAAGTGTTTTCTAGCACTAGAAAAAGAAAATGCATGGCAAAGTTTTGTCTTCTAGTAGACTATATAGCATGCAGAGTTTAGTATGTGTCAAAACAGTGTATGACATTGCTGTATCAAAGTTGTAAAATTAAGCATTATTTATTGAAAACTATGTATTTTTTTTGTAAAAACCTGATCACCTAGAGGATTAATATCAGTGACTTGTGCTAGTGCTACAAACTTAACCAGCTTCTTTACTACAGTACTTGATATGCAGTGTTAATGCTCAGGGTTGAAACCAGTCCACTCCAATGTCTTTTTTTGCAAGAGTTTTTAAATAAAGGAACAACATAATGCAATTGTTCAAAAGACTCTAATAAAATTGTGTGATCAATCTTCCTATGTGTTTTTATGTGGATTTTTTTTCCCAGTGTTGCATTTGGTAAATGCAGTTCTGCTATTATAATGAATCCACTCTTCATACTGTGCGCACCCAAGGCTTAAAGTCAATGGGAATGTTATGTCTTTCAAAAAAACCCTCAACAGATAGTTATGGTCAAGGCAGTACGTACAGAGGGTACATACCCTCTCTACAGTGCTGCTCTGGGCACGCCTGAGAGACACTGAAACAGAAAATAAGCCAATTAACTTCCTTTTATTTTTTTCTCTGGTTAAGATTCTGGATAAAACAGTAAAGTATTTTATGATAAACATTTTAGATATTGCTTTAAAGTTGACCATGAAAGAATGAAATAAGATGGATTATATGCCAGCAAACTCCATTTCTCTCTGTATCTTTTTCTACAAACAATTTACCATCTAAATGTATTTTGGCATAGAAAAGAAAATCATTATGTATTAAGATTCTAGTTATGAAAATGTTTTTATGAGAACCCTGTAATCAATTCTTGGAACTATAAAAAGGTGTTTTTAATGTGTTTATGTGGTGAAAGTTTGTTGTATATTAAATATTGTTTTATAGAAATCATGAAATTATATTGTTATGAAATTTGAAATTTGCAATTAACACAAGCCATCTATTGCTGAAATTGACCTTCTAGAGCTGCTGCCTGTAGGCATATTCCCATATTCCAAAAAGTGTACAAGGCACATCTTTCTCTTGCTCATGTTTAATGCCTGTACTTTCCCAAGATTACATAAGGGTGAAAATATCATCTGATAATACCTCCCCCCCCTTGCCGGGGGGGTTGTTGGTTACTGCTAATATCCACGAAATAATAGAAAAATTCTAATCAACTTCAGCTGTAGCTGATACATGCTTTTAAACATGGGAAGAGTTAATTCACCAAATAAAAGATTCCAGATAATTTTGTATGACTCCTGAGCACAGCTCTTCCCATTGTCCCTGTTCTTTCCTTATCCCAACAGAGTTAGCTGAATAGCTCCTTTCTCCAAAAAACACTTCTTGGGTGACAAGTAATGATTTCTGTTTAACTTATCAAACCTATTGGGAACACTGAAAGCAATCTTTATCATTTCAAGTCTGTTGTAGTAGTATTTCTTTGTGTGAATGGAGATGTGTAACTGATGTGAAGTAAGGGTTTGAATGTGACATGTCAAAGTGAAAATAGGAAGTTTAAGCTGGTCATTGTAAATCAGTGAAATAAAATCTTTATATACAGCAAACATAACACTATCCTTTCTGTACATATCAAAAATGTTTTAAAAGGCTTTTTTAAGGTATTTTTGAAGGTTTTGAAACAATGCACTGAGAGTATTCTGCGGTGGTTTTTTTGACTTTTTTATAATTCCCATAGAGTTTGTTTATTCAAGTCCCATTGTATATAACCAAAGATAAACTAGAAATCTTCTAGAACAGACTAAGGTCATCTCCATACTATCATCTCAAATGTCTTAAGCTGAAGTCTTCAGTTTAATTCCTTCCGAGTGAGAATTGTCATTACCACATTAGAAAGTTGAGTTTCAGTTCTATTATATCAGGACTAATTATTGCCAGAGGGAATTTCTGCATGACACATTGGGAATCTTTCCTATCCAGCGTTTGAAAGTGTTTGGGATTGGTAAACCACAAGTTATGGCACCTTAAAATTGTCATTGTGGAGGTACTGTGCAGCCTGGGTGTTGACTTCGTTTTATAGGAAAGAAAGAGTAGAAGGATGTGTTTGGGGGAAAGAAGAAAAACATTTACTTGGCATTTCAGTTTTGGTTCTCGAGTTTGAATGTTAGGTCTAATCCTAGAAGAAATGTATAAAAACATAGAGTGTAGGTAACATAGACCCACACAGGAATCCAAACACATTTGCGTCATTACAGAGGTATCACAAACATGTACGTATATAGTTGTGTTTTCATTAAAAAGCTTGCTGGCTGGACCACTACATGGTTGGAATGCAGTGTCCATTAAATCTATAAGGTCATCTAAATCTATAAGGAACTTCAGAAGATTTTCGTCTGTCGGACTTCAAAGTGTTATCTCTGGAGATTCATGAATTTTAAGAGAATCTTTTCATAGCCTATTAAAATTTTGGTAGAATAGCAAAAAAAAAAGAAAAAAACAAAAAAACCTCCTCACATAAATGTCTTCAGCTCTAGAAATGACAATTCCCACCATAGTCAGAGTAAAAAGATCTTGGCCCTTTCCCTTGAAATCTGACGTTTACATTTATTGGCATTACTCTGACATTTACATAAGCTAAAGTGCCTATGATAGATCACTTGTTCTACAACTCTGTAAATTCACTTAAAAGATGATTATTATCTTCAACCAAAATTGACTCATGTATAAACTTTAAAATACAAGTCTTACTTTCTCAAATTATAATGTTAACAAATACTGAAGGATGTATAGGGGGTGAGGCAGGATTCATCTGCACGCAAGCACAACAGGCAGTCCAAGAAATGCATAGCAAAAAAGAAAATTTAGATTTCAGTTATATTAAGTTTGGGTTACATTAAGTTTCTTTGTAATGTGCATTTTGGTATTTCATATGCATAAGTAGTTTTTTTCTCTAGGACACCAAATAAGCATCAAGTTAAAACTCTACAATAGTCACGTGTGCACAGATTGCTTTTTTGAAGTTAGTACTATAACTAAGAACTTCTATTTTGTGTCTAGTTCTTTGCAAAGTAGCTTATACTTGCACCTAGACTTTACTTGATGAGACTTCATTTGCCTGCGTAATCTTATTGTAATAATACTCCCTAAATCTCTAAACCTGCCTTTCATTCACCTAATTTCATTCACCTTGTTCATTGAGGTTTAGCCCTCATACTCTTTAGAGATCAGAACCAACCCGCCCCCCTGACAGTAGTGCTGCTGTGCATTGCCTTTCATTCTCCTTTCAAGGGCAGAAAAAGGGTAGAAAAACCAGAGAACTGCCCACCTTCCACCTGTTTAGGTCCTTGGAAACTTCTACTACTATCTCTTTTTTTAGGCTATGGACCCTCATAGCCTAAAATCAGCTCTGCTTTCCTCACCTCTATGTGGTCATTCTTCAGCTGTGGGTTATCAAAGCCGATAGTTCTGCAGGCAGAAAGATCATCTGAAGTCAACTACATTTACGGAAATCGCCTACTTAAACTGTTAAAACTATCCATCCAGATTTCGCCTGAACTTGATGTGAATTGCCCTATAAACAGAACAGTGGGGTATTAGTGTCTGTAAAAGGGGAAATAATGACAGCAAAAATATCCCCCCGCTCCAAGATATCTGCCTGTTTGAAATGTCAATCTTGATGTAGCCATGATGATCTGAGTCTCCTCCAGCCCCAAAGAAAAGCTTTTGTGACTGGGCATTTTTGCATGTTTTCACTATATTAGTCAGTCAGATGTAAAATAGTGCATTTTTCCACAAATGTATTATGCATTTGGAAGACAAGCAAAGATATATACAAACTATCATACAATTGGAAAGCATTTACTGTAATACTAAAAACATTTGAGAAGACTATGGCAATAGATTTTCAAAAATACTTACCTTTGCTTTCCTTACGGCAATCTCTTGCACATATGTTCTCCCTCCAGCCTTTTCCCAAGCGTGTATTTTATATATAAATGGCCAGATCTAAATACTGATATATATCACAGTCTTTCACGCACAAATATAATTAGACCACCATTACTAAAGCTGCTGTATCAGTCGTGCAAAGTTAAGGAACAATGTCAGAAAAAAATGCATTTGTAACTTTATTCAAATCCTTTTTAATAAATATACTGACATGAGAGCATGTGTATCAAGTGGTGGAGTACCTAGAAGTTAAGCACCTGGCTCCAGCTGGCCATCCATGGTAGATTTCTGAACTCAGCCTTCGTGCTGGGTGAGGAGCTCTCTGCAGCTTGACTGTAAAAATGGGATGTGTTCGGTGTCTCCGACACCTGACTCAGGATTTCACAGGAGACATCTCTGCCCACTCAAGACCTCAGGCGAGTTCATAGTTTTGTTCCGACGACAAATGACAAACTCTTTCCACTGATACCGTATCCTGCAGGTAGAGCATTTGCTCAGGAAATAGAAAGCACAAGGAAGAGACAGAGAGCACATCTAGACTAAGAAATTAAAACAGAGTCAGCACATAGTCCAGGCACTGGAACTCAGCTGTCTGTATTGTTAAATTGTTAGAAAAAAGATCCCTGACACGGTTTTGGCTGGTGAATGCTAGCACTCTTCCAAAAAATCACTGGAACAATTTGGAAATTAGCATGGCCCAAAGATCATTCCCAATAGGCAGTTTGGATTCAGCCACTCTGTTTTGGAAAGTAAGAGAGTTTAAATAGCATAGATGTGGCCAGATCGTGCCAGCTGGCCTCGGATCCAGGGAACAGAACCCTGGTTTAATTTACTAGCATAGATGTAGCTACAGGTTATAAACCTTACTTTTGCTGGACTTTGACCGTAAAGCCCTTATAATTTTGGAGTATACCTTAACCTCAATCTGTGGAATAGTCTTGGAGAGAAGCTGTCACCACTGTCAACAACTGGAATGCAAAAGCCATGGGGCCAAAGGCAAAGCAAAAAGGAATTTGCCCTAAAGCCCTTTCTGCTGTATTACCGATCCATGCTGCCTCTCCTTAGACACAGCGTCGGTTCTACAATTGTTGCAATCCTGTTTATGTGGGGACTCGTCTTTAACAGGAGGACCACGGAACGAGATTTTGGCTACAAATTTTTTTTTAAACTGGGAAATTTCTTATAGAATTTAGGATGAGGAGAGTGGTCCAACTAATAAAAATGGTAACAATTTACACTGCATGCTTTCACTCCCAAGAATCCAAAAGCACTTGACAAATACTGTTGGCCAATTTTATTCTCCCCTTGTAGTCAAAACACCTACTGAAATCAATTGTAGAATCACTTCTATTGAATCTCCTCCAACTACAGAGCTGAGTGAGAATTTTATATGTTGAACAGCTGTAGAACTGGAGCCTTGAAATTGCTATTTAAATTATACATAAGAATCATACAGTGTATGTTCTTCTAGCACTCTCACAGTTAGTTTAGACAATATTTTCACAAACTGCACTCTTAGGAAAAGAAATCAATCCATCTGGACTAGATAAGAGTCAGTCATTAAGTATTTTTCCTGCTTAAATATTAACATAATTTAGTAAAATTGATTTAGTGTCCTGAGAAGGGAATACTCCCTTGATCCGCACAACAGTGTTATGGGTTATGGTCTAACCTCACTGATCACTGAATCACAAAAGTCCCTGCTTCAAACATGGATGTCTTTTTTTCCCTTTTTTTAAATGCTAAGGATAAGAGATGGAAATAAAGCTATAAAAGCGTAAAGGCAAATACAAGTTCCAGACTCATTTGGGTTACACTGGTATTGAAACAAAATGGTACATCTGCAGTGCACCAGATCTCAGTGCCTGATGTTCAATGGTTTCTTGCTCCATGCCTGTTCAGATGCATCAATAAATGCCATCTAAGTTTGAACTTAGACACAGACTTTCCAGCACATAGCAAGAAAAACAGAGTAGAGTAGGTCTGACTTGGGGCAACAGGAGAAAAAAGAAAGTTAAAAGAGAAAGGCTAGACAGAAAGCCTGCCTACAGAGTTGTCCACTGAGCTCTATACCCTGTTTTTTATATGAAAGGGTTGCCTCAATAGGATAATTTCCAAAGTGCCCTGAACGCTGGGGAGGTGCCTCTGCTGCTAGGTCTGTCGGGATCCATCCCAGTTAGTTCGCATTTCCAAGAAATTAACGTGCCCAGGGCAGCAGCCAGCAAGATGTGCTGTGACTGCCTGGTGTCCTGCCTGGCTTCATATGGGACACAAGGTAACCTCAGTCTCCACCAGTCTCTTGTCATGAGAGAGTTGGCCCTAAAGGGATGAGGGGATGTCTCTGGAATTTAAAACTTGGTTCTACAAGGGACGAGGACAAGGATGTGCCGGCATTCACAGACAACTCCTCTCCTAAACCACTGGAGGTGTTTGGAGGGCTGTCTCTCCACAATGCGCTTTTGCAGAATGAGACCTTGAGCCTGAGGGATATTTCTCCCAGCTGACACTAGCATTTTCCTTATTCGCTATTTTAAGAGAAAACTTAGTTATGAAAACTGATGAAAAATAAGTGTGATTTTTTTTTTGGATGCAGCTTGATACAGCTGCTTGATTCCCTGTGATCAGTTAACCAGCAAAATTTAGAGCAGCAGCAGATTTCTTCTGTTGTATTCTAGAGTAAAGAATTCAACTAATGTGAAAATATCTTTCTCCAGTCATGTTCAGAAAGTCGCTTTATATGAAATTGGAGACAATATCTATTGAATAATGATCTGATATTGAATGAAGATTCCCACTAGTGTAGGATTAGTAGGCTTAACCATTAGCAAGTTTCACAAAATGCTAATAAAATATTTATTTGGCTATTACTTTTCTTGACCTATTAGTTGAGTTCACTAATGGATTCAGGCTTCCCAGACAGAAACTTATACATTTATCTGAAGCTTAGCTAGCTATTTTCCTCAGTGATGAGACATGCATTTTTCTGTCACGTATATTTTAAATTTATAAAATTAGAAGTGTATATATATATATAATGTTATGAATATTTAAGAAGTAAAACACTAATCAATTTTAGATCAAACATTTTCAGGTATGGAAGATTTAAAAGAGTTGTTCACCAGTTGGTCCAACAACCAGTTTAGGATATTGTATGAAAAATCAGAAATTACTTACTCTATAACTTATACTAGGATAGTGTCTAGTCAAATCTATACTAACTGAATAATTCCACAATATTTTTCTCTGCCTTAATTTCTCCTTTAAGAACTTTTTAATGCATCTTGATTCTGAGAGACTCTCCTCTCTGTACAAATCATTTATTCATATTATGTGATTTTTGCATGTAGGAGAGCTGGAGCTGATACATATCAAAAAGGACTTTTGAGAAAAGTTACCCAGAATTTAGAATTCTTATCCTTTGTGAGAAACATAAAGCAGCTACTTGAGATGCCACATCATATAAATATATTATTATAAAAGTTGTTTTCAATTTAATTTATATGAACTGTAGTTTAAAGCAGGCACTTGGTTCCAGCTGTGTGTGATGACTTGTATGTTACAGCTGCAGAAAAAAATACTAAAATTTTGACTCCATCATAAGTTTTAACAAGTCTTGAAACAGAGGGAATATCTGTTAAGGACTGGCAGGGTGGCGATGAAATAAGAAATATTTTCTTAAAGGGAAAACATAGTTTATCCGCTAAGGGTCAAGCACCAATTCCCAGTTCACAAAAGCTAGCAGGGACTGGAACTTCTCCTTGAGTCCTGAGGGGTGCTTGTAACCTGCTCAGCTGGGAGGTTAACGTGTGGGATGGATTTCCCAAGCATACTGTAGAGAAATAGATTACCTCCAAAATACAGAAAGATATGCTAATTGTTTTTTGTCTTCCTCTTTTCTGGTAACTTTGCAATGTAATTCAAAGATTTACATATTTCACATACGTAAGAAATAAAATCAAAAGTAAATAAATATTAAAAATGTAGTAATAGACCTTTTCCTGAGAAAACCAGACAGATATTTAACAACATGCCTTTCCTTCTCTGTTTCTTTTCCTTTGGGAAAGCGGCAGCAGGAGAAGCTATGGTGGTTTTTTGTGATTGTTTGTCTCCTCCAGCCTTTTTGCTTCTAGCTTTATTTCATGTTATCACCATTTAGCCTTGGATTGATTAACCTCTCCAAAGCTAAATGTTAGCCATCAGACATGTAAAGTACTATGGGAATATGTTGCAAACAAGGCTTAAATGAACGACACAAACAGAATAGTTTGTCTGCTATCTGAAATGTCAGTAATAGAGAAAAGAAATGTGAACAAGCATCTGTAATTTTCCTCTCTTTTTCTGTAAAGGTATAGTTCTTAACAGATGCCTCAGTGACAACTGAAACAAGTACGTATATAAACTATATCCACTATCTAAGAGGAATGAGAAATAGTAGAAGGTGAGACACATTGCTGCCTTTTTCCCTGGGGTGTAGCATGTGTAATACATGAGAAAGATGACATCATCCACAGAAGGGACTGGATTCAGGGACATACTATAAATAAATCATTCAACAAAATGAAGAACCAGCAAAAGGAACAGCCGGAGTCATATTCTTAAACATGCATTATTTACCCAATAATCTGGATCATCTACTTTCTCCTTGTCTTTCCAGTTTCACAGGTAAAGGCAATAAGCATTATCATCTGAAAAACAAAAAAACGCTTTCCTTGGATTTCTTCCTTTAGATTTACAGCGAACATACATAGTGAAGTTAAATAAATGCAACTCTATACAGTTGCTTTCATATATCATTTTTATAGAATCATACATGACTCTGGTTTTGGTGGGTTTTTTTCAAATACAAGATGGAAATACTCCCCCGTTCCCAGCAGGTATGGAATAACTTGTGGGTTGTAGGGACTCGGTGCACAGAAGCTGAGTGTGGCCAGGCTCTAGCAGCCCAGGAGGGAAGTTTCTTTATGAAGCCACCACCTTCAACCCTCCAGGCCCCAGGAAACCAACTTTCCCACCTGGTGAACGTTCCTGAGACAGGCCTAAAAAATAATTTTGGGATTTGGAAGTCTGCATCTCTTGAACTTTCAAGATTTGGGGTGGGATTCAGACTCTCTACACCCACCCAGGTCCCTGCTGAGAAGTTAAAATGCTTTTGGTGTCAGGCCATTCAGCTCTAATCACTGCAGGTGATTAAAATCCCAGGCTGCGACAGGAGGTCAACCAGCACCTACGCGGCAGCCATACAATATGCTCAGCTTTGGTCGAGGGAACACTGTGGAAAGCAGGCATCTGGGTTTTCTGGTAATTCAGAAAAGTCAAAAAAGAGAGGTCAACCAGGTCACTATGTTTAGCACAAAGTTACGTCATTCATATAGTTCCTTCCTGGCAAGATCGCTTTTCTAAGTGAGAGATCTGTCTCTGGTGCCTTTCCCAGGCAGCAGCTCTCGAGTGGAGCCTCTGGAGATGCTCTGGGCTGGGGCTGGGACCAATCCCTCTCCCTGCCACCAGAGATGGGCCATCAGCACCGAGCACAAGATCCATGGGGGCAGACAAAGCAAAAATACACCAGCGATATTTACTGTCCTACAGTTATTTGTATAATTCACGGCAGCATCAAAGAAATGTGTCTTCCTCTTGGGGTAGAGGCTGATGAGATTCCTGTTTAAATTTAGTGCCTGGGGAAGTGCGTTCACAGCCGGGGCCTCTGAGAATGCTCTGTCTCCTTCACAAATAAGCTTCACTGCTATTTACAGCCTCCGACCAAGTGCCGGAGACTGCAAGCTGGTAAATGTAAAGATAAATTGGGATATGCCCTTCTCTGAATCTGGACCTTATAGACTGCTTCTGAGTTGGTCCACAGACCATAGTGAAGACTGAAGTTATCAAAAAAATACATGAATAATGAAATAAGTGACATTTTTTTTCCTTTGTTTGGTTTTTTTTTTAATGTTTTTGGTTTTTTAATCTGATTTTATTTTTGGTTTTGGCAATGCAATTTTCTTACACAGCTTCAGATCTGACTTTTCATTCTATCTTTGCCCTATCTTTTAGCCCTTCATCTTTCCCTTTTTATAAGACATACTTTAAAAATGCTGACCTCGATTCTCCCTGTTCCTTATTTTTTCATTTTACTTTTTTTCACCTCTGTAAATTTAAAAACGTCTTTAGGTCTGGAAAAGTGTAAAGCAACAGAAAACTGAAATTCTATAACTCTGTCTCTCTGTTACATTTTAAAAACTTTTTTCATTTTTTTGAAAAGTTATAGAGTGACAAAGTTACTGAGTTTCATTTTACTTGTTTTCTCTTTACTTTTTCCAAAGTTGAGGAAGTTTTGAAAAGTTACAGAGTGTCAGAAGGAAAATGGAAAAAGTGAGAAAACATCCCAGACCCCTTTCGTTAATTCATTCACCCAGGAGAAAAGTAGAATAAATACAGCAAAATTAAATTAAACAGGGGAAAGAGGAAAATCACAAGTATTTTTTAAAGTATCTAGACAAATAAAGGCATAATAACAATACAAAAGTTTTTTTAAGAACAAGTAGGTTTTTCACTGTAAAATGTTTAAATGAAAATATTTGTCAAACTTGAACTGGTGTCTGTGTTGCTAAGCAATGCTTATAAGGAAATACAGATATGATCTCTCCTGCAAAGAAATGCTATCCTTTGGATTTGATTCCTCTCTCTCATCCAGCCCTTCCTAAGTGCTCTTAATTCCTCTTATAATGTACCAGTCTTTTTTCCTTTTTTCTTTTTTTTTTTAAGTATGTCTAGAAAAACTAAGCAGAATGATGTGCATGAGGCAGACATGCACAGAGACTTCAAAGCAACAAAAAGAAGCATGAACCTTACGTATGAGATGACTGGGAGGAAAAGAATTAAACGAAAAAGTAAAAGCTCTATGAAGGAGCTCAGTGCTAAGGAAAGAATCCTTCCTCTAGAAGATCCTCACTAATTTTCAGAGAAAATTAAAAGAAATCAAGTTTTGATAGATTTCAGGGCTCATGTGAATCATATGTGTAGAAAAATAAAAGGAAATTCATCTTACCATTCACTTGGGCAGGACTCAAAGCATCATTATACAGGCAAAAATTTAACATACTTAATAGAGCCTATTCCTGAAGGGATATATGAAAAGTGATTTAAGTGCCCTGAAGGTTATTTTCTGGGTACCAAGAAACAGGTAGGATGAGGCACTCTTAGACTTGATGTCCTTCCAGTATGTCACACATGCTTATATCCTGTTGTCCCTTCTCTGGGTCGGACAGAGCAGAGAACAAAGCAGGTGATTCCTACACAATCAGTATTGTGGCCTGCGATGGAAAGGAAATGTCTGAGGAAAAGGGTTAGAAAAGAATGGATGGAAAGGAAATGTCTGAGGAAAAGGGTTAGAAAAGAATGGATGGAAAGGAAATGTCTGAGGAAAAGGGTTAGAAAAAAATGGATGAATGCATGTGAGAAGTTGACAAAGACCGATGTGACCCTCAAGATCTTTTTGTGCTCAGAAGGATGCTCCAAGTACTGTAGCCACCAGGAAGGAGCTGGACCAGACTCTGAGTTGCCCTAACACAGGCTGGGATTTGCTGGGGAACAGAAAACCACAAAAAGCAACCCTTGTTCATGGCAGTGCTCCCTTCAGTTTTGGAAGGCATGGTATATATCTGTTAGATCAATGTTTCCAAAGTGCTCTTTTTTTTTTTTTTTGGCACGCAGCACCCTCCAAACTGCCTATCACATTTCTGTGGGGCTCATGAACCTGCTAATCCTAATTGCTCACAGCTGTGACCTGTAGTTTGGAAATCACTGAGTTGGACAGAGATAAACATTTTTCTTGTATTGTACTCAAGAAAATTACTTTATCTACCTATTCTGGGATAAACTGTTGAACTAAGAAAAAATTTAATTATTTTTCATGTTTATTTGTATTATACACATCTCCCTCATATATGTTACATGCAAACTATTATTCTTCTTGACATATGAACAATTTGTGGATCTCTCTACCAGGTATGCCATTAATAAAAACTGTGTAAACCTTTGGACAAAATTAATACTAGAATTATAGTGATGAACTGCAAATAATTCAGAAGAATATAATGTAGAGGAAAAATAAACTGGGAAAATTACTTTACAAAGAAAGAGGTGAAGAAATCTGGTTATATTTAGATTGACCAACTGAGACTTAAGATGAGCATGGCAACATATCACAATTATTTGCAAAACGGAAATACCATGACTGAAAGGAATGGTTTATTTTGGCACAGGGATTATAAGTAAGCATGACAGGATGAAACTTAACACCAGACCTGTCAACCTACTAGATGAAGGCAGCTCCACAACCACTTCTATTAAAAGCTGGATTTGACACAGAACTATTCTAGGAGAACATTCTCTACTGGCATGAACCATGTCTAAATACATCTCTCTTTGCTTCAATTTCAACAGTTCAAGTTGAAAAAATGTTAGCATATTTTGCAATATTGTGTGTGTTAACATAATACTGTATGATAGTGTGAATGAGATCAAATAGTCTGCTTAAGAATTTTATATAACTTATTTTATTCTGAGTTTCAGCAAACTGAAGAGGGGTAATGAACCTGTCAAGATTATCAGAAAGGCAGGGAAAAGGGTCTCCTGAGGCACATTAAAAAGAATGTGGCCAGCAGGTCGAGGGAGGTCATCCCCCGCCTCTGCACTGGTGAGGCTGCATCTGGAGTACTGTGTCCAGTTCTGGGCTCCTCAGTTCAAAAAAGCCAAGGAACTACTGGACAGAGTCCAGCAGAGGGCTAAGGAGGTGATCAGGGGACTGAGGAACCTCTCTTATGAAGAAAGACTGAGAGATTTGGGTCTGTTTAGCCTGGAGGAGAGAAGACTGAGAGGGGATCTCATCAATGCTTATAAATATCTAAAGGGAGGGTATTCAGGTTCTTCTCAGTGGTGCCTGGTGACAGGACAAGGGGCTACGGACACAAGCTGAAACACAGGGAATTCCATCTGAACTTGAGGAAAAACTTCTTTACTTTGAGGGTGGCAGAGCACAGGAACAGGCTGCCCAGAGAGGCGATGGAGTCTCCTTCTCTGGAGACATTCAAAACCTGCCCAGACATGTTCCTGTCCAGCCTGCTCTAGGTGACCCTGCTTTGGCAGGAGGGTTGAACTAGATGATCTCCGAAGGTCCCTTCCAGCGTCTACCATTCTGTGACTCTGTGAAACATTTGCTACCAATTTTTTTAGAGGGGAGGAAGAGGTGCTGGGGGTCAGCAGGATCGCTACTGGGATTCCCTGTGGTTTCCAGTGATCTCACAGTAATATGTAAGGTGTATTTAAATCCTAAATGGAGTACTGGTGGATGTGAGTGGGAATAGGAAGCTCATGCTGTGCTCCAGCTTCCTTAGTTCTTCACAGTGTGAGCTGATGAAACCACACTATTGCTGTCAAAGGCCAGGTTAACATTTAATAGCCCTGTAAAACTTTAAACTTACTTTAAGAAAGTCTTAAAACATTGTTATAGCCTGGATTAAAATTCAGGGAAACTATTAGGTTTAACCACTACCTTTCATTTAAGATAACTTTAAAAGTCATTAACCTCTGTTATAGAAGAAGGAAGTTGAAGTAGTAGAAATCTCTAAGAGTAAAACATAGACAGAAAAGTGTCCATTTTGGAAAATGCTGGAGGAAAATGTAAGGCGGTTCAGGAATCTGCTTTATCTGAATAGATGTGTTTGGATTTTCTCCTTAATGCACAGACAGAAGCAAGGGAGAGAGGTTGGCACAGCTTGAATGGTCACTGCTCTGTGGGGCTAGGGGCCACATTTGCATAGATAGGATGTAGGATAAGGGGTTTTAGTAGGAAGCTGGCTAAAAACCATAATGACTGTGAATGGTGAACTTTGTGTTCTGATTGGTCATGCTTGAGGAAATAGGATTATGTACATCATTTTTGTAACTAAAATTTTCTTCAT
Organism: Limnodromus scolopaceus; assembly: GCA_028565335.1. Lineage (NCBI taxonomy): Eukaryota > Metazoa > Chordata > Aves > Charadriiformes > Scolopacidae > Limnodromus > Limnodromus scolopaceus. The sequence goes on from JAOXNO010000024.1 coordinate 102,729,359, forward strand.
CAATAATTTCTTTCTACGTAAAATAAACTGTTAGATACCAAATTTCATCTAGTGACTAAAACCACTAATACAGTTGATAGCATGATATCCTTCCTTTCCTTTTAATCTCTGTCCTTCTGTTTTACCTGAAGATTAATCTATTCATAATTGGACATACTGCACCCACATAAAAAACCCCATGATATAATCTAAACAAATATCCATAAAACACATGTAACACAATAATTATAGGTATGGTTCAGACCTCTGGTTAACTGAATAAGCAGTAACAAACACTCATTATTTCTTTCCTGGAACACAAAACTGCTGGTACAAAACTCCTGACACAATTGGACAAGAGAGAAAATCTTAAATACTAACTTTCAGATTTTCACTAAAATGAATCTGGTGTATGAATTTCATCATATGTATCTATGATCTCCCTAGCTTTAAGAGCTAAAAAGCTTTTTATAGGTGCTGAGAGTTCCACAGTGCTCTGTGGAGAGCCACCACAACAGGGTGGTGCTCACACAACTTATATTCTTTTGTTCAAGGCGTCTCAGGAAAACAGGTCCTGAAAGTGCTGTTTTTCCACAACTTGCTTCTATGACAGTTGCAATTCTCCCCTGGGAATTCAAGGCAAAGGGAATGTATATTTGTGGATCAACTTGCAACTCTTAAACAGTTGACCCAGATGCTCGTTACCTGAAGATTTCCCCCTCCACCACAATAATATTGCCGTAGATCATTTTAGTATTCCTTGTTTTATCCAGCAAAAAATCAGCTGAATTAATTTAATTTTTCACTGAAAGAGACCTCCTTCCAGCAGAGGGAATAGGCAGGTACATCACACTGATTGGTATTTTTGAGCCTCTCAGCTTGCAGTATTGACCAACATGAAAATAATTTTATTACTTGTGAAGCATACAAAACTGCTTTCAGAGCTATCAAAAGAAAGCAAAAAAGTAATCCCGATATACAGAGCATATTTATATGTGTATCCCTTCCTAAAACGTTATGGGTTCATGAGGCATTATTTGCATTCTTTCGCCTCTCCCAATTAAATTCCAAATCAGGTCCAGCATGAAGATTTATGTCACCTACTAATACCCACTATAAGAGCTTATGCTTTTCTCTCATTTTCTGCCAGTAATGCAGTGTGCAGTATATCCTCTGTGTAGGTTTAATATCATGAATATATCTTTGTTTACAGATGGAGGCCACATGAAAACTATTAGGCTCAGGGAGGTCTCAGTCCTTACCACTGCGAATTCCGCCACGCAGCCCAACTTTCACATTCCTTACAAACTGTTGTTGCCAAAAAGGGATAAAAAATTTGATTATGAGATAATATAATTAATTCAACAGTTATATTCCTCTTCATGTCTGGTGTTGTTATCAGAAAAGATGGGGAGTGTGTGATGGCCTTCTACAAGTGGCCATACAATTGAGGAAATAACACATGGGAACTGCATTGATTTCACAGAGTCTTGGGGTGACCTCCTGTCTCCAATGAGGATGGTAGTAAAACTCCCAATGGTTTGGAAGGTAACAGTATTTATTTCATCCTTATTCTTTAAACCACTCTAATGAGTTCTTTTTGTAGAGGTCACCTCATCTTTGCCATCAAAGGATGAAGGTGTTGTCCCTGTGGGTAGCATTCATCTCACTTTAGCCATTTAAAAGTTAGGGGTCTATCGAAGTGCATCATTCAGGTTGCTTCATGTGAGAAAATGATACCTAAAGTAGAGAGCCTAAATTGTCCTCCAGAGAGTGATAATGAACTCTGAGGTGACACGACTGAATGTCTAGATATTAGATCATTAAAGAAGGTGAGATGAATCCCATCTTATATATATCATGATGAGCTCATAATTAATATTAATACTAAGAAAAATATAGTGAGCAATGAGATTTGTATTGTGAAATATCAACCCAAGGCTGATAAATAACTAACGATATGTTAATCAAAGGACAGGAAACTATTAGAGCTTACCTTCTCAATTCAAACTCACTGATTAATCTAATCAGATAGAAGTTTAATACAACTATACCCTTTATTCTGTGGAAATCTTATCATTACTCTGTACAATGACTTCTGTTTGTTGAAGACTGTCTGTCTCTGACACACACCTTGCCATTGCATGATAAGGCAGCTGTCAGTTATGCTTAAGTGTCTCATTGCTGGTGGCATGTGTCTAAATAATATGCACAATGTGTTTCTAAAACAATATAATGGCTCAGCTGAATTAGAGCAAGCTTGCAAGGTAACACATGGGAATCTGACAGGCTGTCTTAATTTGTTGGACACGATATATTGCAGTAAGGATATTTTACATTGCATATTTTAAAATTGCAATGCCACACAGTGGACGAAAATCTGAAAATCATGTGTGGTAGGTACAACACATGAGTGCTATGGTCATCAATAAACTTTTGGTAGCTACTACTTAAACAGGAAACTTGCCTTTGGCATTTCTACTTTTCAGTTATCTGTGAATGAGTTGCATGATCTCTTCAAGTCTGGTGCTACAGAGCTTGACTTATCTCTTCAACTGTAAAACATATTTCTGGTTGTCACTAAAAAGCTTTCCAGATGCTTCAAAACCAAATAACATCACCTTAAAATCCACTACATGCCCAGTCTTTTTCGTTTTTATAACCCAAGTATAATTTCACATATATATCTTCTTTGACCTTTATGGGATTTTTTTTTTTTTTAATGTCTCTGGATTTGTCGTCCAGGGACAGCATGAATTTGGGATGTTATGGTGGCTCTGGTCTACAGGAACTTTTCAGTCATATAAAGGTACCATATAAAGGTACAAGTGAGATATATATATATGGCATATCCATACAAATGATATTGTTCCCTGAACTTTCATTAAGTTATAGGCTGATTTTTCCACCTGTTGTATGGAAATTAATTTCCTTTATTGCTCTATGACATCCATTTTGCTTCATGAACCATATAGCTTCAGAAGTATGAAGTCTCATAATACATAGACTTTTTTTCTTCCTGTTTCAGCTAGGGAAAATATACAGGGTAACTAATGGTATTGGAAAACTCATCTCGCAATAGGGATGTAGAGGTAAACAACTACATTTGCAGTATATAATCTCCTCTGTAAGATTTCTAATTATTGTTATGCTTCTGTAGTCAGGAAATCATGGTCTATAAAGCAAGCCTAATTTCCTGTGGCTTGCACCTGAACACGATAAAAGCTCTTGATCTCTTTTCCTTCTCCAGAGGCAAATCACAAAACTGTGACATTACTGTTTAATCCTACAGTGAGTACACACTTCCAGCCATGTAATCCTGTAAGTGTTACCTTGATGAATGCTTGACCAGAGTCTCTCTGGACTTTCTGTTACTGCCTTAGTATTTTTTTTTTTTTTGTAATAAAATGAAGATATGCTACATCAATCTTTTTTTTTTTTAATTTTTTTTTTTTTGTGTGTGTGTGTGTGTGTGTAATCTCAGTAATTGCATGAGTTTGGCAAAGGACACTGATTAGTTTAGGCAAAACTGCTTTTCCTCTTCTTCTTCAGACTTTTATGCTAGCTTGAGAGTGTGCTTGTGTTAGACAGAAAGTTAATTACTCCTTCTTCCTACAACAAAGAGAAGACTATATTGATTAGATGTAGCTGTAAAAACATTTAAGAAAAAACAAAGCTCCAGGTTTGACCTATGTAATGTGAGCTTTAGTGCTTGTGACAGGTGCCAGATTTACAGCACTAGAGACTAAAATGCTCTCTACCCAAGGCAGGTATGGCTTTTCCCTGCCTGTCACTCAGCCATGCTCCAGCGGGAGAAGCACCAGATGTGCAAAAGCACTTCATTGCTGTTTAATCCTTTGGTGCTGACTTAGTGGGATTGAATCAGGGACATCAACTTATTTCACAAGGGCCAACAAATAACATTGACTTTCCAGCCTCAATCCAACAAAGCTGTTAAGCACATACATAACTTTAAGACCTGCCATAGCCCCAACTTCATCAATTCCTTTAGGTCCCTATTCACTTCTGCCCTGGAGAGGATTTGAACTAGTGACTTACAGGTAAAATGTTCCATAACCTTTTGCTAATCCTCCCCAGTCACTTCCTAACAAACTGCTTTTGGAGGGGTATAAACCATACCTTATGCTGAATGCCTTGGCAGTCGAGTCATGTTTCACAGTGTCTGGCATCTAACAATATCCTGTATCAGAGGGATCACTTTTATTTTGTTGATGTTTGTCAAACTTCACATCATGACTTCAAGTCTAAAACCCTCACCTACTCTGAACAGTACTTCCTTATACATTTAACCCCATGAAAGCTCACAACTTACTCACTCAAGTGAATTAGGTCTGCATACTTGTACCCAACCTAGAATGAATGTTTATTATCTTGCAAGAAATTAAATATATTCAGCAACACGTCCAGTCACATACTAACAACTAAGTTAAACTAAGTTATACTATCTATACAATTACTTATACTAAGTTGAGCTGCTTGTGGTAAAAGGGAAAAAAAATAAGTGAGTGTCCAGTTCTGGGCTCCCTAGTTCAAGAAGGACAAGGAACTACTGGATGGAGTCCAGTGGAGGGCTACAAAGATGATCAGGGGACTGAGGCACCTCTCTTATGAAGAAAGACTGAGAGATCTGGGTCTGTTTAGCCTGGAGGAGAGAAGACTGAGAGGGGATCTCATCAATGCTTATAAGTATCAAAAGGGGGAGTGTCAAGTAGGTGGGGCCACGCTCTTTTCAGTGATGCCCAGTGACAGGACAAGGGGCAATGGACACAAGCTGGAACACAGGGAATTCCATCTGAACACGTGGAAAACCTTCTGTACTTTAAGGATGACAGAGTACTGAACCAGGCTGCCCAGAGAGGTGATGAAGTCTCCTTCTCTGGAGACATTCAAAACCTGCCCAGACATGTTCCTCTCCAGCCTGCTCTAGATGACCCTGCTTTGGCAGGGGGGTTGGACTAGATGATCTCTGAAGCTTCTTTCCAACATCTACCATTCTGTGATTCGGTATGTGTATATATGTATGTATTAGTAAATATATTAGTGTATATATATATTAGTAAGTATGAAGAAGGGATAAAACTACTGAAAGCAGCAGTAAAGTTTTGCTCTGAATATTTGTGACCAGAGACCAGAATCACATTGATAGACTATTATAATTTTTTTGATGCTATAAGTCACTTGTAAACTAAGTATATATGTAAATTAGCCATCAGAAAGGTCTGATTAACGCCTTTGCAAGCTGTTTGCAGAAGTGAACTTTTCCTTTCAACTGTGGGGAGCCTCTCCATCTGCATCCCACGTGCAGGGGATTCCTCCTGCGTTTGAGCTTTTCCCTCCCCATTGCAGCAGGAGTCTGCACCCCTGTGGCACTGAGCCTTCTGGCTGCAGCTACAAGTCGCAGGTTTGTCCTGGGAGAGCTCTGGGCACAGAGCCATGGAGGTCTGCATCATGTTACACCAACACTGCTTCTCAGCGTGCCCTGTCTCGGGAGCACAGGAAGGGAAGGCAGCTACTGCAGGTCTCATGAGGGCTGCAGAAAAGAAATCCTTCTGAGCTGAAGGCTGGAAGAGGCTTGCTGGCTATCGAGTCCTGGTTCCTCATATTACAAATGACTTTATATATACATATTACATAAGTCTTTCCATTATTTGGTCAAATTCTATCTCAGCAGATCTTGCTACTGACAGAAATTGTTTGACCGCTTCACTGCTCTACTGATTTTAAGTATATTTGAATTTTAACCTAAAGTTATGTGTGCTACTGCTTTTTTGTGTTGGCACTGTCTTTGAGCTGGAGCCAGCTCCCTACTGCATGAACCTGCTCACTTCTCCCTATTGCTCATAGCCATGAGCTCTTCCCCCTACTATAGCACCTTTGTCCCCAAATTTTGGTTCTAGTTTATCTGTTAGTGTTGATCAGACCTGTATGCAGTATTCCCAGCTCAGAACTGAGCATATCTCTGTTCCGTGTCATGACTTTTTCCCTATCCATACTAGGAATACTCTCCCTGTTAACATGGCCTTTTTGCAACTGCATTACTTTGATAGTTAACAGTTATCCGGTGACTTGCTAATATACCCAGGTTTTTCTCTTCCTCAGTCATTTCTAACAAATGAGCTCTTAGCCTGTAGCAGAGGCTTTTGTTATTAGTCCGTAAGTGCATGACCTTGCATTTTGTAGTATTGAATTTCAATTACTCCAGCTTACAACTTCATGCAGTTCTTCCTGTGTGCTTCTTCCCCCCATCCTTCAGAGCCATATTCCCTCCCAACATTGTACCACTAGGAAATATCAGCACCACACCACCTATTTTTTACCAAGGACATTAAAAATGCACACAAAATCAGTGCCAAGAATGCACGCCTGGGGAGAGCAGTAGGAACCCCCCTGCAGTAAAATACTTTCCATCCCATGCTTGGCCTTATGGCAGCACTAAAACTTGGCTGGTCCTCTTTTATGCCCTTGTCCTGTCAGTGATGGGTGTGTTCTCCAGTTTAACTAAAAATTTCTCATGTAACATAGTATCACACAGTTAATTACAGTATCACATGGTTAACTAAGGTCAAAACAAAGTAGTTGAGCCATATATTTTTCTAGGCCCACAGCTACATTTTCAAAGACAGGCTGCATACATGAAATTAACAGATACATAGATCTAAATGTATGTATGTATCTATATATATATCTATGTAACAATCATCTATTATGTATCTTTACATGGTTATATATAACTTTTTTTTTTCCTTTTGTCCTCAATGCTTGTTTTCTTAAACCCTGTGCATCAGGTGACTAACAAGTCCTGTAGCCACATTACTTTTTCCTCTTTCTTAATACAGTACAGCTCAGATAGCACCACTTTGGCTTTAGCTAGATAATTTACTGAAAAAGATGGAATATTTTTGTGCTTATACTCTCAGTGCATCCAGTAGTCTGCCAGAATTACTCATTTCCTTCAATGGGACAGTCCTGTTTTCTGCAGGGGCAGGAACTGTGTTCTTACAAATCACCCATTTCACTTACTGGCTTTTTATGTGCTTATCACTGCACTGTTGGTCCCAGCTGCAAAGAAACCTTAAGATAAATTCGCCTAAATGTCTGGCAGACCAGGGAATACTTCCTCCTGATACATAAACTGGAACAGCCTCAATATAGCAGAGAGAGTTTTGCTTCCAAAATACACTGTAGGATGGTGTCTGTATTTTGTTTATGTAATTGCAGGTAGGATTATAAGAGAGTTTCTAAGGGTCTGATCTTCTACTGGTAGGTAAAGGTAGATGTCTAAGTCTCTTTGGCAATCTAAACCACCTTTGTTTTTAAAACAGAATTGTCACCTAAAAGGTATTTGTAACAGCTATAGATGCTGTATCTCTCCAGGTCAGTTTTTTTGGGGGTGTGTGTGTGTGTGGACCTAGCCCTTGCTGAAAAACCATCTAAACGGCATACAACAAGGGAAAAAATCCAGTTCGTCTTTCCCTTGACTCTGTAGGATGTGTTACAGCACCCTGTCCGGTTTGGTTTAGGCCACAAATGTAGTAAAGCTTATTTTTCCTACTGATTTAAGGTAGATCTGTGTCACAAGACTGCTGCCTGGAGCCCTCTTTCATGCTCCCACGTGCATTGCACACTGCTTCAGCCACACACCCGGCAAAGCCGGCTGGAAAGTGTAACCTGAAAAGCCGAGCCTTGAGCAGGTGCACAGAGGTTATCTATGCTGCCAGACGGGATGCACTTAAGAGGAATGAACGGCCGAAGGAGTCTCCACATTTCAAGGAGTGTTTGGGAAACAGTTCAATAGTTCAACAGAAACTTTTTTTTTTCCTGTTGTTTTTTTTCTTTTTTTTCTTTTTTCTGAAAGTAAATATAGACAAAGGAAACATCATCTATGGGGTTGGGTTTTTTTTATTTTATTTTATTATTATTTACATTTTCTTCACAGCAAAATGACATTTTAAGATGCTTAAGCATGTTTTCTTACTCTTTGTGCAAACCGGTCCTTGCCAAGGCTTAAATGGTTCAGATCAAACCCTTATAAAGAGAGAAGAGGTGACACATAGGCTATGGCATATATTGTTATAGATCTATGGTCCCAGCTTTGCATTTTCATTGTCTCTATCTAATTAGATCAACTGGCAGTTTTATGACAAGGAAAGGTTATAATTGACTTGTTTGAGCAGGAAATGCTTATTTAGCCTACTTTCACTGGTGCTCGCCAACACACTTGCCAACTCAGTTGTGATCTAGCAGCAATCATAGAATCATAGAATCATAGAAGCGTTTGAGTTGGAAGGGACCTTAAAGATCATCGAGTTCCAACCCCCCTGCCATGGGCAGGGACACCTCCCACTAGAG
>JAOXNO010000024.1:102737807-102805696 GCA_028565335.1 Limnodromus scolopaceus
TGCTGAGGGTGCACTCTATCCCACTGTCCATGTCACTGACAAAGATGTTGAATAGTACTGGTCCCAGTACTGACCCCCGAGGAACACCACTCGTTACTGGCCGCCACTTGGACATTGAGCCGTTGACTGCAACTCTTTGAGTGCGGCCATCCAGCCAGTCCATCGTGCGGGACAGTGTCAAATGCTGTGCATAAGTCCAGGTAGATGACGTCAGTTGCTCTACCCTTGTCTACCAAGTCTGTGGCAGTATCGTAAAAGGCCAATCGTCTTCTAAATATCACTGTGTCTGAACAGTGATTGGATGAAGCCTTTCACCCAAGTCTAACTTCAGATGATTCTCTAGACAATTCCTCCTCTCAGCCATGAGCACCTGCGCATGGATCACTTTACTGTTTTCGTTGTTTTCTTGCCAAAATGTGGCTGCATTCTCATGGTGGCTGGGATCACCCCTGAAGGAAATGGGTGCGTGGAAGGTGTGCTTTGGGATTTAGCCAGGACTGACGCTGTGTGAGCAGCAGGCATGAGTGTTTTCCAAGGTATCCCCACAGCATGCGAACGTCGCTGTGGTGCAGAGCACATGCAATGATCCAGGCAGGAGGATGGCAGCTGAGTGCAGTGTACACAGCAGAACCCATGTAAAGAACCAAGCTGGCAGTGTTCAGCTGAGGAAATAAGAGAGCTCATATTCAGTAAAGTTCTAAAAATCTGTAAAAAAGAAACCACCCTGTCAGGCTTAATATAGCTACTGTTTATATTTGCACCCTTCCTTGTTGGTTTCACAGGACCCCAAAACATTTTTTACATTTTAGGTTTTCTTATTTTTTCCTTATTTTTCATTGAAATTAAAATTGGCAAACTAGGAGAAAATATATAAGGGACAGCTAAATTTTTTTAAAGTAGGTCTTTAAAAAGACTGTAAAAAATAGAAAGAGGTTTGCTTACATTAGAGTGACTTCATTTTTGCTAACTGATTTTACTAAGTGACTCCCACAGAAACAAAATATTTGTATCCAACCATGTCTTAAGAGATGTGTGGGACAACCATAGCACGCCTATTCATTTTGAATAGCACATGATAAATAACATGGCAAAAGAACATATGTGAAAATTATACACAGTTTCCTTTACCCCTGCAAAGATTTAGTTCTGTTGCAAAGGAAAAACAAAATTCCTGTAAATATTTTTTTTAATGTTCCAAGTCTAAATTCAGGACTTTAAAATCAAATAATTAAACACATCCATCTTCAACCACAAAAATATGTATGCAGATTCAGACGTATAGAGTGAAAAATATAATTCAGTGATGTCAGAAGAAGTGCAAGAGATAAAAACCTCTGAGTTCCATCTCTGATAGGGAACTGATTTGTTTCTCTCAAGTCAGTCGAGCTATTTACCCTCAGTCAGGCTTGGTGACTATAAAAATGTGGTTGAGATAATTCATCTTCTTCATAAGAATTTTGTGGGGATTTAGTTAATATTTTCAAAACTGCTTGAAGGATGAGAATTGCTAAGAGTTGTGGTGCCCTGCAGCAGGAGGGGATCACAGTGAGTATTAGCATGCACACCTGCTCTGAAACTGAAGCAGTGACCAATCTGGAGAGGGGTTATTCTCAAAGAAGCTCTGAACATTTTTTCTTGTTCATAGAAAGATGATGGTTAAAGCAACAGTTCTGTGGCAAATTTAGTAAGAGAAACGATGGGTTCTTTGCTTCTTGAGGACTCCTTGGCATAAAATACAACAGAGCAGACAAGGCCAAGCACTTATAAACCACAAATACATCCCAAACATGTCCATATCTCTGTATCACACTAGGCTTTTAACTTTCAAGGCCTGCTTTTGTTTTTTGGTTTGATCTGGATTTTCATATTTCCTCTATCTACTTTGATTTCCTCAGCTTCTTTTATTTCTTTCTTCACAGAGGTAAGATTATCCATACCCTCTGCTCCTGCAAACTGGCACGCTTCCTTTGAAGTCCGTGAAGCTGTGCCAATTTACACCACTGCAGACTTGTTCAATATTGTGTTATAACTACAGATGGGTCCCAGCTGCAAATCTTGGTTTGGATCCAAGCTCCCCCCAAACTAGGGAGTGTTTGGATTCATGGTTGTGGTGCAGACCCCTCTCTATGGGTGTGTTATAACAGAAAGAGAAAAATAACTTTCTGAATAGAATGAAGGGCCAGCACCTGTCAGAGAGGCTCCTTCATTATAATTATCTGCATGAACTTGCAGAGCAATTTTGGGAAGTCTTCTGTACGGCAGTGCTGTCAAAGAAGAGAAGAGCTAGACAAAACAAAGCAAAACAAAACAAACAAACAAACAAAAAAAAGCTAAAATTTGTGTCTGATCAAATCCAATCTCAAAAATAAATCTCAAATTCTTGGCTTATTGAATGAAGTTATATGATGCGTATCACTGTCCTGTATAATGGGGAAAGAAAGAAAATCCCTATTAAAGTCCAGCAGAGCAATGAAAAATACATAAAAGCTCAGAGAAATTAGCATATATTTCATTCTATCAAAGGAACTTTGTCAAATCCCACATTGTCTTAGCTTTTCCCCTCCTGCTAAGACAGAAATGAGCATGTTTTTTTCTATTTCATTTAGTAGATCTACAGCTAATTTAAATAAATTAATGATATTTAATTCATGCTTGTTGAAGGCTTGTTCTACTTCAGTTTTGACCTTGGAAGTTGATTAAAAGTATGTGGGATGTCATTGCCAGTATAACAGAGAATTCCTGGAAAACATCTTTGATTCAAAGGTTGAACAGGGCAAAAGGGACTTCCTTGAAATTCTGAAACAATTTTCTGGTGTTCCAAATATAAGTTTTCTTTTGACACTTAGCCCTTCCCCCATCTTGATTAGTATTGTGTATGACCATTATTATCAAATATGAGATGGAATAACATACAAAATCAAATAAAAATTTCAGATCAGACCTTCAGAAGGGTTGCCCAGTTGACATGGCTGATAGGTCAAGAGCCTCTACAGATCAGAGAGACAAGCACGACAGACTTTGCCACGTTATCTTCCCAATGTGTTTCTGCCCTGATGAAAGACAGCCGGTAGGAGAGACACAACTTGCTACTGCTCTGATAAACGTGTTACCTCCAGTTGTGAAGGAATGCCAGCTTCCTAGTCCGGAAGACATTGTGTCAGAGCTCAGATTCCTAAATAAGTTCTTGTTAACTAACTCATGTACCTTAACACTTTTTTTCTTTAAGTAACTTGACAGCAAATCTTCACTCCCAAACTTCACAGTCCATTAACCACCAGTTTCATCAGACAGTACAGACACAGATTTAGTGAAGAAGGGGGCACAGGTGAGCACTGAAGAGGCATGCTTACTCTATGGCATGTGACAGAGCATTGGCCAAGCAGTCCTGCCTTCCTCTCATTCACATTAGAGCTGCATTTACTGACCTCTCTGGGAAGGAAGTGTCACCATTGCATATCTGGATGGAGTCTGAAGCAATAACCTTTATACTCTAGACTCTATAAATACATAGATGCCTTTACAGTATGTATGTACCTTTTATACATTTACAACAATACATTGAAAGTAGTGAGTAATTTGCAATCCTGAAAAATAAATATTTTGTATTCTGGTCCTCTTATTGCTCATATATATATGTGCCATTTTTTACATCACTGTGACTAAAATTAAAATTTTATTGATAAATAAAAAATGAGGTCATTGTGAGGTGTTATTTTTTAAGCTCCAGAGCCCTCCAGCGCTCTTTGCTTTCATGATACTATTCTACTATAAAGAAAAAGCGGTATGATTTGTGGCAGATATGCTAGCATTGTTAACTTTCCACAAGCAAGTAGAATAAACAGGGAATCCTATGAGTTCAAAACACACTGAAGAAATTTGGCTTGAAACAGATGCCTACATATTTGTAGGCAAAATAACTTAATATACGTTTTATGTTTTATAAGAAGTTTACAGTCAATATTTGCATAAATTTATCTTCTTAAACTGTAAGAAATATTACTGTCTTAGTTATATTAACCTTTTTCTAAAAATAAGTGCTATTTCCCTAAGATATTGAAATGGCATTTCTCTATCTTAATGAATGCATTATTAGTAAACCATCACTCCCTCAACGGAAAGAAAATAGCTTAAATATTTCACAGAATATTTCATTTTTATTAAAAGTTAAGCATACTAGGAGGGGGTATTTGGCAAGATATCAGTATCCTTTTTCTTTGGTAATCATTCAAACCCCAAAGCCATTTCTTCTGCATTTTTCGTGTCACGTGGGCCTTCCCTCCAAGAAAGCACGATATTCATGCCTCAGGTGGAAACTAAGTTGGGCTTTTCTTCCACCAACAGAATGGATGGCTTTTGCTACCCACTGCCTAGGATTTAGTACCAAAGGCAATCCCCCAGGCTTTCTCCATATAAAACACCCTTAAGTTTGCAGATTACATTAAAGAAATATATACATGAAAGAATATTTTTCTAGAAGCTCAAAGACCCTGTTCCATAGGGGCTAGATCTGAAACCTGAGATTTAATTGTCCTTTCCATTATTGATGTAGGTTTACACAGCATTTTCCATAGATGCAGTTCCCAAAACATATAGAGCTGGTGGCTGGGGATACCTGGTGTAAAACTAAATGTTTGGGCCTGGCGCTAAATCAACCCACTGTGTCCTGGGTATCTCTTAGGAGCATGTGCAGGTCAACTTGGTGATATATCAGATTTGCTGGCAACTGCACACCATATGCAGAAGGAGTCCAGCACAGCCCCACCGCGCATAGGGTGTGGAAGTGATCTGGGCGCGTTTGCTCAGGGGCTCAGGCAAGGCTGCCAGACTTTCAAATATAGTTAGAAAACATGAGGCAAAACCTGTAAGGTTGTAGATAATTGATAAATTTGTAATTTACTGCCAAAACAGACACAATAGGATAGTCTGAGTATAGGGATAAGATTTAACCTGATATTAGCCTAATAAATTTTGTTACCCAGACAATTTTTAAATTATTCATCAAAGTACTTTATGCACATTTCTTCATCTTTTTAATATCTCCATGTCTAGCTTCTTCCTCTAAGTGCTCTAATACATTTTCTTTTGCATCTGTGGGATATTTAGCGGTAACATAGACAGTTGTATTCACTTGGGGATAGGTTCTCCAGTCCACTGACTTTTGAATCATGAAATATCTGTAGGTTCTGTCTCAACCTTGTGCACAGGAAGAAGTCAAAGGTGCTCAACACAGGAGAGCCCCTACTTACCTGTGTCTGAGTTGCATAGCTGTTAACATGCTGAAAGATGCAAGTCTGGTCCTGAAAATATGGCTCACGTGAGAAAAATGTATTCACAAGGGGCCTGATGTGGCAAAGACCCAAGCAACTCTGGCACCTATCCAAAAAAGCACTTACGCATACGCTTTGAGCTACAATTCAGCTGTAAGTATGTGAGCAGTAGTATTGCCTTTGATTGACACTGAATCAACAAGATGTGAGAGGTGATTAACAAATTTATCAAGTGAGGACAATATTTGGCCCAGGACTGGACTTCTGTTATTCAGTTCCTGAATAAGGAAAAGAAACTGTTTGTAGGGGCTGCACAGAACTTCCTTGATGCAGAGATTTTTCAGGCAGACACAGTGACAGTAGACACAAAAGTATCAGAGTTTTCCTAATGTTTGAACAAAACAGAAATGTGCTGAATAGATATGTTAACACTAATAAATAAATCTAGGAGCTCTGTTCGCTGACTGCTATAGAAGTCTTATTGAAGAAAACTGAATGAGTTCTGTTTACTTGTGCAGTACCATTCCCCTACATGGATAAATTTGGCAGAATCTGGTCTTTTCTTAAGCAACACCCACTTTCTAATGTGCACTGCTTTATAATGGACAGATCGAATGACCACAACAGAAGACTTTTTCTAAGATTTAAATAAAACACAACCCCCAATTTTTTATTCAGATTCATAATCCAGAAATTCCTCTACTAATTTAGGGATGAAAGATGCTGAACTTGTTGGAAAATGAACCCATTTATTTAGAAGTTACATTTTCTGCTTTGGAGTAAATGGTTGATGCATGATTTTGCTTGCAGTTCTGGAAGCAGGAAAGTGTGTGAGGATGGCAATAATCAGGAAGGAAAATGTCAAAGGGGGAATTTATTTTGGAGAGGAGGCATGGAGAAAAGTTCTTTGGGACACATTAGCCTACAAGGCAGGTTTTCAAAGGCAAAAAGAGAAGTTAGTGTGGTCTGAGGACTTGTACTTACCTCTTCCCATTTCCTGGGTTTCTGAGCCACCCTGTCCAATGGCACAGATTTCTTTACATGTTCTTGCCAGTGATTTGGAGTTCAGTTGTCACTGAAAACCAGTGGAATATAATTTTCAGTTGTTTTTTGAAAAATCTTTTCTTAAATTAAGATTTAGCTGTTTTATTTTAAATTCCTAATTTGGGAGGGGAAAAATTGTCAAGATGTAAACAGATTTAAAAGCACCTCTTCTTCCCCAGATAGAAATGTATAACCTCCAAATTTCCAGTTCACATTGACTATCAATAACTTATACTATCATCAGAGTTGGGTGGGTTTTATCCAGTTTTGTGTTTTTAGCTTTTTAACTGATTATATTGAGCATGCATTTGAGGTTTCAAAGGAAATTTTTAGTCTATTGGGTAATCAGTTCCTTAGATTTACATCCAAGCCACAAAATATGTATTTGTGTCAAATTTTGCCTTGCTATGAGAAGCTGTTGAAAAATCTGCTCGAAATGCAGTTGGCCAGGTTTGCAGCTAAATTATATACATTAAACCTCATCTCTTCATGCATAGTTTGGGTTCAGCATTTTCATTGTCTTGAGCATCAGCTTGAACTTTATAGGCAGCTGTTTGCAGAAGAAAACACATTTAATTCCACAGCAGTTGATGTAGATAGAAAGCATATTGTAGATACAGGTGTCAATAATAACCTTGTGTTGTATATTGTTTCTGCCCTAGTTTAACAGCACAGTTTATTGTTAACCAGTTTCCACTTTATCCCTTCTAGCTGCAGATTTATTAGTAGAAATACATTGTGCAAATGATGATTTATGATGGAATCATGTTGCCTGAGAAAATGTATTGATTTAGAATGAAGTTGCAGTCCTTACTACAAAGGCAGAATGAAGGAGATGAGAGGGATCTGCCTTGAGTTAAGTTAAATTTCTCTGACTGCCCTAACATGCGTTTTCTTTCTCTTGTAAGATTTTACATGAAAGAAAAGGTTACATTAGGCATTTTCTTGTATTCACTTCTTGTGATCTGCATTCCTCTACGTGCCACAATTACTATGATTCGTCTTTGTTCAATTCTTTCATCAGTTCAAAGCAGTCTGGCATTTACCTTAGTAGCTTTTAAAATGAACTAATCAATAGCTAGATGTTTGCTATTAAGAATGATGAAGAAAGGTTGAGTGGGAGGCAAACAAGGTTATCTACTTTTAATATATTACCTAATTCTTTTCTGTGTTGGAAGGCAGGCATGCCTTCATTTAATTGATTCTAATACACATACATGCAATTTAATGTGAATGACCAAGGGTGGACTTTACAAATAGTGTTCAATTTTTACTGCTTTCATTTCTTTTTCAAACATCGTGTCTTCTCTGAAGAAAATACATTGTTCTCTTGTTTACATTGAAGATTTAAAACAGATTTTAAAGATAGCTAGGCAGCTTTAGCATATAAAAAGTAGGAAAAAAGTGTATTTTATTGCTTAAGCCAAGGCCGAGGAAAGTTATACTTTTGTTGAAAGAGCTAGCTTGCTTTTGATGCAGCATTTTTTAGACGTCTGTGAGTTTTTCAACTTTTAAGTTCTATTTCAGTTTCTATGTAGGATTCCTTTTACTTGATGTTTCTATTGCAACACGAATTTCAAACAGTGATTTCGTTAAGCTCTGCGAGATGCCAGAAAGCCTGAGTTTTTTCAGAAATATTTTGGCCCAAATTATTCAATTCATTACTTCATGAAAGGTTCCCTCTGCTACTACTTCTTCCTTTTTTTACTAAGCAATTCCTTTAGTACATAACCAGCACCACTATGCCTAAGTTTGCAACAGCATCAAAACTAGAGCACTATCAATAGCCATGGCTCTGGGTTTTGTCAGAGCTCTTTATGAAGGACCATCTCCTGAGCTCCGTCCAGCTTCTTTTCCATCCACAAAACCACATCCTCTGACTGCCTCCAGCTTGCCCAGAAACCACACTCCCTGCCCTCAGGCTCTCTTCTGTTTGCGAACCTCCACAGCTTCCAGAGACTCCTCTAGTTCCTTAGATGCCAAAATGAAGTCTGAGCATCTCCGAAATGATAGGCTGCATGCAACAGCAATAACATCCTGAAACAGCATCTGGGGAGCAAATTTACAGACGGGTGCCCTCAAATTACAAAGCGACAAGGAAACATTCAGTATACAAATGATGTGAGATGCAAACAAAGGAGTAAATTTGGTGCTAATAACACCCTGCTATCCACCCAGGCCTGATCCAGTTTTCATTGGTTTGCGTTATCTTTAATGGAAGCTGAATCAAGATCAAAGAGGAAGAAAATAACACAGTATACAATGTGGGGGAGCATCCCAACAATATTTGAAACAATACAGTGAGTTCACTTCTCTCTTGCTCTTGATACTACCCTAATGTGGTTTTTTTGCATGAAATCAAGCCCAATATGTACCTTGAGTTCTACGCAGTGCCACTTTCTTCCCCTTTGTCAATACTTGTGATCATGACAAGAAGCATGTTCCACTTTTCTTTTTGAAGTCAGGTCTTGTTCTAGCTTCAGTTGCAGTTGCAAAGCTTTTCTGACTTCTTAAAGAGCATTCCCTTTGCTTCTGTGCCCTCTAAATAATATTGTGGCGAACAATATACAATTACTAGCACTGCATTTTTGTTGTCAACCATATCCTTGGTGACATACCAAACCTTCTGGCACTAATATTACACATCTGATTCAGAAGTAGCTAAAAAAATCACTCTATACACAGACAGAAATATTCTTCTGTCCCTCATATATTGCCAAGAGATAGCACACTGATATTCTGGTCAGTCACTTAACACGTTTTCATTGTTAAATATCAAGGTCACACATGACAGAGAGACCAGATTTATTTTTAATATTCCTGCCAAGATGCAGTGATTCTGTAGTAACTTTGTTCAATGTTCATATCACAACAGGAGCTGCTAGGAGTGTTTTGATAAGATTGGAGCTCTAATTCAATCTACAGCAATTATAGTACAAGGGTGGTCAAGAAGGGCATATTTCAAATGCCCACTTCTCTTTGAATTAGATTCCTGAAAAGCAAATCTCACTAAATAAAATAGTATGAATGAAATTTCAGCTCATTTGTCTAGCAGAGTGGCATCAACGTCAACTGTGACTCTGGCTGTAATGTGTAAAGATAATGTTCCAAGATTTAGTATGTGACTCAAGATTGACTGAAGCATTTCATAGCCTCAAGTATTTATAAGTGGATGCCTCCATTCCTTGCTGTTAAATTCCTTAGTGATAACTTCACTTCAAATTTCTGCTGCCAGCTTGACAGTAAAATGCCAGTTCTAATTATTGTCCATGATTGTAATGTTCTTTATCATCCACAGATAAAACCTACTTTAGTATAGAACAACTATATTTTGTCAATAATAGATGATCAATGAAAGAGAAAAAGGAACAACTCAGTCTCAGATGTATATACTTTTAATCAGATTTGCTTCTGCTCAATACAAGAGAGGATTAATCAGACGTGTTATTGATTTAATTACAAATGCTAAGTAATGTACACATTTAATATACATGTATATGTAATCCTCACTCTCATAAAAGAACAGGGAAACAGAGGTGTCACACACTATTCAGGGTGACTTTGGGCAGAATCCAGAACAGAAATCTAACACTGTTATTCTAGAGCTCCTTTCCATAGCCCCAATGAAGCTAAGCTTCTGGAGTCAACTTACCTCTCTTGAATATATGTCTGCTCCTAAGCACTTGAATGCTTAGAACTAATGAGCTTAAAGTTAGGTGAGGACTTAAGCACTCTCCTAAATCTGTCACTAAACTTCATAACTCCTATAGGATCGGATCCTAATGCTGATATATAACAAAGACACAAGGCTTACCATGAAAGCAAAAGTGAATCAGAGCTAGCAGATAACAGCAAATCAGGAAGCATTGGCTAGTCTGAATGAGGAACTGACTGTTAGTCATTGGCCTGGGAAAGGGTAACTGCTTCCCACTTAAGTAATACGAAGGCAAGAGTAAAAGACACAAATACATAAGCACCTAACTAACACCATTTATTGTGGATTACAGGATGGAAAATCAGTGCAGAGCATTCAAAGGAAAAACTGTTCCTGTAGAAGAACCCACAATGTAAAATGCCAGTTTCAGAATTTTGTTCTCAAGATGAGTCTGTCAGCCACTTTTGAAGATTGCACTGTTTAATATATTTAATAGTTCCTTGCTATAGTGCCTATGCACATTGTTTACATTGACAGATGAATGACAGATGATGTTCTTTTCCTGTGTGTCTTCCTTCTTGAGACGAAGCAAATCATGGAAAGGATAATTACAAACATGAAGGACTTTAGTGTTGGTCGAATAGCTTAGGCATTTGCTGGCATTAGTCAGTGCATTTGGAAAGATACAAGGTACTTGTTAAACTGTTTTGGAAATAAGAATATGTAAGAAAAGAAAGAATTACCACCACAAAAGTTTTGATTTTATGCAGCAGCCTCAAAAATGGCAAATGTGTTCCCCAGGCTTTTTCCTAGATGCATTTGAAGAATCACTAAAGGCTGAGAAGAAACGCTGGTTTGTTATTAGCAACAGTCATTATCCCACAAAGCAATATCCAAGCAGCACATAAATATCATCCTGAAGCTGGTAGCATCTTTTGGGACTTTATTCTCCTTTGGAAAACTGACTGTAATGGCATCCAAAACTATAAGCACTATGCTAACTCCCTAACTTCTTTCCTCAGAGACAAAATGCTTTCTGCAGCAAAACTCAAAGACATAAGAGGACATAGGTTAGTAAGTTCGTATATGGACATGTAGGCACTAACATTTCCCCTATTAATGATAAAATTGTAGAACACTTGTGGTTTACAGTATATATAGCACTAACTCTTTGGAAAATACTGGCTGAAATATTACCCAAATATTGAAAGACGGGAAAATGAGTGTAGAATTGCTAGTGTGTTCAACAATAAGGCAGTTGCACTATATATCAGCACTTCAGAAGACTACAAATCTTCTGTCAACAGGGTGGAAAACAAACTGTGCAACTGTGATGAACCATCAAATTCCTGTCAAAGTCTTCTCTCAGTCGAACAATGGTCCTCACTGTTAGAACCGAAGTGGTGGCATCTCATAAAACTATGCAGCGGATTAAAGATGTTTAGAAACCCTCTGCCCTGGTCTTGATGGTCACTTAATTAAATCTTATAACACCACCGGAAATAATTCCCCACTGACTAAAGTGCCTAGAAACATATTGAGTACATAAAAGCTACTACTAGGAATAAAACCTTTTTTATATGTTTTTTTAAAAATTTTAATGGAAAATGTTTTGTAATAGGGCATGTCAAAGGCAGACTTTCAGTAGCATCTAGATAAAGAATTGACATTTTCACCTTTGAAAATCTTCCTCTAGATCCACAAAGAGAATTTCGCTTCTATGTTGCCATGGACAAAAGCGCTGCCTCCTGGATTCCCCAGCCGAAGCTTGAAACTCTAGTTCCCAATATGAGAAGAGTTCCTCCCCACTGAGGAACCAATGGCCCAGATTTAATCCACCTAGGAGAACTGGCCATGTCAGAAAGGTAAGAAAGAGATGACATGTGGAGCAAGGATTACTGGAAATGAACACTTTGACATTAAGCTGGTATTTTGCATGAGGCAGCGTCACAGCACCATCACACTCAATACAGAAAGAAGAGGCTTGAACTCAACATACAGCAAATCTGGGAGACTGCTTTAACAACTTGACAGCAGATATAAACTTTCCATTTTTCTGTATTTGCCATGACTCCCACATTTCAGACTGTTTAATGGATGCATAACAGGATCAATCATAGAATGGCTTGCATTGGAAGGGACCTTTGAACACCACCTCATCAAAACCTCTGCCATAGCCAGGAACATCTTGGGTGTCATAGAGTTCATAGGATGGAAGCTAAACCTGCTCCACTCCAAACTGAGGGTGCATAATTACAGGAGTACTGGAAAGTGAGCTTGAACACTGCGCATCTAGGTCAGGCAGAGAGTACACCTGCACACTGAGGGGATGGTCTCCAGACAGATTGTCAGAGGTAAGTAATGCTCCCTCCTCTGATACATGAATACATATATATGTATATATATATGTGTATATACAGATCTACATCCATATCTATAAGCTATGTGAAGTTCCTGGTGTTGCTACAAGCCATCAGAACTAAGCTATCCACTTACTCAGCTGGGACAGTCTGTAATATTCCAGAAGCAGAAGAGGCAGCTTTGGTAATTTCTGGGGAATTTTATTATTTTAACCTTCTTGCCATTAAAACAAATCTAAGAAATAATTGAATAACTCTGAGCAACAGGGAAACAGTCTGGTGTCTCTTCGGCTTCAGAGCCTTTCACAATAGGCAACCAAACCCCATTACTTATGCTCAGCACTGAAAGAAGGAGGAGATGGGACTGGGTCCCCCAGCTACAGTGTTTAAAAGATCTGGAGACTCATATTCAAGTCTTCTGTACAGCAATGATTTTAAGCCATATTTTTTTTTTTTTTCATTTTCTAAGAGACTGCTGTAATTACTAGACTATGAGAGAAAGTTTGTTCAGTTCTATTTTGTGCCAAACAATAATAAATTCAAGAAATGTGAAAATAACTGTAAACTTCTCTACTGCTTGCATTTGTCAGGGAGCCTTGGATTATAATCCTTGTTGATAACAACACCACCACAATATAACAACCACAACAATAATTGCAACCACCCTGCTAAAGAGCTGATCTGCATGTATGGTCTTCTTGGATGATCTACTGTCAGACACAGTAGTCACCAGGAAAGAAAATAAACACTGATCATTTAATCTTAAAAGTTTCTTGGTGATTTTTTTTTTTAATAAGGTTCTGTATTTTGAGCAATATCCTCCATGGTTAAAAACTAGAATAGTCCTCAAAGTCATGTTACAGTGATTACACTTCCTAAAGATTCTTACTTCAGAATGTAATAACACTCCATCACTCAGAGCATCTGTAGGCAAAGATAAACCAGCCAAATAATGAGAACATTTTCTAGAGTGTAGCCAGGCAGCCAGGATATTTATATACATTACAAACATTTTGTGCAGCTAGATGTGCTAGCCAAATTTTTCACTTGAAAGCAGATTTCAAATTCTGCCCCTAAATTTGTCCACTAGCAAAGAAGTAGCTCCTGGAAATAATAAAATGAGATCACAGTGTTTTTATTAATGGATGAAACTTTTCTGATAATGATGAAAGCAAAACATAATGAAATCCACTTGTCCACCTTGATGCAGTTAAAGGCACTGATCTGCTTCTTAGATATCAAGAAAGTATTTGACCAGGTCAAATAGACCTTCCTTCCCTATATATTGTGAAAGCCTGGATTTGATGACTTTTTTTTTCTTTTTCTTTTTTTTTCAACTAAGGGTATGTATTTTGGTCAATGGTAGGTTATCATAACAATTTTTCTTTCAGAGGACCACTGGACAAGAAAATCAATATGCTATCTTGCTCTTTAATTTCATGTATTTTTCAGGTGGTTCAACAAATATGAAAATACTCATATTTGAAGAATAATTGGTACTAACAGAAAACAAATAGGTCCTCTACATGGGCACTTTTAAATTATTTTTAACCTCTGGTTTGTACTTCTTAATTTTACTTTTATACCCATGGAATTTCAATACAATCTCCATATACTTCTAATAAAGCTATGTACAAATTCCAGTGCTACTAAAACTAATTAAAACCATTCTTTCTCATTAGATGGATTCCTCTGAAGTTAGGAAAGATACAACAGCAAAAAGATGGTATAATTTTAATATATTAAACTTTAAATGTGGAACTGCAAACTACAATTTGCTATTAATGCTATTAATGTCCTTATTTTATTATTTTATTTATTTTGGTTTTTATTTACTTGTTTGTTTATTTTTATTTATTTTTGTGACATGTATTTTATTAATAAGATCCAGACAGATTTTCTCTAGATTCCGGACATAATCTTGCAACCCTCACAGCTCTGTAATCAGGGCTATAGGTATGAAACAATGGTTCTTCTGCCCCTTTATTTGTCCTTCAGTTGTTGGAAAGGGAACCACCGATGTATGGAAAAGTGCAGAAGATATTTGTAATTTTTTTACCCTACATCTCCTAGGAACTGCTAAAAATCTTATCACGGAGATCTGGCTGTATTCCTAGTATTACCTATTGCTCCCTGAGTGGGCAGGGAGGGAATCACCACCCTCCTTGAGGTGTCTGCCCCTGGACAGCTTAGTTAGACTTTCCAGTAGCTATTTCACCCTCCTAGAACTGGAGAAAGCGATGATCTTAAGAGGCTGTGAAACAGTGCAAGAACACCCAATGTGATTTAATACTATGGCTCATGGCACCCCTACCCTTCTCTCTCCCCTTGGCCTGCATCTTGTGCACTTCAGGCACAATTGGTGTGTGTGCCAAATCTTCATTTTCTTACAGTAAAAACGGAGTCAATAATTATATTTTAGCCTTGGAAAAATTTTCCTTTTGGATTTTGCTCCATACTTTTCTCCCATCAAACAAGTAGCTGCTGTTTGAGGTGTTATTATTAACTAGTAGCTGAAATGTTCCTGTATCACCTTTTCATTTTCAATGTTCTTTCTTCCTCACCTTACTCAATGGGTGTCTGCAACTTTAGAATTCACTAGATGAATCCAGAGACACAGGTTAGGTGGATTTCTGTGGAATTGTCTACAGTGGGTCATGAGAATCAGTTTACTTTTCTTGTGTTCAGTCTTCCCAGCCTGATTTAATTTAGGGAGAAACAAAACACCATGTTTAATAGACGCTGGCATGCATGACCCAACACTTAATGCAATTCGGTTAGATACAGAATTAAACATGAGCAACTTTGCACAATTTAATGCATGTCAGGTGGCATTTAAAGAACAGGAAGACTTGTTCGAGTGAATTTTTGTGTTTCTATGTGAATACCTGTGGGAACTGAAAGAAAGAAAAGAAAAGAATTACCAAAATATTTAAATATCCTTGTCTGCTACAGTCCGTTATGAAAACTATAAGAAAAGAAAGGGCAACAGTTTAGTTTACATTTCTGACATTTCCTGACACCTATCAGGAAATTCATCTAACCAAAAGGAACAAGACTTCAGTTTCATTTTTCATGTTCAGTGACCATTTGGGGCGAGAAGCCTGATGGAGATCAGCTTCCTGCAGTGGCGGTTTTCCAGGCAGCCAGCCCTGGAGAACACGAGCCTCTGTGGAGCACAGCTGGTCCAGCTGCCTCATGCTGGAGCCCCTCAAAGTTACAGCCTTTCACATCATCTACTTTCAAGTAGAAAAAGGAAAAAATGAACAGTGTTAAAACTGTGTGGCCTCTCAGATATCTGTAATTTAAAGTGCAGTGATTCTCATTTGGGGGGAGAGTTCTTGCACACCATCAGCCATCTAAAAGTCAGACTTTAGCCTAAGCCTGTTACTGTGAGCCTCTCCACAGCCACTAGGGGAATATCACCATCTTCAGACTTATCACCATCCCAAAACACCTACTCTTTATCTCTCTGCTGCTCTGTGCTGCTACATGCACCCCAGTGTTTCTCTTGGTCTTCTGTGAAGCAGCAGGTAAATCTGTTCCTTCTGGGTTTCATCTGCTGAGGACAGATGGTCTTACATCCCTCCTCTCTGGGCTTTGAAGAAAGAATTGCTCTTCTGGTTTCAGTGATAGCTTCTGAGGGAGCTAGACTGGGTATTTAAAGCACGGTAGTAATTTTTAGCCCATGTTGTATGTCTTAGCTGCACTGGGCTTGTAACTGTTCCAGCAGTTTCATTGTTGGCCTCCTTCACCAATATTAACTGAAATATACTAAAAATACCAAGGGAATGATTCAGTATGGAATGATCACTCTTGGATACCCTACAGTGTCTAAAATGGCACAAGACACCTATGTATAGCCATCTGAATTGCTCCCAAAGTTTTGTAGCACCAGCTGTTGTCAGAAGCAGCGTTACCTTCCGATACTTTTCTTTTGCATGTGCATCCGGTTTGCACATTCAGAGTGTAAAGCTGTTTAACTGTTTCCATCTCCACATTCGTAGAAGGCTCAAGTATTCAGGGCGTACTCCCAGTGTTTTTTATTCCTGACGAAGCATGTCATTCCACAATCACTGGGAGCCAAGAAGTCTGATAGATGCTTTATTCAGCACCTGAATTTTAGGTGTTGTGCACTGAGCACCACCAGCCTTTGCCTAACACAAAAACTCAGTTAGAGCCTCCTAAGGATGTGGCTTTCTCTTTGCCACGTACTGAAGGAGACTGCCTTCATTAGACCTTTGCCAATAAAAGCCTGTGAGCTCTGTGTGCGTGGAAGTCGAGCATTCACAGGCTTCCACAGGTGAGCTGCGCTGCCAAACTCTGCCGAGGACAGGCTTCCTGGCACTCTGCGCCTGCACCATGCACACAGGGGTCCACCAGAGGAGATATAATGACTCCAACCCTCGCCCCTCTCTCCAGAGCACACTGGAGGTGCAGTACCAGTCAGGCAACAACTGACTTCTGCTCTCTAGTTTACAGGATGACTTATCGTTATGTTAGAGTGGTGAGGGTTACGTGCTGTAGAGGAACATGGAAGGGGAATCCTCAAACTGAGCGGCCAGAGGAGGGAAGCATGGTGGGGGGACGGTATTTCTTTCAAGTCCTCATCCGGTCTGGGGAGGCACCAGACAGGCTGCCTCACTACAGGCAATTCCACCAGTCTCTTTATGGGCCCTGTAAAACAGCAGAGATCACAGCTTACTGCTGTCCCGCTGGGCAAAGGAAGGCAGTCCAACCCCTGGGCTCAGCAGACCCACCCAACCCAAGGAAGCTGCCCCCTGCTCCAACTCTTTCGCATTCCCTGCCAAAACCCAGGGGGGCTATCATTTCAACCTCCCATGTTTCAAATACACTCTGAAGCCTGGAGGTTACCTCATCCTGTAACTCTCTTAACTTCCGTTGATATTATGCTGCCCATCCCTTGGTGCAGTTATGAGACGTCTGTCTCCTGTTAAACTCCACCTTCAGCTCCGAGCAGCTGCAGTGTCCCCTCACAGGCTGGCTGGGACGTTTGGAAAGAGAGAGTGCGGTTATACAATAAATAAGAGGGTTAAATACAAACCACCATCAAAGTAGCTTATTGCATTTGTTTAATTGTATTAATTGTAGCTTTAATTGATATTTATGTGTCTCTGATTTCCCCAGCAGGATTAGGAGGGACAAAGAGAAGGCAGGCGCGAGCACAGAGCCACTAATGAACTGTTCTTTTCTACTAACAGTACTCTATTTATGATCATGTGAAGCCTAAACTAACTTACATTAAAATAAATAGATGTTTTCTTTTTATGGTCATGAGTCAGAAATCAAGTGTAAGATCTACCTTTAATACAAAAACCCCTCATTGAACTCAAGAAGTTGTGCTGAGTGCTGTTGGTATTCACCACCCTGCTTCTTCCCCTCTTTCTGTCCTCACCCCCTGGGCTCTGTGGCTCTGTTAAAGCCTCTCCTGATTTGCAGCAGGATGAGAGAAGAGTTTACATCCCACGTATTTTTTCAAGCCATGCACAGGAACTGTAATGTAGCAGTGCAGAGGCACTCCAACTAATATACTAATTGGATGCAGATGTGTTCTGCCTCTTGGAAAAATAAGACCAACTGGATGATCAACAAGAGCCAAATGGGTAATTTCTTTTTAAACAAATTGGTTTTATTAACTTAAAACTGCCCATAATCCAACTAGTCTGGCAGAGTTTGGATTCTATGAAACCACAAGCAGTGTGTGATACCTGTTATTATCTCATACTACTTTTGGCTGTGATCTTGCCATTCTGAAAAAAGGACTAGCATGTAAGGCTGAAGTCTCTCTTAAATAAAGGGTAACGTGTGAGCGCTGCCCCAAGACCTGGCCAGGAAATGAACTGTGATTCAGGCTAAATTCTTTTCTTGTTCCCTACTTTCTTCAGCAGGGATGCATTTCTATACTCTGCCCACAGAAAATCCAGGTCCCACCCATGCTCGTTGAGCGAAGAAGGGCACTGTCAGGGGAAAAGAAACCACGATAGCCTCGCTTTTAGTGGAGAGGAAGGGTTCTAGTGAATGCTTCCAATGCTACTCATAATCCTATCAGCCACCAGGACACATGGGCTACCGAGACATTTTAATTGTTAACATTGGGTCCTTTCATCTAGGAGATGCTACTGCCAGACAGCAAATTCTTTTGTATCTCAGGCCTTTGAGAGTGATGAGAGGAGTGCGATGACACTGCAAGTCAAGAGGCTATAAAGTCAAAAGTATCCCACTGAACATGAATCCCTTGGTGCTGCTCAACATTGACTTTCCTGAGTGACAGATGACCAGATGAAGGGCCAAGAGCTGCACATTATTTTGAATATTTTTTTTCCTTTGAAAACCAGCATATTTTTATTCCCCCTCTGCCAGTTTTATTTCTGTGGAAAAATAATCCATCCTGGAAAATGACTGTTATGACTGTACTAGAGGCAGGAGCAAAAACAATGGGTATTGTCAATACTCTTTGGAAACAAACTGGATGGAAGAGCCAATAGTGTCAGCATCTATAGAGCTAGGGCCACCTGTGTGCATGGCACTGTGTCTCTCTTCTTGAACCCTCTGGCATCACTTCATCTCTGAGTCCTGCTCTTTGGGTGATGATTACTGGTTTGGGAGGGCAACCAGAGATTTTAATTCTAGAATGAGAGATTGCGGGCTACCAAATGACATCTAGGAATTACTGCGGGAGGTCTCTATTTTCCAGGTCAGTTAGAGTATGCCTTTTTTTTTTAAAACACATAAAACACAATTTAACAAACAAAAACATTATCAATGAAGTCTAAATATAGCATCAGTGAAACCTGGGTATGCATTTTAGCCTTGGAGAGCAATGAAAAATAGTAACTATGTCAGTATTCTTACCCTTGAAAACAATAAAAATATAAGAAAACGAAAAAGGAGCTAAGTTACCACAGAACAGAGAAACCATAGAGATCAGCTGAAAGCAAGAGAAAAAAAAATCAAAAATTTGGTGGTTCCTATTATGTGTTTGAGAGAATACAATATATCTAGAAGTGGCTGTTTTACAAGGATAGCCTCGTATGAGAACAGTGGGGTATGAGCATCAGATTTGAATAATTACATTTGTGATGATCGCCAGTTCAGATTATTTGAGATTACATTCAATTCAGATGTAACATCTTTTGTTTTTAATTTTAGAAATGTGCTAACTGAAAGCTACAAGAAGAGTAAATAACAATTTAGTGAGACCCATGTGAAAGATGTTTATTTGAACCAATTGAAGAACAGAACTTAAATATTAGGAAAAAAAAAAGAAAATAAAGAAGGTTTGTGAAGTTACATACACTCAAACATAACAGACAAAACACTTTAGTTTTTAATGGAAGAGCAGATGGCAGGCAGGTTGGGATGCTCAAGTCGCATGAGATTCAGGAGTGGACGCTGCCCTCCTGTAAGAAGAGTTGCAAGTCATAGGCTGCAGCCATGTCATGGATCTGCATGCTCTGTGCCAGGAGGTACTGAGAGACCCAGGGGCTCCGAGGCTTCAATCCTTACCTTTCAGGTAAATCCACTTGTGTTAAAAAATACACTTTGGAAGAATTTTCAAAAAATCTGACCAGGCCATTAAAGCCACACAATTTATCTGATAATTCATTGCAGCATCCAAATACAAATGTCTTGAGGTCATCCTTGAAAACATGCAAACAAAGCTAACTCCCATACAAATCTGGAAGTTTGAGAATGACCACAAAGAAAAGCAAAAAGATTCCAGTTAACAAAATTTGAGACATACTTTTAAGTCAACTTTTCAAATTTCTCAACTAATGAAAAAAAACTAATGTTGCATCAAGTACTGTGTTCAGCTCTGGGGCCCCCAACATAGGAAGGACATGGACCTACTGGAGCAGGTCCAGAGGAGGGCCACGAAGATGATCAGAGGGGTAGAACACCTCTCCTATGAGGACAGGCTGAGAGAGTGGGGTTGTTCAGCTTGAAAAAGAGAAGGTTCTGGGAAGATCTTGTAGCAGCCTTTCAGTACTTTAGGGGGGCCCACAAGAAAGCTGGAGAGAGACTTTTTGCAAGGTCATGTAGTGACAGAACAAGAGGTAATGGTTTTAAACTGAAAGAGGGTAAATTTAGATTAGACATAAGGAAGAAATTGTTTACTGTGAGGGTAGTGACACGCTGGAACAGGCTGCCTAGACAAGTTATGGATACCCCATCCCTAGAAGTGTTCAAGGTCAAGTTGGATGGGACTTTGAGCACCTTGGCTTAATGGAAAGTGTCCCTCCCCATGGCAGGGGGGTTGGAACTAGATGATCTTTTCAACCCTTCCAGCTCAAACCATTCTATGATTCTATGATCTAGTTAGTAATCCATGCATCATGTCAGGTTCTGCAAGGAACTTTTCTAGCCTCCTGGAACTGTGTGCAAATACTGATGCTTTTTCTCTGTGGGTCATCTGTTGGGGTCAGAGCAGGGTCTCTTGCTTACTTCTCTTGTAGACAATGTGAGTGACAGTGATCAGGCAAGAGCAAGAATGCTCTGGATGTGTACACACGATTAGGTAAATTTTTAGCTTTTAATGGTAGTCATACCTTGGAAGCAGCTGCAAGAATCATGTTTTAGGTGTCATTTTCCAAAGCTATACAGAAGTTCTTTTGGCATCTAACACCTCTGGCCTTCAATCATGTTCTCGCAGCTTCACTGTGTTCAGCAGACTGTATGGTAGACCTCTTGCATTCACAGGATCATTCACAGGTTCAAACCACAGAAAGATTTCATTTGGAACAGACATCTGGATGTCATCTCAACCACCTTTCTTCTCTAAGCCAGGCTAACTTCAGAACTAAAAATTTAGCTACAGTTAAACTTTTAATCTTTTAGAAAAGGTGATTTTTCCAGTCGTGAAGTTTTGCACCCCAAAGAGTGTTCCTAAATTTTCTGTTCTCAGGTAATATTGTCCACCTGCATCATCATTGTACTAAATATATAAATGACACACTCTTTCAAATCACTGCTACAGTTCACCTATCACGGTTTTGCAGACTGTCAATAACGTGGAGATGACCATTTGGCAATTTTTGTTTTAAAATTTATAGAAATGACCATAGTTCAATATATGGCTTTAGCCTAAACAAACTTCTGCTCTCAGCTGGCACAGTGATAATTATGTTATATAGATTCCTTTTAAGATCATTATGAGAGATTCAAATTAGACCTAGATACAGTAACAGAATCCATATCAAATGAAATACTGATACACTAAGATCTTCAGGATAAACATTTCAAAGTGGGTAACTTCTAAGGCAGGATTCATTTTTATAGCTTTTGTTCCACAACTCTATCATTAAAAACCTGACATGATTAAAACTCAATTTTGTTGGAGGACTTTGCTTCTCAGCTGGTAATATCTTATGTATCTGATTTGCAGTTCTGTGTTTAAAGGTTGATTTTGCCACGCTCTTTATTCACTACTCTCTGTAATTTTGTTTATCTTTCAGAAGCCTGCTCTGGCAGTGTTTCATAGACTGTTATACAGTTCTGACTCTCTGGGCTCCAGCTAGTCAAATGCTTCATTTCTGTCCTGGCTATATTTGTGTGTAGCTTAGAGGTATATTGGCTAACAAAGATGTGGAATGCTTTGCAATTACATAGATATCGTCCCCGATCTAGATGAACTTTTAGCAAACCTGCTCTGTAAAGGATCACAATGAGGTATGTGAATAGTCTGTATTTTATCTTCATATAAAATATCAGGATAGCTGTCTGTAATAGGAGGACTTATACAGCAGAACAACAAACTGATGTGCATAAACCCATAAGCTGCTGCTCTGCTGGGCTCTGAGCAGCCAGCTGGTTTTATTAGTCTTGCCACTCGCTGGAGAAGCCGCTGATTCTGCCAGTGTTTGGGTAATAGCTCTGCCCTGGGATCTGTCGGAGCTATTGCACATCCATCTGGCAAAAGGTTTAGCGACGCACGAGAGCTCCAGCCTCACGAACAAATAGAGAGCAGCGTGTGCTGATGCCAAAGAGAGACACTGGCAGGGCTGCCTTGCCTGGCAGCGGATCTGTGGACACGCTACAGCGCTGACATGACCCCCGGCGCACTGCGCAGCCACCGAACACTCTGCGCGCCCAGCCATCCTCTCTGGAGGTGAACGGCTGCTCCTCCTGAAAACTGCTAAGACAGCAGCCTTAAACGTACATAAAAAGACTAAGCCCCTGAATGCAGAAGCAGCAGCTGCCAATTTATGTCATTTGGAGGAGCGTTCACTTAGCGTGCCCGAGTATGTGGAGCCTGTATTAAAGTAGCCACCTAGAAAAACAGGCAAATAAAATACAAAGCCAGTTTAAGAATTCCTGGGAAAGAAAAATCAGACTCAGTTCTGAAATGTTTCTAATGTTCTTTAATTTATAGAGTCCAGGGAGTAGAATGCGTTGGTGGGAAGTTAAATACCTTAACAGCTAGCTGCAAAACAATGGGGGCTGGTGGAAGGAAGAGAGTGACAAAATCAATGTACTTTTATAGATAGATAAAATATCTAAACCCATTTCCCTATAAATAATAATGGCATTTAAAATTTGTTACCACACTGTAGTAAAATGAAACAATAACAAATATTCTAAAGATACTCAGTTCTGGAAAATTATAAGTTAGAAATTAGAAGTTACCCAGAGATTAATTGCTGGGGAGAAGCACAAACAAAATACAGATTGGAACATGGTTACGCATCTCTGAGGGGGACTCTGAGCAGTGTCATTGTGACTGTAAGATCTCTGAGCTTTCTTAAAAGCTTCAAAAGCGTCTGTAAAGGGCCCAGCCTGAGGGACCTCGTCTGTAACAGAAATCTACGAGTATGTGGTTCAAAGACAAATAGTCACGGATTCAGTAAGCAGGTCACCATGTGACCTTCTTTTTAATCTAGACTATGCTGCTTGACTGCTGCCAGAATATAAGAGTAGGTTTTATCAACAGGTAATTTCACTATTTGTGTCATACGGTCATTTTTTTCAAAATCACTGGAGAACTGTAGAGATATAAATCAGGCTGCCTTGTGACAAATGCAAAGCCAGAACTCCATATCACTGTATGAAAGCACTTTATTAAAAAAACCCACCCTGAGGTAATGCAAGGAGTGAATTTGAATTAAAATGGGTGGCCGAGAAGCACTGTGGTTTTGCTTGAGAAAGGGAAATGGAAAATACAGCCAGCTAGTACTCTCCTTTCTGTATGGTCATATTTGGTTCTAAAAATTTCTCAGGACTGTAGAAAGTATCAGGAAGAGTATCCTGGGTGAAGGTAAATGATTTACACTCTCTTCTCCTTTTTCAAATTTATTTAAAAATTTAATTAAAAAAAAAAAAAAGAGCAGTCAAAGCCTGGATTTCCAAATTGTACAATTATGTCTTGTTAAAGGAGAGGTTATGTTGTAACTGTCTCTGCTTTCTTTTGGTGCTCAAAGTCATATACAGTAATGAGATTGACAGAACCAGAGGCAGTCATTTGATGACTGACAGCCACTGTCTCCTCAATGTAGATACTTTCTGCTTTACTGCTACTTTTCTACAAAGAAGCGAGAAAAGTGCATGCTGACAGGCAGAATTTTTGACAAATGCAAGCTTTCCTCCTTTATACTCTTTTCAGAGGATGATGCACTCGGCTGCTCCTGGAAAATTCATGAATCATGGTTTCCAAGGCCTTTGTCACGGTTCTCATTGTAACAAAATCTAGATGGACAATTGATAATAATTTATGCAGAAGATTTAGCCACTTTTTCTATTTTAGAAGTTAGTTTCAAGACAACTGTGAGAATTACGAATTCACTCACGCTTTGCTACTGCTTAATTCTTGGGGTGGGTAAATAGTAGTCCGAAGGTTGTTTGCAATCTGCCCGGTGCAAATATTTCTTACTTCTTACAGGCATCGTCCTCCGACTGTTCTATCTGAGCAGGGGCTGCCAGTCTGAGAGGTGTGCACCACTGCATGCATCCAAGCTAGCTGTCCCCGTGGTCACTCCACAACAACTTGCATGAATGAATAAACTTTGTGACTTTGTGGGTGTTAATCTAGGCTTCACAAGAGCAGAAGTTCCTGGAAGGCCCTTCATTCTTCCAGGGAAAGAGTGAGTAAGCACAATGGAAAAGGAAAACTGCCAGAAATAAGGAGAGCATGTTGAAAAATTTAAGTCTCTCCTTTTCTTCCTTTGCACAAGGAATATCATTATATTTGGCCATATGCATATCCAGACTTAAAAATAGCTGGATTCCTTCCTGACTAAGAGGGAGAAGGGTATAAACCATATGTATTGGCTGTCCAACAGACTTACAGCTACATGTGAATATACATGTGTGGTCCTGGCTGTGACCGATGTCATCGTGTGTCTGTACGAGTGCCTGCCAGGTACGCTGGAAACAAATCCATTCCCTGCTGTACTAATAACACTGTCTTTCCTGAGCAGAGTCCTAGCCAGCTTTGAGGAGCTTGGAAGGGGTTTTTGAGGGAAATCTATTGGTGATTTCAGTGAATCAGTGATGTGCATGCTGCAAAGCTATTTATTTATGAATAATGTACATAATGTACTTTTCACCCTTATAATAGGAACAGCGTTTGAACACTCTTACTTTTCTTCTGAAACTTGTTTCCAGCTACTTCACTCCCCAAAAGCTTCCTCTATTGGATTCCTCTCAGGAACATGGCACAAGTGTTTTCTAGCTGGCATTTTGGATTATTCCACCTACATGGTCTCTGGATACTTCCACACCTCCACAACGATTATTCTGGTTTGGCCAATTTCCTCCATGATTCATGACCATGATTGGACATGATTAGGGTATGGACTTTTGTTTGTCATCTATTTTACTTCCAAATGTAAGCTTAATGTAACTACCCCCGTTTTCCCCCTCTACCCCCCTCTTATTCCTCCCTCTCTCCCCCCCCTAAGAATTATTGTTCCCTTCAGCTTCAAGATTTCATCTAATTTATGCCATAATGAGGAAGAACAGGAAATAAGGAAATAATAAGGAATGAAGGAGTTCCCTAAGTGTGAATTTTCTTCCCATGAGGATGAAGGGGACAGTCTTCATGAGGATATCACTAACATGTCTTAGCTGTACCAACATTGGCACAGCAATGTTGGAAAACTGTATCAAACTGCTAAACACAAACACATTTGGGATTTTTAGACAAGATTAAAAATAAAGTAAGATAGCAGCGACTGAGAGAAGATAATTAAATACAGAGGATTTTGCAGTTCCAGAGAACTCAGGAGAAGGTCTGTCTACCTGCAGGAGGAAAGCTTCAGTTTTGGTTCAATCACTTGTTTTTGTCTATTTTTAGGGTATGATATGACACTATTGCTGATAGAACTGCTGCCAAAATGCCAGTTTTCCTACCACCTGTTTCAGATTAAATAGGGTTTTTTCAGTAGAAAGGAGATAGAAAGCAAAGGAAGTTTGCACACCAGTTGAACTACAATCCTACAGTGGGTACTTCTGCTCTGGATTTTTTTTCAGACTAAAAGTTTCTCCCATAAAATTTTTTTAATTCATTTCAGGGGATGCTTATTTTGCCAGAATTCATCTATCCATCCAATGGATTTGCTACCCTAGAGAAAATAATAATGTAGAATGATTCATTAAAAGTGGTG
The DNA here is from genome assembly GCA_028565335.1 of Limnodromus scolopaceus. Classification (NCBI taxonomy): domain Eukaryota; kingdom Metazoa; phylum Chordata; class Aves; order Charadriiformes; family Scolopacidae; genus Limnodromus; species Limnodromus scolopaceus. The sequence goes on from JAOXNO010000024.1 coordinate 102,763,756, forward strand.
TTTACTTCTAGCTTTGGCTAAAAACTGATACTTTTAAAGAAGGTTTCCCATTTCCCCCACCAAAAGGATGTATGTAGCTACTATCCATATATAATACCTTTCCCAAACATCATCTGTTTTGTTTCCTTTAGAGTTCTTCCAGAACATATTTTTAATAAATTCTGCCTTGACAACTTTGTGTTCTGCACTTGCTGTCCCCTTCTTCTCATAAAGTTTCTAATACATATGAATATTTTGAGCCCCCCACAGTAAAGCAGGCCAATCAATTACAGAGCAATAAAAAATCTCTGGAAATGAACCAAAACTTTCCTCTGCAACTGAAGAGCCTCAGACAAGCTGAGAGTAAAGAGGTTTAACTTGGTCCCTAGCCAAATAGACCACACTTCTGTGAGAAATCAAATCAGACAAGAAATGAGCCCAAATGTATAAACCCCTGAAGTTCTAGAAAAAAAACCCACAAAAGAATCCTAATATCCAGAAGCCTTCTCTGATAGCATTTCCCTCCCATCTCTGCCCTTTTATTACGCTGGGCTAGTTGCAATCCCTGGTAAAGCAACTCAGTCAGGACTGACAATGATTTTCTGGTACTCACTCTGCTAATACTTGCTTCAGTATGGAAGATACACTTTGTCTCAGCCCAAATCAGGAAATATAATGTTTTATAAATGAAGCAATGGTTTCTTCTCCTTTTCATTTTTTTTTTTTCCTTAGAACATATTAACTGAGGAAAGGTTTGGCAGGTCAGATGACAGGGTGCACCTCGGCTCGGTGCACTGCGTTTACTCATTCTGTCTGTGTTAAAATGAAGACTTTGCACTGATGTGGTGGTCAGGCTTAGCAAACTGCTTTGATGCTTATTAGGCCTCTGGCCTACAGTAAAAAGCTAAATAAATGTTAGAGACTATAAGGAAGTGAAAAAAGAAAAATCTACTGAGATGGCAAAAAAGAAGAGGGAGGGCACACATGGTAACAAGCAACCTAAGCTTTCCTTAGCCGGGCTATACCCAGAGCATTTCCTTGGATGGCCAGTGTAGCTGTGATACTTAGTATTGTAAAATTAACATTTAGGGATGGAAGAAGTCCATATGGCTCATCTAGATTCATTCATTTATCTGTCTAGCCTTGATACCTTGTAATATTTTTATCCTCTAAGTGCTTGCATATCTATTTTTTCCCCCAGTATGTTCTTGAATAAAGCATATACTGCTACTTTTGGTACTAAGAGATTACCCAGTGCAGAAAAAAAGTGAACTCCCTTGGCATATGCTTATTTCATTTGCCTAAGTTTGTGCATTCTATAAATTATTCAGAGAAGTGATATTAGTGGATCAACAACAGCTCTGGTTCATCAGGTCATCCTAACAATCTTGGACCATTAGGTTGGTAAGGTGCCAAAGTATAACATAGAGGGTGAATTTACAATGCAGATTTTTGGAATAATCCTCTACACAGAGTCAAAGTCCATTTGCAAGCTATTCCTATAAAATATAATTGTCAGTGCAGCCCCATCCCTGGAGCCAGGGATGAAATCTGGGACCTTAGAGAATGCAGTGTTTAAATGCGTGATTTTCCTGTCATCCTTATTCTTACTGCTCTGAAGATGATTGCAATCAGGAGCTCCACGTCAGCAGCCATTTTGTGTATTATCTGTTCACTTCCCCCATGCTTTCAAAGTGCTCCAGGAGGATTTTTTTCTGAAGATTTTCCAATCACCTTTTTCTTCCTTTTACTGGTCTGTGTAGAAAATATCTATAATGGGGTGCAATTGAGAGATTCTGATTGTCCCTCCATTCAGTTGCCTAGGAAACAGACTTGTGGATATCCAGCTTTTTCCTTCATTACTGAAGATGCCATTTACAGTTGATTTCCTCCTATGTCTTCTTTGCTGTGTGCACTGCTGAAAAGGACAAAACAAAGCTAGTTCTATTGTTTGGTTTGCTGTTTTAAGGTGTTATTTGTTTGGAGAACATTCAGGTTATAAAGTCTGAATACATTGTTCGTGACTGATAGCCATGCCACAGGCAATATAGGTAGCTGAAGATACCACATAATTAATTTCTTTCCTTTTTTTTTTTCCCTTTCCTGTTTTTTTTTTCCTTCCGCTTAATGGGAAAGTGTCAAATGTAAAGCTAGTTAGATTCACTCAAATTCTGTAATCTAGTTATACCTGTGAAACATTACCATGGTATTAATTAATCTAAAATTCAAATTGAAAACAAGAGGTACAACTGAGAGCAGATTTGTTTCCTTCCACTCACATTAATGTCTGCTTATGTACACTGAAGTGGAGGAAAGTATTCATTTTGAGGCAGGGTCATAGCATACCCTTTTGAGAATGGATCTTAATTAGTCTGAGGACTTTAACCCTAAAAAGCTCAAATTTGGCATCATCCTCTGAAAAGTGTAAATGGTGACTTACTGTACTATTTAAGTGCAGTATAAATTTATTCTCAGTAAAAGAAAAGATATTGATCATGAAGACCTCCAGGTATTCATTTGGATGTCTTTTTTTTCTCCCCTCTGCTTCCTTCTCTTTATTCTTTTCCTTTGTTCTCATTCTTTTTATTTTGTGTCTTTCTATTGCCTTTCTTCCTCTCATCCGTCACTTTTATCTTTTTCATCTTTTCCCCTTTATCTTTATCTGTCCCTCTTATTATTTACTTTCTTTCTCCTGTAACTGTTTTTCTTTTACAGAGCCTTCCTAGCCCACCCTCAGTCTTTTCGTCACCTCCCAGGAAGCATCCTTCTTTTGAGAAATATGCCATATTTGGGTTCAAAGTCATCTCCTGCCCATTCTGGTTTGAAAACTATTTATACTAGTAATAAAGAGTATTGAAGGGCTGGATAGCAGTAGAGAAGGTTGTTTATAGGCTGGAAAGGAACAGAAAAGCATTAGGTATTTCCTTACTGTACCAGTTTCTTACGTGCATCCCTCATTTTGTATCCCGCAGGTTTGGGGAGCTTGTCCTAGGACCACCAGGCTCTCACCCCCTCCACACCCAACAGCCTCCCTGAGTCTCAGAGCTCCTTCCCTGCCTAATTCTCTCTTTTATCTCTCGCTGCTACCCTTCCTGCCCCTCACAGCCCTCTCAGTGTGGTTGTCTCTTTCTGCCTGGCTTCCATTTTCCTCAGATTGTTCCTTCCTCTGATTACATCTCTGTCCTTCTGACCCCGGGATGACTGTGGAGTCACCCTGGCCATTTTTTTTCAATGGTGCTTTTCTCGGTGCTGTTTCTCCTTCTTTCCTTTCCTTGCAGTGCCCTTTTTCCCTATTCCTTATCTCTGTGCAACTTGGCTTGCCTTGTTTTAGCATGCTCAGCTAAACCAAGCTGCAGCAGAGCAGATAGAGCTGGACAGGAATTGAACATTTAAAAAAAAAAAAAAAAGAACAGCAAGAAAAAACCCCCACCATTTACATTAACAGGACTAGCCCCCAATTCAGATAGAGAAAGGAAAACAAGAGCAGTGTCTCTTCCCCATGAGTCAGTGCCGGAAGACTCATGGAAGAATGACATTGACAATGATCTTCGGTGTCTTCCTCTTTCTTCTCCGGCCTTGGGTCCTCACTTCCTGCCATAGTTCCCTCTTCCGTGAGGCAAAAATACCTCGGGTATCAGTGCATCCTTACTGCTGCCTGAGGGAGCTCAGACTATGGGCTTGGAGAGGGTGAGTGAAATGGTGATCAGAAACTACAGCCAATTTCTTTGTCAATACACTGAAGGAAGTGGGAGAGGACATACCGTGGGGTATATTTTGTGCTCTTACCCTTTTTCTCCAGGCAGTGCTTTGCTCCGCAGACGTGGAGGTGGTAGAGGGATGTTAGAGGGGGATGAACATTAATTTACTGGTGCTAATTATCAGCTAGAGCTGACAGGGTGCTTTTTGATTAAATGTTTTCCTGTTTTCATCAGAGAATGCTAATGGATGGGAGCAAAACTAGAGGTTTTCATAGGAATTTCTAACACATTTTTATTAGGAAAGCTTTTCCAATCTAGGTTAGGATTCCTGTCCAAAACCCTCAAAAAGTATATCCTGCCTCTGTATAATCATTATTTTGGATAGAGCTTTCAGAGGGAGTTGCCTCAAGTCCTTCTTTTTTCTAATTGAGACATTGATTTGAATCTGCATCTTTAACAACCCAGGTGGATGCTTCGGTCAGGACAGTACTGACTTGTCTTTAGTAAGGTAACAGTTCTCATTTTCATAATAGGCTTTGATTTTACATTAGTGAGGATTTATGATTTATTTTTTATCTTGATAAGTTTCAGCAGATGGGGAAAATCTTCATTATTTCACAAACATGTCCTGAAAGACACATTTCAGAAACCTGATGCATGTCTCTCCTCTCTTCCTTCTCCACCCAAAACACTTTGAGTCATTTTTTGGCTCTGAATCCATCAGGCTTCCTGGGACCTCCACAGACCTCCTGAGGGGGACAAAGAAATGAAAGAGACACCAAATAAATACAGCGAGACGCAGCCTGAATAACCAGTTTTTTAAGAACGGCTTAGCTGAAATCTGCAAAGGCTAAGTCAAAAAGACATATTTTTAGTAATAAAATTGAATCTCTTGTTAGATTTGTTCTATAATGATAGTAGTTAGAGATGGTGCCTGCTTTCCTCAGTGTGTTTTTTGTCTTGAGTTGGGATGAATCAAAAAGCCAACTCGGAAGTGAGGTGTCTGACTTGTACACTGCAGTATGGCTGGAGTGGTCATGAACAGAATATACACAATAAACCTGTGTCCTCTTGAATAACCCAGTGGGACTGACATTTTAAGAGAAGACCGTTTTCTTCAACCAAACCAAAGCGCAGTCATCCACACGGCTTACAGCCACATTATTATTGTCTGAATACAACTCAGCTTGAAAGAGAATCTAACAGCATGTAAAAATGTTAACAATAACCAAATCTTCTGGATTAGGACATATGAGGGCCATGGCCAAAGGATTTGTGAGGGAGAAAGAAAGGAAGAATCAGACATAATAACAAACCAATAGCTATGAAGGGTTGCAGTGATGCAGATCCTGCCTGCTTCTGCTCTGCCTCGCCGCTCACCTGCCCTTTCCTCCTTTTTTGCCTCCATTAGAGAGATTTCTGGAGGATGACTGGCTTGGCTGCAATCCTTCATCAAGAGCTACAACCTGACCTGCACACACAAACATCGGTGTACATGGTTCACAGTCTAGCAGTACCTGTGTTCCCGGGTAAGCTTGTGCTAGCCTCCGGTACCAACAACTGGAATAAGCTGGAAGGAAAGTTTCCTTCCATTTCCTAAGTAGTTCATCACGTGCATCAGTTCAAGGCTAGTCGGAGTCAAGCGCTGCATTATTTCACTGAATTAGGCTGTGGGGTTATTATTAATGAAATAGAAATAAAATGAGAACAGGATGGAAAACGGCTTGCAGTAGGGAGATTTATGACTTGCATGTCTTGTGTGCACCCTGTCTGCAGTCATGACCTAATTTCTCACCAAACATAAAAAAAGGGATGACGAAAAAATTCTAGTAAAGGAGATAAAGCGAAAGACTAATACAAAACACACTAGGTAACATTGCTGTTCTCTTTGATGAGTGCATTAGTGACTAATTTCTCTTCTTTGAAAACTCTGGGGATCTGGGTCTGCTTATTGAATGAGCCTACTAGATTAAAATTTTGTTTTTGTTGTTCTTGCACTTCATAGGTTTTATGTTAAACCTTTATCCTTCCTTGACAGAATTCAGTAAATCAGGTATTTAAAAAAAGATGTGTACAGTTTCTCTGTCTTTCTGTGAAGAGTGAGAATGTTTCAGGTTTTCTCAAAAATGCCATACGTTGCCCTATAAAGCCTTGAATCAGGAAGCCCTCCATTCAAGAAAACATTTAACCATATGCTTAACTTTAACTTTAGGCATATGCTTAAAATATAGCATGTGCTGAATTTCTTTCCTGAAAAGGAATAGATTTAAGCACTTGCTTATGCTCTTTCCTGGATCAGAGCCCTATATGTTATACATCAGATTCTGCTGCCCTGACCTACAGAGTTATTCAACTACTATTATTCTGGTCAGTATTTTCAAAGCAATTTCGATGATTAGGATGGTACTGGACACAAATAAGAATAGGAGACTCAAATCTACTCATGTTGGTGAAGTTCCCACTGATTGGAAAAGAGGAAACATAACCCAAATTTTTAAAAGAGGAAAAAGGAAGACCTGGGGAACTACAGCCTTACCTTTGTGCCCAGAAAGATCATAGAGCAGATCCTCCTGGAAACTCTGCTAAGGTACACAGAAAACAAAGAGGTGATTGGTGACAGTCAGCATGACTTCACTAAAGGCAAATCGTGTCTGACAAATTTGGTGGCCTTCTATGACGAGGTTACAGCATTGATGGATAAGGGAAGAGCAACTGACATCCTCTGCCGGGACTTGTGCAAGGCATTTGACATCGTCCCACACAAGATCCTTGTCTCTAAATTGGAGAGACATGGATTTGGTGGGTGGACTACTCGGTGGATAAGGAATTGGCTGGATGGCCGCACTCAAAGAGTTGCGGTCAATGATTCTTGTGAGACCCCACCTGGAGTACAGCATCCAGCTCTGGGGCACCCAACAAAAGGACATGGACCTGTTGGAGCGAGTCCAGAGATGATCAGAGGCTGAAGCACCTCTCCTGTGAGGACAGGCTGAGAGAGTTGGGGTTGTTCAGCCTGGAGAAGGATCCAGGGAGACCTTATTGTGGCCCGCCAGTATCTAAAGGGGGCTTACAGGAAAGATGGGGAGGGACTCTTTAGCAGGGACTATAGTGATAGGGCAAGGGATAAGGGCTTTAAAGTGAAAGAGAGTAGATTTAGATTAGATATTAGGAATAAATTCTTTACTAGGAGGGTGGTGAGACACTGGCACAGGTTGCCCAGGGAAGCTGTGGAAGCCCTATCCCTACAAGTGTTCAAGACCAGGCTGGATGGGGCTTTGAGCAACCTGGTCTAGTGGGAGGTGTCCCTCTCCAGGGCAGGGGAGGTTGGGACTAGGTGACCTTTGCAAACCTTCCAACCCAAACCATTCTATGATTCCATGATTCTATGGAATTTTCTAGACATTATTGAAACTCTTACCTCTCAGCAGACACTAGGTATTGTTACCTACAATAGTTCTGCACTTCTCCAGTATCTTTTTTATCAATGTTGTTAGTGACTTACACAGTAAAACTCAATGTTTTTCTTAGTTTGCCTTTGGGTGTTGTGATCAGTGTGTAAGCATTTCAGTCATTGATGGTCTAGTGTATGACCCTTGAAATGAGTTTAAGTTGGCTTGGCAATTTTGGAAAATGTAGATTGACTTCCTTTATTTCAGACAAAGCAGAGTTTGGAATGGTGAGAACTCTTCCACAAATGCAGAAGCTTGACCCTATTTTCTTACAGGTTCTTTCTTTTTGGAAAGTGAAAAAACTTAGAATGGCTTAGGAAAAACCCCTTCTTTTTCCCAGTCCATTCTCATGTCCATTAATAATGACGGGTCGTCATTATTAATGCTGAGTGAAATCCTGTTTGAAATGATACATCACTTTTATCCTTGGGTAATTACCAGAGTTTAACAATTTCCTTTCATGTTTGCTAAACTTTAAAGCACTCAGTCTGAAAAAGGAGTATTTGCAGGGGAAGGGGGAGGGAAGCAGGCGGGCGCACAAATCCCTTTATTTATGAATGGGATTTGATCATGAACTTCCTGCACACAACCCAAGTAAGTATAAGGATCAGAAACTACTGAGCAAAACTCTTTTTTGGGAAGCCAAAACCCTGTAATTTCCAAGAGGTCTGAATTTATGCTTCATTATAATTAGAGCTGCTTGCACTCTATTAACAAAATTCTTTGTAATTTGTATATACTTGTCTTTAGACAATTATGGTTCTTTCACACACCCCCTTTTCCTTGTTTCCTAGGAGATTATTAAAACACACAGTTGAGCACTAATAATGATGTAGTATATATTCCAGACGTTGAAACACACATGCCAGAGCCACCAGGGGAAATAAATCACAATTTAGTATTCGATCTCAAGCAGCCTTTGGGTCTGTCACTGCAGGCGTATCTACAGACACCATCGCACTCCAGTTAGAGCCCTCTCAGCAGAGAAACTCCAGCTGACAAACTCAGTAATACAGCTGACGCTCTGCATACGCTAAATGTATACGGGAATGGGAAAATGAAGCTATTGTGCTCTGTGCAGTTACAGGGTGCTGGTGGTAGCTGACCTGAGGGACTGGCTAACCAGCCCTGAACCTGCCTCCCCGCCAGGGAATCAACACCAGCCCCTTGCACAAGTTCATAGCAGCTCCGCAGTGTTTTCACAGGAGCCCCTTGGTGGCTGAAATTCGCTGGGAAGCCTTTCAGGCAACATATCTTAATTTGAATCTCATATACAAAATATTTGTAAGAATAATGTTGTGTTTTCTCCAGGCGTGTTTCAGTGCAGCGACGTGGACACTTTGTTCATCTTGTTTATAAGACAGTGGTTTTACCTTCATGGAGGTGAACTGAGTTTTCCCCAGATTTGTTGGGGCTCCGACTAGGACTGGTGACCTTCCTGCTCAGGAGCTCCCCACTGGGAGTATCTGGATAACGGGAAGAGGGAATTTGTGCTTGGAAACTCCTCTGAACTCTCTCTGAACTAACCCTGAACCCCATCCTGAACAAACTTGGGATTATTTCAACTATCCGTATCTGATTTGCTTCAAATTTTTGGTACATTTGGGTTTCCATATGAATCCAGCTTTAAAAGCAGAGGACTGGATCCATTTCCTCTTTATTTATTATCTAAACTCTCTAATCTCCTTTGTCTCCTCGCAGTTTGCATACACTATACATGACACGGCCTGCACAGGGCACTTGCTATTTTCAGTGTCATGACTCAGTACTCCACTCGTTGCTTATTATTAATCCATCTTTATCTTCTATTAGACATAACAATATAACATTGGAGAAAGTCAATGAGGGGTCAGTGAGAGACCCTTAAATCAGCAGATCCTTTGAGCAAGCATAGGTTTAAAGTAATGTCACTTTGGTCTGCCTGAAAATATTACTAAAGTTTTTCATTTCCAGAAGGAAAAAAAAATTAATGAAATAACTTATATGAAAGTAAAATTATTAATTAAAAATTCATATTAACTACTCAGGTAAATAACCTAATTCCCTTGAATCAGAGGAATTATGTGAATATTTAGTTTTAGTCTACAGTGTGTCTCTTCACGCTGCAGCTTGAGTCTGTGGTGGGGACACAGAACACCTCACAGGAGTGACTTCCAACCCCCCAAAATGGCCCAGGCATGTAACACCACAATTGCTGCTCATTTGCAGGTGAAGACTGTGAACAAAGGGTAAAGAATAAGACTTCCAGCACAAGTTAACAAAATAAAATATTTCATTTTGTTTTATGAAAAGGTACAGAAATCACCATAAATCTAGGTTGCATCTTATAAACGATGCATTTAAAGCTAATGCATACCCATGAATATAAAATAAATATTTATTTGCTCACACTTCGCTAAGTTATACACCTGTGTAAATTAAATGGTGGCGTCCATCATATGTCAGCATAATACAGAGATTTCTCAGGATCAAAATCTGTTCAAGATGCATGCTCTAAGACTTCCTCTTCTCAGCAAAAGTGCTAAAGCATTCTACTAGAAAGAATCTTAATAAATACTGAAAATAAATGCAGAATTGTCAGACAGATGGAGGAATTGTACAGAGGAACAGGCAGCCAGCAATGGGTAAGAACCTATTCAGGAGGGTGTAGAGCTGATTCTAATTGAGCTCATTCTATTTTCTTTCTGGTTTTGGTTTTTGTTTTTTTTGTCTTACGCTTTTTCAAAACAATTTTGTGCTATCAGATGTGCAACTGGCAATTACACTCCCAGCTCCTGCTAGAAATAGCCGGAATGGTTATTGTTGTTGATATTATTCAAAAAACAGTAGGGCTTGGAGTCAGCCAGGGACTCCCACTGTGCAAGGGACCATACAGACACAGAATAAAAAGATAGTTGTGTCTTAAAGTGCGGTCCTATTTCATTGTGTTGAGAGTGAATCTGTGTTCATCAATATCCCTCCCACCCTCTAATGCTGGTTGGGAAATCTAAATCTGTGCCGATTTTTCCATAACAAGGAAGGATAAGAGACTGGAAGCTTCGCTGCAACAATAAGAGCCTTTGGCCTTGCCCTGCTCTGTATGTGTCAGCATAGGCTCCTCTGGCTTCTGAATTGTTCTGGGGGTCATATTTTAGATTCTCCCAATTTAGTACTTGTTAAAAGTAGACATGCGTGAATAACTAGTGGGCAGAGAGCTACCCAGAGCCAAAATTGCAAGGCAGTTGCCCCTCGATCTATTGGTAGCACCCAGGCTGGAGGGGAATTCCTGCAGGCTCAGCTGCTTCTTCTGACGCGCTCTGAAAAAGATATTCTCTTTATCTAGGGATAGGCAAGTGTTTTCATTGGATTTTGTATGAGAGGAAAACATATATTCAGTGACAGTGAGCCTTTCTACAAACTTATGTTTATTTTGTTAAATTTGAGAGAGAGAGAATAGGAAAGGGAAGGAAGAGGGACTGAACTTTTTTTAAAACAAAGTGTTGACTGTTATTTTGAAATTATTTTTCTACTATTTCTTTTTCTTTTATTTTTTAGAATTTAAGAAATAGTATTTCTATTTTATTTCTTTAAAATGAAATACAGTTGAGAGAAACTGGACATGAGAAACTCTAATTAATATATTTCAGTAGGGGTGAAACTACATTTTCAAGAAAACTATTTAATTTGACTCAAAGTGACTACATTTTTAAATATTTTGACATTACTGCTAAGCTAAAGAGTATATTGTTTGTTTGTTTGAGTTTTCTATGTGTTGTCAATAACTAACTTGCTTACAAATAAAATTTGGTTAATTAGACTGAGCCCTTACATACCAGGTATCTCTTCAAACTGATCTTTTAAATTTTTTAAAATTACTATATTGTTCTTCAGCAACAAAAGTTTTACTTTTCTGAGAGGAAATCCAAAGAAAAAATGCTTTCAGCTGATAGTAAAAATTCTGAAAACAAAATTCTTCAAACAGTGTTGGAGTTTCCTGGCTTTGGACAGGAGAGCTGAATTAATCAAAAGGTGCCATTTTCTGTACAGCTTGGTTTTTACCTCCTTATAGAAACCCAACACAACATGGCAAATTACCTCTTTGAAATTATATGTTTTTCATCAGCTAAGTATCCAGAAGGCTCATCCTCCACAACAATGAGTTATGGATATCTCATAATTCCTAATATTCCCCGAATCTCCATATTGACCCCCTGCAAAGCAGCTGAGCTCTGCTTTTTCTACATCTGTGCTCCTTTTATTCCCTAAGCTGGCAGTGCCGAACTCAGTAATGCCTGGCATAGCCCCACCTATACTCCCAGCAACATCTGCGGAGAACCAGAGTGCCCTGCCCTCCTCGAAGCCTTTCTTGGGCATCCATAACTGTGTCTGGGAGCTATCAGACAATGCTCTAGTGCTAAATAAAGGGACGGAGCTGGGACACAGCTGACAGAGCATGTCCTAACACTTACTTGGAGGGAGGGTGCAGCTGCATTCCCAGATTATACTCTGGCGCAAGGCATGGCTGCCACCCCCGGCACAGCGGAGACTTGAGGCAGATAGTTTAACATTGCTTGGCTCTCTTATGCCTTATTAAAAATTTAAAAGAGTCCAGCAAGCCTTTTTTTTTTTTTCTCCTTCCCAGGATCAGAGCGCGACTGTGTCACACAGTGTTACTTCAGCTTATGCAGCCGACTGGCATGTGGGGCAAGCACCGTGCTGTGGTCCTCGCCAGCCTGCGGGCACAGCAGGGAGCTTTGCATTGAGTATCCCTGCCCCGGGCAATATACAGGGACTGCCCTTTGCCTTCTGCAGGGAAAGGGCTCGAAGACTGAGGAGGAGGCCTTTGGCCACAGGCTGCTTGCATCCTTTCTTCTACGTGCTCCAGGAAAGCGGAGGAAACCAAAGTGGCCCCTGAATACCATTGGCAGCGCCAAACCTCCAGCCTTGCATGCTTTTCGTATTGCTGTTAAAAAGTAAATAATTACCATGTGAGAAAACCACAACAGCGTTTGATTTTCTTCCCCCTCCCTTGCCTTGCTCCTATCCCTCCTCCCTCCCTTTCTTCTCCTGCTCAACTCCCCATCCCACTGGCACACGTGGTCTAATTTGTCTCGTGTGTCAAAAGCACTCGAAACTCAGCAAAGAAACCTTTCCCTAACAAACATAACCCGGCAAGGTCGTGAAACTTCTCGTTATCGTGCTCTGCAGGTTGCTGTTTCGCAAGGGCCCCGAGCAGAGGCGGTGGGGGAGCCCCACGTGCCCCGAGCAGCTGGGCAGCACAGGCAGCCAAGCAGATGCTCTTCGCAGGCGGCAGTTGGTGCTGCTGCTTGGATCGGCTTTCCAGAGTGAGCTTCACAGCACACAGAAACACAAGGGTTGGAAGGGACCTCTGGAAATCATCTAGTCCAACCCCCCTGCCAAAGCAGGTTAACCTAGAGCAGGTTGCGCAGGATCATGTCCAGGCAGGTTTTGAATATCTCCAGAAAAGGAGACTCCACAGCTCTCTGGGCAGCCTGTTCCAGTGCTCTGTCACCCTTAAAGTAGTTTTTCCTCATGTTGAGACAGAATTTCCCGTGTTCCAGTTTGCACCCATTGCCCCTTGTCCTGTCGCTGGGTACCACTGAGAAGAGCCTGAAGCCTTCCTCTTGCCACCCACCCTTCAGATATTTATAAGCATTGATAAGATCTCCTCTTAGTCTTCTCTTCTCCAGGCTAAACAGACACAGGTTTCTCAGCTTTTCCTTATAAGAGGGATGCTCCTGTTCCCTGACCATCAAGCACTAGTCTTCTTCAGACCAAAGAATGAAGAAAACTCTTCACCACAGTGCAAGGTGGCATTTTTTTCCTGGTCTAGCTTTAGACTAGTGAGCTTGGGAGCCATTAGCAACTTAGCTGCACCAGCAGGGCAAAAGGTGACCGAATTTAGCCTGCTTCTCAATGGCGATATTATTTAGTATAAGCATTCCTTGAAAATTTCATCTGACTGTGCTAAATGACAAAAACCCAGATGCTTGTCCATCCAGCAAAGCTTCCAGCACTCCAGCATATTGGGAACTTCAGCTCCAACTGAGGCAAAGAACCACAAGTGTAGTTTTGCCTTATAAGCTTCACAAACAATAAACATTTATTTGACTAGTGACTAGGATACCTCTTTGTATTATTCTTATTCTGCCTGGTGCAAGTATCTTCTGGGAAGTACAGAGCATTCAATCCCTTGAGGTCAGCGTCTCTCAGCAGGTACTCAGCAAGCTACCGTAATCACCTATACTACTTATTATACTTGTTAATGGGATTTGACACCTTTGCCGTCTGGCTTCAGCTGCAGCCTGCACTTATACTCTGAAAACACTGATTAAATTACTCACCTAGTAATTTTCAGGATCAGGCCGACATTTTGAAAAACACACATTGCAATTTGATCTTGTTGTATTATATAAACCTATTTGAAACCCTGGTTCAGCAAATCATTTAAGCTCTTGCTGAAGCACCATTGAGTGACTTCACAAAGAAATATTTTTTGCATATAATATTTGCTCTATGGCATTATCATGTAGCTTTCTGAAAGGAAAGTGGATTAGCTTCAAATGTTGTTACGATTTATTATTTGTTGAGTGCTGACAGTACACTTCAATGGAACTTGAGGAAGTGCTTAAAGTTAAGCACGTTTTCAAGTACATTGCTGATCTAGGGCCAAAAAGTTAATCTGAGACCTTCTTTGTTGGAAAGTGCAGACATGACACCAAGGAAGAGCATTCTTTAATTTTCCCTTAAGCAGGAAACACTGGTTAGCCATGTGGGACTATTTCACAAATAAGAGAGTTGATTGTCAACCATTTCTCATTTTGATATTCCAATGCCAAAGAAAAAGTGCATCAACTGTTCGTATAATATGTTGAATGCAAATTTAGAAAAGTGGCCAACTGGACGCACATATCTTCCCAGAGACAGATGAAAGAGTAGAATGGAAATATGCCATCTGGGGTTTGCAGCCCCCATCCCAACCTGATGAGATGTCACGTCCCCTGGGAGGACTCTGCATGCGTTTAGAATTTTTGTTCTGGGCAGAACCAAGTATATTGTCTGCCCTCAGTGAATAACACATCAAAGAAGAACTTTAAAAAGTAACGGACTTTTCTCTTCACAAAACTACTTGTTAGAAGTGTACCCTTACAGGCTAAATACCATTAGCACAGGAGAATGCTGGATAACCCTGAATTGCTGTAGGTGGCACGTGCCTTTGCTGTTGCTGTGTAAGGTGGTTCTTAATGCTCCATCTACCTAGTATGACTGCTCAGCACCTGCCAGGAGCAGTACCTAAATTAATTAGTCTAGGATTGTATACTTGTATTTTCTATTACATGCGAATACAGATCCTAACACAATAGGACCTTGTCCCTAACTGTAGCCAAAAGGCTCAATAGGAACAACAACAACAATAATAATTATACTTATATGTTGCCTAAACACAATTCTGAAACATCTGTGGCTTGTCACTATTAGAGTCCAGAAGCTATAGCCTAAGCGAGGCTTTTTTTGGAGGCAATACAAGGAAACTCACTATGGCTCCTGAAAACTCTCTTGGAATGTAATAACATAAATGAGAAGGAAATATTCTATGGGGAAAAAAGTGCTTAAGGCAACAGTAATTATATTGCCAAATATAGCATACAGAATCTGCAGAGTGAGAGTTTCATATAACAAGGGAAATGTAAAATCATACTTGGGGTGTAACTAAATTGTAATAGAATGGCTGGGGGGAGCATTATTTGAGGGAGTTAATATTTAATCCCTGACTAGCAGTGAAAGCACAAGAGAGAGGCTGTTTTCAAAATTGTATTTTCTTTATTTGTGCAGGAAACAACCAGTATGTGTTCATGTGTTGGAAAAATCATAAACAATAAGCTATTATAACCCTCACAGAAGGTATCTTAAAAAATGCAGAGTCTACCTCCATCGTCCGATTTTCCTGATATTTCTAAGCTGGTAATATGGAATCAAAAGCTCTGGAGAACTTATCTGGGTGAAAAGAAACAAAGCTTTTGATTTATTGGAAGGTCATTCCTGTCTCCACTACAGTGGGCTGTAACAGGAAAGGATTTGGAAGAGTCCTCTCCTCTACCGGAGATCTGAACAGGGCTCTTCTCTCCCTGTTGATCTCATGCAGCCTGAGTGTTGAACCACTGCAGCAAACAGAAACCTCCTCCACCCCATCAAGAAATTTGCATCTTTTTCATCTCCCTGACTGCTGCTGGTGCCTTTGGTACCTCCCTCCTCCTTTTACATTTTTCTCATTAAAAATGCATTTATTCTAACTCAATCTCTTTTCTTCTCATGTATTTCTCCTTCTCCAAGCATTCTCTCTCCATGAATGTGGTTGAGACTTCACACTCAGCTGCAATCCCCACAGTGTCTATGGCACCCTACAAATAGCGCCTTTCCCATCCAAGGTCAAAACAGGGACAAGTAGCCTGAACGTGTGTTTACACAAGCAAGCCAAGGCACTGAGCCAAAGCCCACTGAAGCCATGAGGGCTTCTCCAATGCCTCCAAAGTTTTGGATCATAAAACATACATAAATGGTTTTAAACACAAATAAACATAAGCAATGTTTACTGTTTCTCTATGCTTGGTAGTTTTTCTGTCTATTTCACAAAAACCTTATGGAAGAAAAAGAGGATTATGACTTTATAAACAACAAAGGGGAAGTTTATCTATGCATCAAGAAAAGCCTATAACCTTTTTCTTTTTTGGCACAATCGGACGCCGACTGAAACACCAGGGCAGAGAGAACTGGAGAGTTTGTGACCAGGAGCTTTTAGTAATTGAAACTATTTTAAATTCCTGTTTCTTTCCTCAAAATTTCACTTTGAGAACTGTTGTGAAACTTGCACATCTCAGATGAAAATTTTCAAGTTTTGAAGGACATATGGAGAAAGAAAATATTTGTTTCCTTTCTTTGACAAAATGTAGGTCCTAACCTGGCAGAGAAGCAGACGTGCAACAGCAACCAAACATTCCTCTGCTAGTTTGATCGCTAATTTTGATCCTTTAATCCCCAGACTGTTTTGACAGGTAGTAGGAAACAGGGAGGTGGCTGGAAATCTCCCTCTGCTGAGGAGCCCGGACAAGCTGGCACTTCTCCCCACATCCGTCAGTAGGGAAGAAACAGCCCCTCGGCGCGGAGCCCGACACTGCAGCCACCTGCTGCAGCACCACTAGGTTCCTGTTAGCTGCATCAGCTGAACGGCAGAGGTTACCAAACCAAGGAGGAAACCACTGCCACGAGAGAGGTTTTACACAGACGGTCAGTACCGTCAGAGTGTGAATGGCAGGGGTAATTCAAACCCAATTCAGCTGTTGCAACAAGCTAGTCCTTTTATGCCATTTCGCCTTTTTAAAGGTAACTTTTCCCTAATTTTTGCAGATATAATTCAAAAGAAAACTTATTCTAGATCTTTACAACATAGAAAGTAAATGAGACCATCTACAATCTGAGAACAACTTTAAATTAAGAACAGAAGTTCCTGGTTAAAGACCTATTTGGAATTCAAAATCAGATTTTTAGTACTCGTTAAAGAAAACAACAAAACCAGAGAGACAAAGATCCTGTTTGCCAAGAAATACTTGTTGAGTGGAAGCGACTTTAAAAGATATTACTGCAAATGCTGCTATTTAAGAGAAATGAAAACTAAACCAGGTCTAAGGCAGAAACAATTATTACAGGTTGTTTGATTGGCTAAGAAATACTAATTCTTCTTAAGCTACGGAGCAGAAATGAATTGTGGGGATAAATCTGTCAATCCATCAGTTTGCAGTTTGTGCCTTCAGTGACGATTTGGCAGAAAAAGTAAGTTATGTTTCAGAGGGATTTGACTTTATGTTTTTCTTTAGGATTTTGTAATGTTTTGTGGTCTTTCAAACTCAGAGAAACCAAATACATTTTTAAGCAGTCAGTTCATTACTAACGAGGGCGACAGCCCTGATAGCAGGGCTAGATAGCCCCTGTGGCCCCGCTGCCAGCACTTCTGTAGCCAGCTACAATAGATTCTCTATGGATCAAAATTCTCATCTGCCTCAGGTGTTGCCATGAAGATGCAGGATGCAGACACAGCACGTATGTGAACGATACCTTCTTTCTTTGGCAGCACAGCTCTCTAACGCTTTGCCCATAGAAAGCAAAATTCAGGGTATTTTGTTATTTATAGCTGCAGGATGTTTTATGAACACTTTTAAGCTCAGGTCCAATGTAATCCATTCAGTCCAACTGGTTCTCAGCAGAAAGGTTTTTAAAATGCCTTATTGCCACTTCTCTGTGTTGTTCCAGGGTCAACATATTTTCTTAACAAAGCAGTACTCATTGAAAGCAGTAGGCTGTACAGCATAAATCCTTAGAGTCATATAATTCCACCTTGTATATGGTACTTGCTATAGAATACCTTACAGAAACCAAGGAAAGAGAAATGTATCATTTTAATCCTCCCAAACCTTCAGCTGTTTTCCTTTACTTTCCAATATTTCTTCTCTGAAATCTCCCCTAGAATAGTTTCTGGACTCATTTCTTCATCTTTCCTTGTCTGTGTTACCCCTACATCAGCTTTTTTTCTCTGCCTCTAACTTTTGAAACTGCTTAGATTTCACAATATCTTTACTGTGTCTTTCAGGCTTTGCCCATAAAAGTAAACGAGAGGGACCCGGGAGCACTGTGTCCAGACAAGGTACTGGGAGTGATGGCCAGCCCCTGAACTAGCCCTGGGCATTGCTTGGGTAGCTCAGGTCAAAACTGACAACTGAACAACAGGAATGATCTTGGTAATTACCTAAATGCTTTGAGTTTACTGGAATAGACCTGGTGTCCACAGACTCGTCACCAGAGCTGACTGCAGCTTCCTAATCAGAATTTTGTCAGTTTTGCCATAGTTAAGCTCAGATAACAAGGAGAAAATGTTTTGTTTTGTTTTGTTTTGTTTTCCTAGTATATGCAAAGCTTTCCCTTTCTAGCATTATTTTACACCTGTAATTTAGTCCATAATATTAAGGTCCAACCTAATAGCTAGTTACTTGGTACACATACGATCCAATTTCTTCTCATCTCACAGTGGCATGCAAACTGTTCACCAAAAGACCTCTCTTAATCTAGAAAATCACTACTATTTTTGCTCTGCGTTCTAAATATGTCTTTCAGAAACGTGATGGTCTAATTCATACTCTATTATCCAAATGTTTACGGGAAATATTCTTGTTCTAAATTAACTCATGCCAAATAATTTATGTTGTTTCTCATCTCATCAGAGACTTTCAAATTAGTCATCTTTTTATTATTCTCATCATGCAAATTAACTTCAGATTTTTATTGAATCCAGTGATAGGCTCTGGGGCCTATGAAGCTTTCACTGTTCTAAACATTTTTTCCTAAAACTTTTTACTGTTCCAAATAGCATGTTAAAACAACGAAGCAAGTTGGAGAAGAAAATTAATATGCTTAACTTGGACAGTAATTAGGAGTTTATATTTCACTGATCATTAGAAGAGGCTGTTTGCCTTATACACTTATTCATTGCTGCCAGAAAAAATGTTTGCTAACTAAATCATTCTTCTTGAACTGAGATGTGCTTATTTGCCTATAAAAACTGATCTTTCCTAAAATTCTTAGTCCTGTGCATTTTATTTTTGAGTTAGGAAGGAGAAAGGAAGGACTGAATCAGTGAATGAAAACTAAGTTGGTAACTACTATTATGTCAAGTTCTTCACGCTAGTGATAATTGTCTAATTCCAGATTTCACAATAGCCAAATCAGCTGTATTAATTTCTCTTAAGAACACAAATGAATGGCTGTAGCTTCAGCTGGGCATCTACTAAACAGTTTCTACTTCTGTGTATACCTTGTGTTTTCTGCGCACACACCTGAAAATGTGCCATTATATCACACTTTAATTGATCTTACACTTTTATATTTCCTCTGCAGAAGAAAAGGAAAGTCTGGTTTATAGCTAAGAAGTAGTATCAGTTCTTAGTTCTGGCACAAAATTTCTAAAGGATCTAGGTGAAACAGTTTAATAATCCATTCACTTTACTTTACATATAAGGAAAGGGGACAGTGATGTTTGCTTTTTTCGTCATTTTCTACTTTTGTAATTTACCACATTTTTGGAATAAGGTGTGCCTGTACGCCCAGTACGTAGCACAAAAGGCCATTGGTCTTAGTTGGGGCTAACAGTAACAGAGTGGTAGCAGTGCTTGTGTCTGTGACTGTTGCCAGGCATGGAAATTGCATAATGACCGCATAGTCCATGAGGAGGCATCTGTGTCAATAAAACATTCAATGGGACAAAGTAAAAACTAATTAATCTGACATTCTTATTTCATTCCACTTAAACCAACATGCAGAAATTAAATATTGTGCAGCTATTTTATAATTTTGATTAATTCTTTTAGAGTTTTAAAGCATGATATTTGCTGTAAATGTTTGGGCATATCACTTATATGCTATAAAATGTGTGATATTTGAATATTCAAAACAAAATTAAGCAACAGTATCAAAATAATTTCTTGTTACTGTACTGAAATGAACTGTTTCCACACTGAACAAACATTTTCAACAGTTGGTTTTTGTGTTGGGTTTTTAAATGTGTTTTGGAATGAAAAGAAAGTTGTTTTTCAATATCTTTACTGTTAAGTATGCAAATTTCAGACTGCTTTGGAAGTGCATGATGCTATTTTGTGTACATTTGAAAACCATCTTACATGCATCAGATAAAATATTCTGCTTTGCAACTTCTCTTTCTGTGTTTCCATCTCCAGTCTTGAGTTTTAAAAGTGCCATTGGACCATTTTTCTGTAGGTTATGTTTTAACAAGCATAATCAAGATGGTATCTTGCAAACATTAGATAATGTGTCATTGCATTTTGTCTGTCTAGTGAGTAAATAAAATTTTAGAGCTATAATTTGGAAGATTATGACGCAGATAGAAGAAATATCTAGCTCACTTAGACAGAAAGTCAGAAGTGTATCACATGAGCTATGACTTTGTTTCCGTCTCCAAAGCAATAGACCATCATGGTTTTCTTTTCTCTACTTTGTTAATTTTTTTTTCTTTTTCTCTAGTAATAACAAGGCCAGAATTAGGTAACAAAATACCAGACACCTAAATATTATGCCCTTTTTTTGCAGCTGGTTGGAATTTGGGACTACCCTGTAAGGCATAGTTTTTTGGTCGGATTAATGCAAAATCCAAGACTGAATGTGCAATATCTTGTTTTGACACTTCACAGTCATTAATCAATGTCACATCGACAGCCACTCCGTGTTCCCCAACATGCTGAAGCACTCTTATATTTTACAATAGCATCGTTTGGCACTTCTTTCACACTGTTCAGAAACAAAAGCTCTGACAAGCTGCTGCACTGTTGTAAAACATCAGAATGGTTCATATTTGTTGGAGGCACTCCAAAGGGTGCGGGGAAATAGATTTGAAGTTCTACCAGCCACACTGACAAAAACACCAGGATCTCACCTGATAAACAGACAGAGGTTCAACTGCAACAGGCAACAATTTAGCTGAATAACCATCTTTTATTCACGTAGTACTTTTAGACACAAAATGGAAAAGTCTAAGATGCCTCATAATGTTATCTTGTATTGCATCTCTGTAATTTCCAGTTCATTTGCTGTTGACACACCTCCTTATTTCCTACAGCAAATACACGTTAATATCGTATATATTATTAGTAAAGTATGATACATTATACATTTTCTCTCACACCTTTTGTGGGAGGTAGGTTCATTTCCATTCTGGAGGTGGCCCAGAGATGCAGCAGAGCAAATTCCCCTCTTACAGGCTGCAATCGATACTCAGCCTCTACTGCACCCAGCTGCAGCTTCACTAAGCTATGGCAGAGAACTGTCATCTTTCAAGGCAGATTTCCTCTATTAAATGGGACTACTCTAGGTTTGTATTTAGGTACACATAGGTGGAGGTGAGAAGGACTTCTGTCATTGCCATGTGTGCATGGTGTCAGCCAGTCCCTCTGTAATGGTGGGCAATGAACTGTTGATACAAAGCTAGAATATAGTTGAAGAAGTTGATTTTTTTCTCTGCTGTAGTGATATACATATTATATACTCCATTTGGCTTTTATTTTAGAGATGAAATAACACTCTATGAATGGCATGATAGTAGACTACTATGTGGAGCTCTGTGCAACATAAGTCAGCTCTTTATTTCAATAATTAGACCATCCAAAAATTGTAAGATTCATTTCACTCTCTGTTTCTCAAACTCTTACAGGTCACAAACTTTCATTTGTGCAGTTACTCAGAACAAGTTTTCTCTTCAGTTATTAGAGGCATCTGAAAAATAGGTCTATCAATTTAATATAATATCCCAAGGTCAACATCTTGAGGAAATGCATTGTGCCTATCCATGAACACCTGAAATTGATATAGGTTATCATACAATTCATGAAACTTATTATGGTTTTTTGTAGACCAGTAGTCACAGCATCGTCTTCTAATTCAATTTCAAAACTAGCCTTTGCCACCTCCCTTTATCCTAATGAAAGAAGACATTAATCTTCCAGTTTTACAACCCTGCACTCAGCACATGTGATCGTTTCAGCTATGCAACTCTGTGCGGAAGCTCAGCCA
This sequence comes from Limnodromus scolopaceus, assembly GCA_028565335.1. Taxonomy (NCBI): domain Eukaryota; kingdom Metazoa; phylum Chordata; class Aves; order Charadriiformes; family Scolopacidae; genus Limnodromus; species Limnodromus scolopaceus. Next base: position 102,785,504 of record JAOXNO010000024.1, read on the forward strand.
TATGCTTATGTAGAAATTATTTCACTGAGATATCAGAGAGCAAGAAATCCTGCTGTTCACAGCTACCAGTTTATTGCAAGTGTCTGGGGGAAAAGAATCAGCTGTTGCTGAGATGTCACTGGTGAAAACTCTGCTTGAGAGACAGAAGTGGCTAAAAACCATCACACTTGCAATGGTGTTCATCACAGGCTGAACGTTGTCCTGGGAGATAAGGGTGTAGCAGGGCAGTCACAGACCTAAACTGCTTGAGGTGGAGAAGGGAAAGCCCAGAAGACAGATGGGACTGAGCATCTGTGTGGCTACCACCACATCACAAAATGCCAAAGGGTGGCTACTATCTTCTCTCCAGATAATTCCCAGAGGGAATTTCCCAATAAAGCTGGGGGGAAGGGGATCATGACTGGGGTATGCCTAAAGATTGGTGAGGAAATTATCAACAGAGAGAAAGAATGAAACCCACAGAGAGGAAATTAATGATGTATGATAAGAAAATAATATGTAGTGGAGACAAGACCTCCATTTACCTGTATGAACATGAGGATGCTCAGAGAATCTAATGATTAGCTCACATGAAAGGGAAGAAAGAATTTTGTTTTTCTTGTATTATGTGTAAATGTCCTGTGGACCTGCTGACACAAGGCCTTTCCCTAAATGTCTCAGAGTTCAGAAGAAGGAAAAAAAGGGTTTAAAATTGTATTGGATAACTATAAATATGATGCAATTCTTCATGTTTTCATGATATGCTTAGAATTTCACAAAAGATGTAGGCCCAGGGAATACATTTATTTGATTAAAATATACATTTGCTCTAAGTATGATTTTTTTCCTTATTTGTTGATTTTACTTATTGGTATGTCTTTCTCTGAAGCACCTGGTGCTGGTCACCTTTGAGAAAGAATAGTAGTCCAGATGGATCACTGCTCTGATCTACTGTGACAATTTCTGTGTTCCTTGTTCAAGACCAAAATACATTTGCATTCCTCATTTTGTCGTCACTGCAGGGTTAAAACCCAGCACATTCTTCTTACACAGAAATACATATGATATAATTTCCAATGCTGTATGTGTTTAAGTAGATTTCACACTTGAAGCATAACAGAGTCACGTTCAGAGATGAACAGGGATTTTTTTTTTGAAGGATTTCATTTCCAGAGAGGTCTGTTTTTAAGACCCTAATCCAAAATAGCCTGGAAAGTAGTTTTGCATAGCTAATGTGCTGCACATGAATACATCTGCTAAGTCTGAATGCCTATATAAATCCTACAAAGTAAGACTCTGAAATTGCCTAGGTGACAGAATAAATCCATCCTGTACAAAAAAAAGTTAAAATTTAACCTCCAGCTGCTTAACCTTAGTTACTGCATCTTGGTTACTGTGTGCATTCCTGGGTTTATAACATTTTTTTTCTAGATAGGAAGACATCTTGAGTTTATTTTTATTGGCCATCAATTTTCTCATAGGATCAAAATATCACAAGTTGATTAGGTATTAATGAGAGTTCATGAATATTAAGTTTCTGGCTGCAGAACCCCGAACATCTGTGATCTTGTAACTTAGTGAATTTTGAGCACTGATAAAATCTTTCTTTCCAATGAAGCTTATTCATAAATGATTGAGCGATGTAATTTATCACTGGCTGTATTATTATTTCTTAGAGCTAAGGTTGCACTATAAATTGACTCTTCAGAAAAAGGTAAACTGATTCACTTACTTCAGGTCTTGCCTTGCATTCTGACATATGGTTCTGCTTAAACGTGTCCATGTTTGCAACCTACAGTTGACATTTTTGGCACTCAGAGTAGTGTCTTGTAATTATGCTAAGTCTAGAAAGGAGGATTAGCTTTTATAGCAGAATTCATAAAATGAAAAAAATAAAAAAAGTTTTAGTCAAATTTATTGGCTGCAATGAGCCCTCCAGAATGCAGACGTCTGGTCTGGTGGAACTCAATAGATTTCTGTTCGCTGCATGTGTGCGTGTGTGCACACACACACACTTACATGCACATGCACAAACTACTACCTTATGAAAGCATTTGTGTGCAATAAAATGTTGAATATTTTCACACTTAAAATCAGCTTTCCCACCTGCAGTGATTATTATCAAACAAGCTTCATTTGATATGCTTTGAAAGCCTTTTTCTCCCTCTTTCTTCCCCCACTCCCTTCTTTCTCTCTTAAAAGACACTGTATTGGTTGTGTCGGTTGCTTGGCAAAGCCAGTTTTTTGCACACTGTCCAGGTTTTTCCATAATTCTCACCTCTGTGCAGTTTTGTGGAGCAATTTGCAAGTCCTTCATTCTGGATTCGAAACCACAAGAGTTGAAAGAGGGCGAGCTGAGCTCTCCTGCAGCACGTTGCGTGTAGAAACCATCACTTATCAGTCATGAAAGGCACATTCCTGATAGCTGAGTGTTGGTATGAAACTCTGACTTTCATCTCTGCACCAAAAGGGAAAGGTTTCATTTGGGTTAGCAAACACCAGGCACCTATTTCCTTTGCAACAGCCTGCCACAAAGTGCACTTTAATTCCTGACGATCCCAGTGGAAGATCAAGCTCACACACACATCTATCAAACAAATCTCCTCATCCTCGAGCATCCTTACCCCTTCTTGAAATCTCTTAGGAAAGAAATAGCCAATAGCAACCTAAGCCACTGTGCCTTGCACATTTTGAATACAAACCTCTGCTTCTTGTAGTGGAGGAGGGACAAGTTGTGTTCTCTGGAATTATTGATTTTTTTTCTTCTTTCATTAGTTTACACTTCCAAATGTCCCTATTAGGCACTGTAGGGCAAAATTAGGATGATTACCTTGAGTTATCATAGTCAAGCATGAACTACCGTGTCTCCCTTAGGGAAATAATTAATCCACTATTTATAGACAGAGTTCAGAGGAAAAGTCTAATTCTTTCAAGGATTTAAAACGTCCTTTCACAGCTTCCCTGCATTAGAGTAGACCTTTAGAGGAGGATGAATTCCAGTTGTTACAAGCAGCTGTCACTTAAGCTCATATTTTCCTATTTAACCTCAAACAATTACCTGCAGCACCTGAGCTGCAGGGGCCGCTTTGGGATCCCCCCACAGCCTGTAAAGGGAACCTGGCACCTCCCCGCCGCCCTCTGCATGTGAGTGTCTGCCTCTTTCTTTTGATCATCTGCACAGGAAGCAAGGGCAACCAGGCTCCTAATTTAGATACCTCGCTTAAGTGTCTGTAACGAGGTGGGATTTACCCAGGCCATGGTTTCTAGCTGGAAATAAGTGTAAAAAGTTGAAAAAGCAGAAGAAAAACGCGTCAAGAAGAAGAACACAAGCAACAGGAACCACTCCGGTGTCTCGCTCCTGACAAGAGATGCTTCTGTTCTCCTCTGCTTTTTAGTTGTGCAATATCTGGCAATCGTCCTGGACAGTGTTATAAAATGAGATGGGTTTGTTTAGATTACACCTAGTCATCTAAAAGGTGGGTGTTGAGTCCAATTTAAGGGCTTAGGCTCCGTCAGTAACCAAAGAAGAGAAACAGACACCTCCCCAGGGTGATTTTTCCCGTTTGAATGTAGGTGTTTCAGACAAGGCAGGCAAATAAACTCCTCAGAGATAACTCTGTCATCACTGGATAAGAGAGTTATCTCATGCAACTACTTCAGACTACTCAGCTAAATTTTAGATTGCTGAAGTTAAGCAAGTTAATTCATTTCCAAGTCTGTGGATCCTGTATCTCTAGAGGTACAGGGAACTAAATGTTGGTCTTCTCAGCCTTAAACTCTATCCTGTCACTATGACTATTTTTAACATTAGTTTTGCATTAGAAGCTAATAAGTGTTGCCAGTACCTTTTAAACTCTTAACTGTATACTACATGTGTTGGTTTTTTTGTTGTTTCTTTTCTCCCCCTGTAAAACTGCTAAACATATGCTTAACCATCTGGCAAGAAACAATCAAAACCAAACAAACAAGGTGCTTGAAAGTTCAAACACAATCAGTCATACTTCTTTACAGTTTTTTATATACAGGCCTGAATAATAGCACAGTAATGTAGAATGAAATAACAGTGTAAAAATTAATTAACATGCCCACACTAGGTATTTTAATGCTCCGATTCAAAATAAAGAAACTTGTAAGGGAGAGATTCTCTCCTCTTCCTGTCCCGCTCTGATTATATCCTGGTTGAACTGTATTTTTTCAGGCTATTTGTTTTACTAGTCATATATAACCTGTGTCTCTCAGTCCTTCCTCTCTCCTCGGTCTCCTGCTTTTCCACCACACTGTAATATCTTAATTTTCAAGGCTCTGTGCTACCTATCACCTCCTTATCTTTCGTCACTGCTGCTGAGCCAGCTTCCCTGGTACTCTGTCCTGGACCTGCCAATATTCCTTGCTCACTTGTGAAACTCTCGAACACACTCCTTGAAGTCCTTCCCCACATTTTTTCTTAGACACAGAAGAATCACTCCATAGATGCCTGCGTAGGCATGAATTTGAGTCAGGGCTTTCTATTCCAAACTTTTATTAAAAAAATACAGGAATTTTGATGGAATCCTGTTGGGTGTCCCAGGCACTGTGGCGGTACAGACCATTAACTAGCAAAAATAAGAGTAATAAAAGCAACATTGGTTGGTGTCTTCTGTTTTTCTACATATTCCACCAGGAACAGAAAAGATATTAGAGCAGGCAATTTCATCAGTTTTGTTGGCTCTGTTTCTTCTAGGCTATGGTCCTGGTAAACTTTGATGGTGTAGCATATTCCTATTCGAACAAAATAGTGTTTTTATTTTTCTTTTGGGAAGTTGGGACATGCAATGCGGGGAGGAGGCAGTCGGGTGATCATAACTTGGGACTTCCTGGTTATGCAAAAGGAAAGAACAAGGAAACCAGTAGAGGAAGGTGTGCAGCGTGGGACAGATGTTCACTGCTGGTTCACAAGAACAGCAGATTTGATTTAAGGGACATGCTGTAGAAAAACAGAAACTTTGAAGGAAGAGCATGAAAACTGAAACAGAGCCAGGCCTCTTAAAGTTATTAGAGTGCAATGTAGTTTTAGGAAAGCTTTATTCCTGTTTCTGAGAACGAAATGTACACCAATAATTTCACACCCTGCTCTGAATATGCCGAACCCAGATCATTTTCCTCCTAGAGCAGTTCAGCTCTGTATCGTTTGGCTGTCTGGATTTATTGATGTGAGCAAAGTAGATCTAAGCAAGGCCTTTACAGGATGAGATCCACACTGAGTTTCTGAAACTGAGAAATCAGAAAGGCAGAAGGAACAAAAGTAGATTTGGTTTGGTTTGGTTTGAAGATTTTGTCCCTAAAGTTGGTACCCTGCCTAAGCTTTGTGGTTTGAATCATCATCTCCATCTGGGTGCCTGAAATTCATTGTCCCTTACTGTTCCCTCGGTGTGTGCTCCCTGCCCAGGAGCTGGCACTTTAGCTCTGTGTCCTCAATCAATGCTCTCCTTGCAGGGTCACTGCTAACCCCCGCCTTTCCCCTGCCTTTTCTGCCAGCAGGCTGGGGAAGACACAGCAATAGGGCAGCCTCTGATGCTACAGCTATCAAAATGACACATTAGGTAAAAGGCAAGTATTGATAACCACAAACTCCCCTCCGCCGCCGTCAAGCCAGGGTGTTACTGTCTTTCTGGACTAAGGAAGTTTCCATCACCCTGTCTGCACTGATGGAGTTACAACCTCTCTCCTCTGGTGGAGACCTTCAGAAGGGGCGTAAATCAGAATTCGTGCTGGTGTGATTTATCCTCCTGTTCAGCACTGGCTACTCATATCAGAGTGGATTTGTCTTATACAAGTGCTGCACATCTATCTGGGTAAGAAATGGGCACTACAAGATAGGTCGGAGCTCACTCCATCTTCCAGAAGCTGTGGCTCTGTCTCAGTTTACCCAGAATGGACTCTACGTGTTTGCAGACCAGGGTGTTGGTTAGATATAGTCCAGCACACAGGCTGGGACAAGCAGCTGGTCAATTTTTGCAGTCCAAGACACAAAGTAAGGTGTTGGAAATTCACTCCAATAAGCTATTTTTGTTCCCTACCACTATTTACAAAGACATGTGGCTATGATAAAGCTGGGTATCATGATTTCTACTGATCATTTCCTGGTGTGTACCTAGAAGATTTCTTTGCTCTGATTTTCACCTATGAAAATTATGTAAAAAAGATACTACTCACCTCTGAATGTAATTTTCACAGTAGAAAGTATTCTTTTGATTATTTTTTTTGTGAGGTTGAAGGTCAGCACTGACACATCTAGCAACTTCTTTGCCCTCTTTAAACAAACAACCAAAAAACCCGAAACACAGTAATCCAGCAGATGGCAAAACAGTAGCAACATGATTTCGAGAACTCTGATCTTCCAACTTGGAGGAGATTAAATGAAGTATTATTTATTTATTAGCTTTTCTGGTCCACCTACCATGATTTGGATAAAATCTAATATTATGGAAACTCTCTGAGACCCCAGCAGAATTCTTCCTTTTGTTAGATGCTGTATGATCCCTCTCCCAAAATGCTTATCTAAGAAGTAGACTCTGAATACCTTGCACACGCTAATGAGTTTTTCTCCTCACAACCTCCCTGCAAGAAAAGAGAGAGTTATTGCTCGATTTACCTGTGGGAAAATAAGATTAAATAATTGGCTCCGAGTCAAGAGGAAGCCTGTGGCTGAGCAGTGACTGGCACCCAGATATCCTGAGTCACAGTCCAGTGCCTTAACCACAAGCCAGTTCTGCTGCTGACAGACTTTTCTTGGTAGCAAGCCCACATTTCTGGAATGTATTCCCTGCAGAAATGCAATTAAGTATGTACTTGGCTACTTTTAAAAGAGCTGCAAGCCACACCTCTCTGCCCAGGCCTTCCACTTGCTAAATCCCTGCTTCTTAGTTTACTAGTAAAGCTACAGGCGGCCGAAGGGCCAGTCTGGAGCTATTTTTATGGTGGCTATGTCTTGCTGTAGCCCTGAAAAAAAAATCATTTTACAAAAAAATAAATTAAATTCCATTAAATGTATTTTGAGAGTAGAGGATCCCACCAGTGCTGTGAGTGTTAACCTGTGGTAGGTGTTGGTGGGACACTCTGATGTCCAGGATGAAGAGGCCGCCTGAACTCACCCAGGAGGTGCCAGTGGCAAACAGGCAGCTTCTATCACGTTAACAAACACGGTATCCTTATTTTTTCATAGGTGTCAAGGTAACTGTCATCATAACTTTTCTTAATTTTTAGAGGATTTGTTTCAAGGAAGGCCATTTTGTCCCATTTTGATATTTGATGATAGGCTAATCCTCAGGAAGTGGGAATATTCATAAAATTGAATTCCTGTGCATCATAATAAGTTATTTTTTTACAAGTGAATGGAGTAATTTGCTAAATTAAATGTGTATGTATCCTTGTAAGAGCTAAAGTGTTAATTTTTACTTCTGCTTACAAGGAATTAGATACACTCCTGCAGTTGTCCAGTCAAGCCTTCCTATCTGTGCTGAAAATAATAGCATCTTGAAGAGAATATTTATTGTTACTAAGCCCCTTTAGACATGGAAGTAATGTAATATCTTTTGAGTAACTGTTGTTCAGAATATCTGAGGCTAATCGTCACACTGATCAGAGAACATTAGGGTGCCAATCTAAGCAACATTTGATTTTAATTAACCCTGTGCTTTATCTGTGCTGTACTTTTAACAAAATTCTCATGCACATTTCACAAACTTAAATCTAGAGTCTGAACAGTTTTATTGTAAATTGTCTGCCAGATCCTTCCGTCATCCTTGCCCCAAGTATTTTTCTCAAGTACCCAATTTTACAGACGCAAGCAAAGATCAAACATTATTTAAAAATGAAAAGTTCACATGCTAGTATACACGCTTATTGCACGCCTCCTGTATGCGCTGCTGTATGTAAGCAAACAAGCGCATGCATGCCGTTGGCACGCAACACATCTGCCTTCCGCAAAGAAGATCACATAAGAGAAAATATATTTAGCAAGTAATGAGTAGCCTTCCTTCGCAGCTAGCAGAGCAACTTCCATCTGCGGTGAATTAGAGGATATTCTAAGAAAAGATCCTGCATGAGTTTTGTCAGAAGAAATTAGTTTGGTGTGCTGTAAAATCAAAACCAGAATGACATGTGATTGTTGCTGAGTAGCTGGGTCATTCCTAAGGCTGCCTTGATTCCTATAAACATGAAACAGAACTTTGAAAAAAGAGACATCACAGCTCTGTGCAACTGTGCTCCTTTCACTGTCATAAAACAATATTTATCGGAGTTAGCCCAAGACAGACTAGCCCGGGTCGAGGGATGCTGGAACAGCACAGCCGAGTCTGGAAGCTGCACTCCAGTGGCAAACAGGCTCCTTATTTGTACCACAGTGCAGTTCTGGATCCAGGGAAGTCAGGGCCAGAATATCGTTAAGTTTAGTGGTGCCAAAATACAATAAATTTTGGGGTGCTAAAATTTTACATCAAATGCTTATTTTTAAAATCTTCCATTAGTCATTGCAGTCAATAATATTGGTAGATCTTTAAACTGTACACAAACCATATATACCATTACTTAGGTTAGATTTCTGTAATTCTGTATACATAACGCCATTTGCCCAATGCCCATTTGTCTTGCAGTCCAGAAACAAAGAGCTTTTAGATAACATAAAATATGAATATTGTTAGTGTTACTCATATCCACAGCTGATGTAATGTACAGTCATGGCATTTACCATAGATTCCAGATTTAATTACTTCAAAAATACGTGATCTGCTTTCTCCAGGGTGGAGTGATCTGCCGGAGGTTACAAACAAGCTCAGGAAGAGTCTCCTGAGAAGTGGATCCTCTACCTCAATATTCTAATTTTGTTGCTGACCATTTAAGTAAAATTCTTTAGGCCCTGTGCTTACCCCACAATCCTAATGATTTTTCTCTCTCTGTCTAAGAGTCTGCAAGGTCCCTCACCAGAACCCAGGAGTTTTCTTTTGGTCCCTGCAAACCTGCAAGGGGCAGCTGAGAACACCAATGACTGTGTGTGAGAATGTGAAAGACTACAGAAAATACTTTGACTTCAATATTAAATTAAACAGTGCAAGAAAAAGAGAGTTTATTATTAACATTGGGTGGATTGTTCATTTTCATCTTGAATTCAAATATATTTCCATGAACAGAGCAGCTGCAAGCTCAGGTCCACAGAGAATATCAAATTCAAATATTTTAAATGGAAGAGATGCATTACATAGCATGAAGGGAGTGATTGTCACAAGGGAAGGTGTATGGCCTTCTGGTTAAAACTGGACTTACCCTGGGACCTGTGATGAACTTTGAGCCCTGCCACAGAAATTAAGTGTGACCTTGTCTGCGTCACTCCCTCTCCCTGCTCACCAGTTCACCACCTGTGACTCAAACACCTCCCTCACCCTTTTTACCAGAGCGGCTTTTTAGAAGAAAACCATAGTCCGACAAGTATTATTGGTCTTTGGATGTTTTGCATTTTTGTTTTGTTTTGTTTTTTTCAAATTGAAATAAAACTAACAGTTAAAATACAAATATCTTAAATGAAAAAGAAATTTTGAATTTTGTTTGTATAATAAAGATTTCTCCCTAACCCACCTTTTCTTTTTTTTTCTTTTGCATATAATTGCAGGGTTAGCTGGATGGCTCCTCTTTAATGGGACTTCGTAGATCTGTGTGTTTTAACCTACAAAAATTTGTGAGGGAAGGGGAAGAGAGGGTGAAACCATAGAATATTTTTGCTAATGCATTTATGCAATAGTTCAGCATGTTAAAATCATGAGAGTTTGCTAATAGCGTATTTTCACTTGAGAGAAAAGTTGTGTGGATTAGTTTGAATAGTGATTTGAAACTACAAAATTCATTAGGAAACACCTTTAGAATCTAAAATTATTTGTTGATGTACTATCTAAGCTTCTTGCGGGAGTGTTAACCTTCCAAAAGGTGAAGAGAGACACAATATCACTTTGAATATATCACAAGGATGAAGGAAGATGTTGAAATCCTTCTTAACGGTGGGTTCAGCAAGCTCTCTGCAGCAACCTCCCACAGTGCAGTGAGAAGCACAACCGAAGTGGGATAAATACACCTTGGATGGCTTTCACTGCTTCGTCTGGCTGCGGACAACAGTGAAGCCAAAATTTGGGCTTCTGCAGCATATTCAGGTTCCCAAGGGACCTTCAAATGCCCATAGAAAAATCCTGCTGCGACAGCAATATTACTGACTGCAATAAATCTACTTCCAGTGCACTTATATGTGATGAATTTACAACTTTGTCATGTAAATACGCTGCATTCATTCAAAATGTCACCTGAGCAGGATACACTAGTCCCAGGTAAAACATACCTCACTGTTGGTGAGTTGCCCAATCCCATCTGTTAAAAAACAGAAAGAAAGGAAATGGAAAAAAAAAAAAAAAGCAACAACAAAACATTTCTCAGTGGCCTATTTGGAGAGTCACATAAGCATGTGGAGAACTTTAGACGTGAGCTTGAATTTCCAGCATGTGTTTAAAATTAAGGGCTTTGCCCAGCTGAAGCTGATGTGAGTCAGGAAGACGAAACCTAGCCTTGAGTAAGCAAGTCAGGTTATGTTCCAGCATGATGTCAGAAGGGATAGAGTTAAAATCTGCATGTGAAAGAAGCCAGCAACCAAGCACAAGCTACACCCTAATGGTGTCAGGTCAGCATTTTGGATTTCAAGTTAAGATGTGGTTTCCCACACCCAGCACTGCCAAGCACCACTGTTTTTATGGGAAAAACCCAGCCAGACGTCTTTCCTAGACTATTATAGAATTTGAAAAATATGTTCGCTAAATATATATATATGTGTATATATATAAAAAGCTCTAAATATATAACCAAAGCCCTAACTATATATATCATTTGCAAACTTATATATATAGATATATATTTCTCTACCCAAGCGGTAAACAACCTTGTGGTACCCTGAGTCAGCGTCTAATTTATCAGCAAGAAAATATTCCTAAAGCAGGGAACCACCAGAAATGAACCTGAGGTTTCTGAAAGCATGTATTTCTAAACACTGTTATCAGGTGGTAGAAAGCATCTAGAAATTACCTCATTCAGCATCTTGCATTTAACCATGACTTCGGAAGCTTCTGTCCATAGCGGCCCAAGGAACTGGCCCTTCTTAAAAAAACAAGTAACCGCTTTCAGTTGTGCGATCAAACACAACAAACAACTTAAAACATAATAATAGTATTTAAGTCCAAATTCTACTGACATTTGCACTGCACGTAACCCTAAAATGATCTGGTGGTTGAAGCAGTGGAGCATTGCTTGGGGGATGCCACATATTTCCTGTGTGACCTTGAGCAGCCAGGTATCCCTCTGCACCCTACATCTGAATAACAAGGTCGGGGGGGGCAGCAATCCTCTTGTACATAATCTGTCTGGGTAGGGACTGTCTTCTGCTATTGTAGCAAGCAGCATAATGGGGCCTTCATCGTAAGCGAGGGACTCTAAACCCTGCTACAACATACTAAGACCCTCTGTTCTAAAAATGGATCTTCCCTCTCACAGGAAGTCATCTGACACTTTGCAATTGCTTTCTGAATTCTGAGCGGGGATGAGAAGTCAAAGAGCATAGATTTCTCACCGAAGAAATACTCCATAAGTTTCGGTTTAGAAATGTCAAATAGTGTATTTGCCACCAAAATCATTAGGCATTCTGAAATAATATTCCAAATCTTCTCTTCTTGTCAGTCTAAATAGGTGCACTGAAGTACAGAAAGGGCATTCTGAGTCAAGGTTTAAAAGAAAAAGCCAAAAATCTTCCGTATGAAATTTTGTTATGAAATTCTTGGAAGATTTTATTTTGACTGTCCTCATCAGAAAATGAACTTTTTGCCCACACATATATTTTTCTCCAGGGGAAAAAACATGGAAATATTCTAATGGGAAAAATGTTCACGAATTTATTCATGTCAATTCTTATATAGCAAATCTGTATTTCCATGAAGAATAAGGTGAGATAAAGCAAGACTCCTGAAGTATAAAGATAGTTTGGCAGTTTTAGGAAACTGAATAGCATTCTAGTAAATACATGAAAATGTTTCTCTTTGTTCAACTTTATATAACCTTCTGGAGTGTGATTTATTTATAACCTGAAAGAATATTTTTATTAGCTGTCTTCTCTATTATTGCCCATTGGTACCCGAAGTGTCAGAATGCCCATAATGCTCACCCTCTCGGGGAGCACAGAAGGACTCCTAGAAATCTTGTTACCTATAGAAAGCTGGCACATGGAACTGGGTCTTGATCACTGAAGCCAGAGTTCTATCCATCTCACCTAGCTTTGTCTTCTAAAAGTGATATGTCTAGTCTAAATTACTCACTGAGTTTCCCTATATAATTAATGAGCAGACACAGGTACCTACAAAGGAGTATTTGTCCCATCCAAAGACATATGTCAAAGGCAGCTGGGATAAACTATGCTCTAGTGATGCTGGTCTCCTTTGACCACAAAGCATGAAATTAGATGTCTAATTTCCACATGGTTAAAATTAGGGGAGATAAAAGTCCTCTTTGGTCCTCAGTCTGCGTAAACACAAAATGTAAACCTTGAGGGAAAGAAAATAAGAAGAGGCCATTCACTGCAGAGTTCCTGTGGGACATTTTCCCTGTGGTGAATTCGTACCAATAGTGTCTGCTTTTTCTGCACTCATTACATCTGTACATTTAGGATCTGTTGAAGGGATTGTGTATTGGGAGCCCTGGGAAGAGGTGCAAGTCATTTCTACTGGAAAGGCAAATAATGATTTTCTATTACTATACTCTATGGCTTCCTCTGTTCAAAAACTCTGTCCGTCCATGTACTTCTCCAACTCAGATAGCAGCTGACAGCATTTTTGCTCCTTACCTAGTGGCTTGGTGGATTCTTTGAAAGTGAACCCATGGCAATTCACTGGCAGTTTTGCAAGATCCACGTATTCTGTCTCCTTTAATTATAAACAGCTGGAGTGAAGCACTTCAAATAAACTTGGATTTTAATATAGCAGTGGTAAAGAATCACAGAAAAAATGAGTTTCTTTTAATGCTGAACAACTGATGTTCTTCCTACTTAGGAAAATAATATTCTTTATAGCCACTAATCAAGAATTTCCAAATGAACTTGGGAGTCAGCCACACAAATCCCATTGCTTTTATTATTTTTTTAAAAAAGAGCATTTCAGGAAAGATCTCTTATTTGTTATTCTCTTAACCATTTATCCTGATCTCCAGTGTGAGCAACCACTTAGGGGGTTCACTTCATCAGATTCCACTTCAATTATAAATGGAGCTACTGGTAATTTCTTTCTGCTCATGCTCAGAATGAATCGAATTCTCTAGGCAGATCTTTAATGTGGCCTTTTCTCAATCCATTTTCAGATTGATATAGAAAATCTCCAAAGGCTTTAGTCTTAAGTCTATTTTGTGGTAACAAAACCTTCAAATTAACAGTGCTTCTTGTCAAGAGGTGAAATGATTCTTTCATCAATTTTGGATATGTCACCTTTAAGTTTTACTCAAATGTTGATTTACTCCTGTAACAAGGGGAAGTGAAAAGGCCCTCTCCCTGTGTTTATTTCTATTTTTCTTTTTCATTTTTATACTGCTGTTCAAAACACTATTATCTGAGTGTTTTCGCTGTCTACCTTATTAAAAATAATGGAGTACCTAGAGGATTTCTGTAGTTTCTCTCTTTTCAGGGTGAAATCTGTTTTTTGAATAAACTTTCAGAATTTTTATTTTCTTCAGTTTTCTTAAAATGTGGTAGAATTTGAATCTGAGTGACAGAAAATGCTTTACATTTTTATTATATTAAATATATAAATAAAAACTTAGAGAAAAATGTTATGACTTTTAGGTAAAATAAAGTTAAAAGGTTTTAAAATCAGAATATTATTACTATTCTTTATTTTTAACTAGATACCTCTCCTTATGTATGCATCATTTCCTCAAGCCTTGACTGTCAGTTGTCATATCCAAAACTTTTTAACCCTGGAAAATGTTTTTATCCAGGTTTCTAAATACTTTTATACCTGTTCCAACTACTTAAATTCAAATTTTTGATAATGTTTTATCTATTTGCTAGTGTAAGATGCACCACAGAGAGTGGAAGGAAAAGACAGAAAGGAGGGAAAGCGTTTTACTTCTTTCTCCCCATCCCACCCCATCTCTGTGTCTCAGCATCACCCTTAGGTTTCTCTCTCCTGTTCCCTCCAATATAATGCTCAAGCTGCAAAATCTACCCAGGACTTCCTCCATCCATACACTTCTGTTGCCCTTAAAATATTCTATGCCTGATCTTTGATTAGGGCTTCTTCGTCTTCTGCTGAAATAATTACTACAGCCAAAATGGTTCCTGCAGGGCTTCTTTGCAGTGATTGCTACTTCTTTGCAATAAATTGAGTGGAAAGGAGTTTAAGCCACTGGGTTCTTACCATCTTTCCTATGTGGCTGAGAAATCAGCGCAAAAGAGTTTGGATTCTCTTCAGCCATGGGGTATTTGGGACAGGTTGAAGAATGAAGACAGATTATTTTTACTGATGGTGTGAAGGAGTAACGATAAATTAATGGAAAACACAATTAATAAAAGTGAATATATGAAAGCTAACAAACTAAATAAAAGAGAATAATAATAAAAGTGACATATACAACACAGAAAGTGACTATGCTTGAAAGCCAAGTGAAAAGAAATAAACCTCAGGAAGCAGATTAATGCTCCAGTGTAAGGAACTATACTGGTTTACTGGCTAAGGACCTGGACCTCTGCATCCACAACAAATGATGACTCAGGAATTTGGCTTGTGCAAGGGGAAGGTTATATGGAAGACAAGGAAAACGATTCATTGAAGTGACACACTATCTAATGAAAGAGCTAAACTAATGCCTACTTGTCAGAGGATAATTCCTGCAAACCTCCAAGGGCAGAATTTAGCCTCCTGGAATCCATTTCCTTCTGGAATTTGCACAACAATGCATGGGGAGTCCGCTCACATGAGTGCCTGGTGGTATATTGGCATCTCAGATGGCTTGCATGCTAATATGATTGTTGTTTAATAGGCATCGATCCTTTCTTTGAGATTAATTGAGAGGGTATAAGGATATATAGTTGACATTTTCCTGGGGAGCTGGCCAGTTGACTACATTTAGACCACTCAGATGCTCCCTCCTCTAGTTTGTGAGTTGACTTCATGAGAAATAATATGTATGTAGTTTCTTCAAAAAACAAATACAGCATCCATGACTTAATTTGTCACAGCAGCCACTCTTAGGCTAGCTTGTTTCTACAGTACCCCCAGTGCCAGTCTGGCCAGATGCTTTAGCAGGAGAAACAGAGGCAACTAGAGATTAAACTGGAACCAAAGCTTTTCTTCTTCAGAACTCTCAGAGCAACATCTGCAGTGTTTTAGAGGTAACATGTGGCTTGCCCTTGATGCTGGATATTCTGACAGGACCCTGAAAATCCCTTTTGCAGCTGCAGTTACCAGTCTTTGGCTCAAGCCTATTGCCATGGACTTTCCAGGCTTCTGCAAGAGCCGTGAGCAGTGCGTGAGGGCAAAGGAAAGGTGAGATGGGAAAGGCTGCCTTGGTGGGGAAAAACTGAAAGGTGGGTCCTTGCCTCCAACCACCGCAGCCCCACAGCCAGCCTGGACACCATCCTCTTTCCTCTTGAAATGGTTATTCCACTGCCAGGAACAGGTATTACTACTGTTTTGCAGGTATCTACACCTCTGGCTTTTTAGTATGTGAAATATTTGGTTTGGAGGCTGCTTCTTTTTACTGTTGTTGTTATTATTAGCTGAAAGGTGTCTGCAGGAAAGAAAAACAACTGGCAGTAACTCAGAGGTACCCCCTGTATAGAAGCCTGTTCGGAAAGCATGTATATGTTGGCACTGATGTCCAACACACATCACATGGGCAGACTGGAAAAACCGACTTCGACTCCACGCTGACATGCTGCAGACTGTTAGGAGGCTCTTTTCATGAACAGAAGGCTTGAGGCAGTAGTGATGTCCACCTCCTTTCTGTGTTCCCCTTAATTTTTTCCCAGGCATCTGGCCATACAAGTACCTCTCATGAAATGGAAGGTGTTTATATTCCTAAACATTTTGGACTACCAGAGTCTAATGACAGCATAGCAATTAAATTGGCATGAGTACTGCTTGCAACAGCAACTGCCAATGCCTCATAACTTCTTCTAACGGGGAGGCAAATTTATTTAGTCAGAGGTAAAATTAAGATTCTTTCTATATTGCTAAGGATTAAAAAATATCATGGTAAGATAAAATAGGCTTGTAAGTTGGTTGCTAGAAGGATGAAAACAGTCATCCAAAAGTCAAAAATTCACAACTGGGATTTTATTGCGAAACATTCTGATTCACAGGAGGAAAAAAAAACAATTAAAAAAACCCTATCAAGTTCACAAAAATAAAACCCCAAATTTGTTATCCTTCTTTACAGTACTATGCTTCTATGTTCCTTTTTACTTATTTTGGCTATAATGGTTGTCTAAAGTAAAATGATAAATCAAAGTGCTCTAGTTGTATCAGCAAACGACTTCACTAAGTTGTAAATGGTGATTTGTCTGCTTAAGGGTTTTTTCCTTATGTTTTTTAAATTTTGGCAATGTTTCTCTGGAAAAAGTTGAAGCTCAAAATCCCTTTTCATTCTAAAATAAGAATTTCCATGTAGAGTTTATCAGTATAAACTGGCATCATTTCCACTTACATGGAAAAGTTGTCAAGTGCACTTACTTTTCCATGTAAACGAGTCTTTAAGATCCAGGACTTGTTGGAAACTATTTCAGATGAAATGGTTCTATCTGAAATAAGAAATTAAAAGAGGTCTTTTAGCCGTAGCCACCAACCCAGCTACTTGTGCTAACAAAAGTTCAGTCTGTATCTATAATGAGGATTAAATGAATCAAGTTATGTGGGGTAAGATTCATCTCAATTATCTGTTATCATTTAAAAGTTAGGTGTCTAGCTTAGCTAGTTGTTTAAGTGCTCTCTGTAGTCAATGGAGAAAGATGGGCGCTATTCCAGATGGTGACTCATCCTGCTGTTCTGGGACACCTGTGTTAGGAGGGGCCGAAACATCCTTTCGATGTGCATCTGTTCTCCTACTACAGGCAGAACTTGTGTGCAGGACAGGACTTGGGTATATATCCGAGTTTAAAGAGACTAAACATGAGTAGGAAAGCTGCTACCTTAGATCTAACTTTAGATAGCTGGGCAGAGGAGCCCTCCTGACCACTGCAAGTTGTACCGAAATAAATAATGCACAAAAAAATATTTGCAATAACTAATTATGTAATTATGTCCCCATCAATAGAGACAGTTGTCTCAAAGTTTGTTGTTTTTCCCAGGAAACAGACTAAAGATACTCTGCTTAGGCTCATTTTCCCATATTTTAGGTATTTACATCTTCAAAGCACTATTTACTTTCAGATTCTATAGGATTAAACTCTTAAAGGACAATGGACTTGCTGAAGTCTATCTTTCACTTTTTATCTTTGAGCAACAACAGAGAAAAAAAAAACACCACAGAAGACAGAAATTGTCCTTGGATACTTGCTTTACACTTTCAGAAATCTCATCTTTGCTGTGATCTATGCCATTCAATGTATTTGCTAGTATGGAAAAAACAGCATATAGGAAGATAATGATATAAACCTACTTGGAATGGTCAAACATAGAGCTGATTATAAACAGTTGCAGTTAAATAACAAAACAGCTAACAAAACAAAACAAATAACAAAACAACAGTTGGTTAAATAACAAAATAGCAGATGAATACATGTATGTATGCAGGAGAAAGGAATAACCCTCCTTACAGAAATACAATCACTGCTGCAGATTAGCCTAGGACAGGGATGCACAAATCCCTGAAAACATTGACTCAGTATTCACCTGTAGCCAAAAAGGCAAATACAATCATGGCCATTTAAAGAAAGATAAAACAGAAAACATCATTATGCTGCCTCAAACACTCTTTCAACTAGGTCTCACACAATGTGTGTCTCCAGTCATTCTCATTCAGAAAGGACAACACAGCAGTTGGAAAAGTAACAAAGATGATCAAAGGTATGCAGTGATTTCTACAGGAGAAAAGGCTAGAAGGTGTAGGAAAAAGGTGACTGGGAGACCTATTACAGCTAAGTAAAATCCTGACATTATGAAGAATCGGACTGGGGAGCAGTGGTACAAGAAACTAAGGGTCTCCGAGGTGGCAGGTTGAAAGCAAAGGAAAGAAAAGTAAATGCACTGAGTTATGGAACGCACTGTGACATGATATTGCAGGGTTAAAAAGTACAAACAGAGGGGAAAAAGGCAAGAAAATGTCACAGAAGATAGATCTTCCTTGGCCTTCTTAAATGAAGGTCTAGATATAGCTTCTAGCTCAAAAATTCCTGGGCATGCTGATTCTCAAAATCTAATTTACAAAGAATCAGTCAACAGCTCCTCTGTTTTTTAATACTCGTTCCCCATGGCCAGTGGCTACAGCAGGGTCCGAGACATGATTGGGGCCGGGTCCATAAAGCAGCTTTGGAAATTCGCTGAAAAATGCAAGACGTAAATAGTTCCTTGTAGAGTATATTGGGCTGACTGGACCTTTCCCTGACCTGTGTTGCAGTTCTTAATGGCTCACATGTTCTCACAGGTTTTCTGAATACAAACCTCTCCTTCTGCAGTTCATTAGACATAGCTGATTTGTATGATTACAGACCCATTGAAATAACTAGTTTCAGATCATGTTGAAAAGGAATGTACAGGATATTGAATATTTTTCTGAATTTCAAAACCAAAGGTTCACAAGCAAGATCTGATGACTTCAGAAAAGGTTCAAAATAGTGATTTTCTTTCCCTGGTGGTATTCCTAACCATGCAAGGAAGACCCCAGAGAAGATCCAAGGCAAAGAAAGTGCCTGTTTTACAGATATGTCTTCCATAAAAAAACATCAGCTCATCATACGCCATCTCTTTCTCATACTGAAGAAGCCATTAACCTCATTTTTTAGTTTTTTAGCTTAAATGTCATGCACTATACCACATTTGTAACTTTTAGAAGCTTCATCTGGCATTCTTGGGCAAGATCTGTAGACACCACATGGGGGAACACAACTTTCAGCATTTATATTTTTTATCTCCTGTCAGAAGTGATTATTCTGAGTCAATGCAGCACAAACACAAGTACACGCTCTCAGTGCCCCAAAAGCTGACACATTTTTAACTCAAGTAATTTCATCCTAAAGAGTAACTATAGGGCCTTGCTGCTACCTGTTGTACCATTAATTCTTGAGTAGGAGATATTTCAGTTCTGGGTCTGATGAGGGAGCTATATCCAGAGTATCTTCCCACCTTTTAATGCAAATGACCATGTTACTTATTGCTATTGATTTTTGTCAGGGATAGTCCTAACACTAAGACCTGTGCAGCCCTAGAGGAAAGTCAGTGTGTTCTTAAGGCAGAAAATGTAGTTGAATTTCAATATGAAGAAAAACAAATTATTTTTTATGGAAAGGTGAATTTTCACGGAAGCAGAATGTGATCGGTTGGGCAAGCCTGCACTATGGATTTTTGTCAGGTTTATTCTCGGGTTGATTACTTTGGTATATTCAGCAAGAGTATTATACAAAACCAGTACTCTTCTAATGGGTTCAGGGCATAGTTGCATTATGTTCAGAGCTACATTTTATGAGAGCTGCATCATACTAAAGAAGTCAAACAGAATTATACACTGGTATTTCATTTAAATGTTAGGAAATTGTTTAGGCTAACTATATAAAAACAGGGCTCCGTTTATGCAGTTTTCATCTGTACGGACCACTCAGATATAGACATCTCCCTTCTAACATAGGGGCTGTATATGACAAATATGTTCTGAATTTATGTCATCAAATTATGAATCAAATTCTGAAAAAGTCCCACATTAGCTCATTGTATATTTATGCATGTAGTACAGGAATTACAGAATCACAGGATGATATGGGGTTGGCGGGGACCTCTGGAGATCATTTAGTCCACCCCCCCTGCCAAAGCAGGTCCTCCTAGAGCAGGTTGCACAAGAACGTGTCTAGGTGGGTTTTGAATGTCTCTAGAGAAGCAGACTCCACTGTCTCTCTGGGCAGCCTGTTCCAGTGCTCTGCCACCCTCAAAGGAAAGAAGTTCCTCCTCATGTTTAGATGGAACTTCT
>JAOXNO010000024.1:102806301-102822855 GCA_028565335.1 Limnodromus scolopaceus
GCACCACTGAAAAAAGACTGGTCCCATCCTCTTGACACCCACCCTTTAAGTATTTACACACACACTTTTATCAGTAATGGCATATGTGTTAATTAAAATGTCTATATTCACCCACAGACAGTGATCCCAGGGATACACAAGACTTCTTAGAGATTTTAAATAAAGAAAGAAAGAGTAAAGTTTTCTGTAATGAGTTTGATTTTCAAGGATTTATAAATTCTTCTAGCTCACAATAAGTTATGAATAACAATTAGGAATATAAATGAGGATACAGTTCTGCAGCTTAGAAAGAACCATAGAATGGTTTGGGTTGGAAGGGACCTTAAAGATCGAGAAATAGAAAACTATTTTATTATGGTCAAGGCTAAACCTGCTTATTCAGGAAAAGGTTGAAAAGATAGTAAACTTTAATTTTTAGTTCATCAAAATAGAGTGGACCAGCTTTAATTCAAACTTTTCCAAAAAGTCAATCCTCAATAAGACTTCTGCCTAGAAAATTAAATTAAATTAATTAACAATGTTAAAAACATATTAGTGGCTGAAATAAATGTAACCACAGTACCTACTCCAGCTTTAATTATTATTTTTATTTTTACAGGTTATTTGCAAAGCACCGAAGCATTTTCTGGAGATACAGACTAAAGGTACTACTGAAATCCAGCCAGGTCTGTGGTGGAACATAGCACTTGCTGTAACAGCACACTGTACAGCGTTACATGGAGATTTGTGTGCTTGTGTTTGTGGAGGACGTGTATGTATGTACGTATGTATACACACACACATATATGAACAATTTTATTTTGTTATTAATATTACATTCACATTTCCTCTATGTATGCAGCATAATTAGAATTGAAAGCCCCAATTACACTGGAGTGAAAGCCTGCTTATTAATTGACAATAGGCCTCAGCTAAGTAGCAACAAAAGAAGTGCTTTGTTTGGCAACCTTTGTTTAAAATGTCCTTTGAACACTCTTTAAGAAAACTATGAATAGAGATTGAACAAACCTTTAATCCTCTTCAGGTCACATATGTGCTAATGTGAATAATAGTGTGAGGTCTTTTTCACCTTTTGAGTTCGTTTAAGCCAGTAACCTAACTTGAAGTGAGATAAAGGCCTTAGAAAGCTTCAAAAACTCCAACTTGTACATTTCTGGCTTATTTATTCTGCTGCAATAAGCCTAAAGATGCATTTCATGATGGAGAGATGTATAAATACTCAATATTTATAATTCCATTCATAATTTGCTCGGTCCCTGCCAGTTATTTCCCTTTTATTAATTTCAAATGCATTTAGAACCTCAGAACATTTTTTTTCATTTAATGCTCCTGTTCTTTTGTGAGTATCAGTGTGAAAATCTTTCCTTCGTGCTACAGTCCCTTTTTCCTATTCAACACTAGACTGCACACGATAATTAAACCTTGGGGGCTTGGAGGTTTTGGACTAAAGCTTAAAGAAATGTGGTAGTGAGGCCTCTTCTCCCTCCATCTTCCACCACTTGCTGTGAGGATTTTCTTTAGTTACACATGGCTTCACAGGTAAACAAGCTTGAAAAAAAAAAATCACAAGCAGGAATTGAATTAACACCTTAGCATTGCTTATAATGAACCAGTTTGCTTAATTAGATGATTGAAAAAATTTTGTTCTAAAACATGACAGGGCACTGACTGAAGTCTCTATTCAGGCAAATGCCCATGAAGTTACACTGGGGCCTTTGCAATAGGAACAGCATCCCAGCCGAGGCTAAAATGGCAATGTGAAAATGCTGTTCAACTCAGCTTAAGGTGCTTTTTTTTATCAAACATAAAGAAAATTATAGGGTGTTTCTTATATTTTTGTTTATAAATGAAGCTCTTCGAGTATCTCCACAAATTCAAAAGTAAGCTTGTGAGCACATTTCCTAAGATATCAGTCTGTAAACATGGAGCAACACATTTGCTTCTAAACTAGGTGTAAAACCCCATAAAATGAACTCAATTGCCAAGGGATAGAGAGGCACCAAAGCTAGCAGCCCAGCCAAGGGCCAGGACAACATGAGAACTCCTCAGGCACCCCAACAGGCTCTAGCCAGGCTGCCAAGGCAGGGGGCAGCTGCCGGCACCTCAGGATGCTCCCAGCACAACCAGCAGTCAGGTCCTGCTGGAAGGACTGCAGAAAACTGGGATGGGTATAGAATCATAAAATGGTTAGGTTTGGAAGGGACCTTAAAGGTCATCGAGTTCCAACCCCCCATGGCATGGGCAGGGACACTTCTCACTAGACCAGGTTGCTCAACAGTAAGGGTAAGGGGTTTGAGACTCTTCAGAGGAGCTAGAGATGGTGAAGATGCAAGGGAGGATGCAGGATGCAACAGGGCTTGAAACCAGCTTCCAATACTTGGGTTGCTCCAGGCTCAAGTCATTGCTAAATGAAAATGAGCATGCACAAACACCTTGTCTTCTTCCTGGGATCCTACCTTAGTCTTCCTGCTGGACCCATTCATACAAACACACTTCAGACCAGAAAGGGCAATGCCCAAAGAAAAATCCTATCTGAGACAAGTACTTGCAAGTCTCCTTGCCTGTTCCTTTCTTGCAGTCTGTATGAAGACATGCCATAAAACGAAGGGTTTTTTAAGCACGCACAAGGCTGCATAGCAAACTACTGCTAACATCAATCATAAATTGTTTTCTTTCTCAACGTTGAAATCAATATAACAGCAAAACACCAGCTGCTTCCAAAGACAAATGCATTGTTTAAATCAGAGGAAAATATTTACAAATAGGTTTCAATATTCAGGGGCTGAATTTTGCAGCATGTGTGCAAAATGTTTCTGTGCACATCTATCAGCTGCGCATGCACTTGATCACTTATGCCGAGCAATCTGGGAAGCAAGTAATTGGCATTTCTCTGAGCTTCTGCTCTGATCAGCTATAATCATTCCTGGAGCTCCATAAGAAAATCCTGCGTATTTTTAGCTTCACGTTAAAAGCAGTTTTTTGCATATATTATCTCTTCTTTTTATTTTTTTCTTGTTATGTTTCATTACCCACTGCTTTACAGGAGGACTGCATTCTTCCGCAGATGCTTATCTCTTAAGGTGTTTGTATATACCACTGCCTGCCATCTTTGTAGAGACAACCACCAGAACCATAAATTATTATCTCCAGTAAACGTAAAAGTTGTCTGCTGCCCTAACTGTGAACATTTAGTTTTAAAAGGGACAGTTGCTTAGCTGTGCTCTTCTCTTAAGGAAATTAACTTTTTATCTCAAAGACAGCTAATTTAGCTCTCACCACCTTTGCTTCCACTCCCAAGTACCTTCTTATCTTGGGTAATCAGGATGCAGGGATTCCTAGTTTATCCCTCTTTATAGCTCTCTTTCAGGAGTGTTACTGTTTGAACTTCATACCCCTGGATAAAAGGGCTAGCACACCAGCTCAGGAAGCAGTTTTAAGTATGAGGTAAATATGCAAGTTACTTAACAGCCCATATATGAACTCAATTACATCCTTCATCTCTTAAGATATGAATAAAAAGGTTTGGCTTTGATCTTGAATTAAGCAATCCCTGCTTATAAATCAATGTACCAAGGGATTTTATTAGTAGCAATAATTAGTGGTTAACATCACAGTTAATACAAGGTTGGGAAGCTTTAAAAACCAGTGCCAGGTTGGGACATATTTCTCACATATATTATCTGAATTACACAGAGGAAGCCTGGATTTTTTAATCTGGGGGATACTGTGGGGATACGCAAAAGCTATTCCATTAAGTAGGATACATGAAAGTATTTAAAAAATAAAAGCATACACCTGGGTCTTTTTTCATTACTTCATCCATTTATTTTAGTCTAATTTAAAAATTAAATTTAGAATAAAAGTTACAGTACTTGTGGACTAAAATCTTAAGGCATATGTGTACATTTAAAAAGAAATACAAGTAGGCATCAGAAGTTATTTTTACAGTAAACACTCTTCGTATGTTCCCATGTAGAATGTAATGTCTGCATAACAACTTCTCGAATGTCCAAATTCCCTCCTATTCACATAGTGTGGAACAGATGTTGTCCTGCTTTTTATTACTTTAATTTATGAATCATACTTAGGCCGAATTATGAAATTAAAGTGATAGAAAATGTTACTTAAGTTTGGATTCTAATTCTGTATGTTTAAAACTTTTTCCTACTTTTTTTTGGACTGATCATTTGGGTTATTTTCCCCTTAGTTGCAAGGTCAGATTTCCCACTTGTGGGTTAAAATGTAGCTGATCTAAAAAAGTTCACATGTACAAAGAGCCAACTTTGAGCAAGAACTGTGCATCCTTACAGAAACTTGAGATCCATAAATTCAACCATGCTGGAAAGAGCTTTTTGTTTAAGAGATCGAGCTAAACAAAATGCAATTAAGGCTAACAGGACAAAAAGTGTCCCTCTTGAGATTCATAAATACACTCGTGGGAGACTGGAAGTAAAGAAAAAAGACCAATAATTGTGTCTTGTCTAAGCTGACCATTTAAACAGACTACTTTTCCCAAAGTCAATTAGTTGGCCCAGTTCATGATTTTTTTCCCCCCATTTCTTAACCAAGTGAACTAAATAGGAGTTTTCTATGAGTAAATCAAGGCATTGGTTTTAGAACTTTTATTCTGCTTTGATGACAAATTGTGATCTGGGTTCTTAACTGTATTAAGAAATAGTTCAGCTCCTAAATAAATCTCATAAAATCCTGGCAGTGATTTAGGAGAGCACTGCTTCTCGCTTTACTTAAGCAAGATCGGAGAAATTTGAAAGGTGCCAACACAGTACATGTACAAAACTATGGACATTCTTACTGATGTCATGTCCTTTGCAGCTCTGTCTTTGCATCTTTTGCATATGTGGAAATTTATTTACTATGCTTACGGGGAAAATAACAGGCAATATGAAACCATCTCTTCCCAAACAGAAGAACTCATTTAAAAATTGGTGACACAACTGGAATATAATTCTTATTTTAATTGAAATACTGCCACACTTACAACTGTGTAGCTATACTTGTTAATTTGGGATATATGAGTACAGATCTGATATGAATTTAGTTTCAGATTTGTGAAAACTGCAGCAAAATTTTTCCACCTATCCACTGGATTTCTAAGTTCATTTTCACCCCTGCAATAATGTATTATATCCTCAAATTATATAGCTCAAGAGGTGTCCAAGAATTGAATCATAACTCTGCATCTTCAGGGTTCCCAAATTTATGTTTCCTTTTCCTTTCTCCTCACTTTCTCCATTTAGGCCTCCTCTCCTATTTCCTGATGGCTCAGCATTTCCATTACACATTTATTAGGAAAATAAGTATCACTAGGAGAAATTTAGAGGGGAGTGGAGACTCTTCTATTTCATCTGAATACAGTCGGTCACTCACTTAGCTCCAGCCACAATATCTGCTTAAGCTAACTATCATTTACCTAATTTAATTTGCAATGGGCTGGTGAAGTGTGAGGGTTGGGATCCAGATGTGTTTCCCCACAGTCATCAGACCATTACAACGTGCAGCCGGGTGGATTACTGAATACCCTAGCTATTTTCCAAAAAAATCAGATCTTCTCTTGTATTGCTATTTTGGCTGCTGCTTCAGGCAAATGAGCTACTTTTAATTTTAAACTGCTTTGACTGCAGAAGCACACGTCACACATGGTGACCAACACCAGCAAAGTCTGCAGACCGACGCAGCTTTGCAGAAACTTTGTTGACAGAGGACATCAACAAGGAAACTGGCTGTCTGTGTAAAACATTGACTGCGCATTTAATTCTCATTCAGAACAAGTCCCCATACAAAGCTTAATTCTCAAAATACCATTAACATTTGGTTTTTCCAATCAACTTGTCTTCTGTAAAGAAAACACAAATCTTACATTTTATGCCAAAAGGCTCTAATCTCCCTAAAGAGGCAAGACGTGCCTTCTGCAGAACTGATCACTCACCTGAGTCCCTGTGCATGTGCAACTCCTGCTGAAGCTGGTGGTTCACTCAGACACCCACAGATGGTGCAAGTAAATCTATGCTTTAACATGAACACCTACACCCTGCACCCGCGTACGCTACCTAGGTAACTCCTGACGCGCTTCTCTTTCTCCTACCCCCTCCTTCATCCCTCCATGTCTGTAATTTTTGCTGAAGTAATTTGCTCACCAATACACAGTGAGGAAAAGTGTCTCTGATCTCTCAACCCTACACATGTTCAACAAAACACGCCCTCTCACACCGAGTCACACACATGTGAAAAAGACAGGAGAAACACCTGCTGCAGACCCTTGCACTTCCAGGAAAGACATCAAAATTAAGAGAAGTACCTTTTATTTGGTAGGAGCTTTCTTGGGAGGAAAAAAGGGAGGGGACAGGATCTGTCCTAGGAGGACTGACCTCCAAAGGTTGAGCATTTCTGAATGAATCAGAATGAGAAAAAGGGTCAGATGAGTAGGCAGAAATACATGGTCAAAGATCTTCAAATATACAAAAGGTAAACTGCCCACTGAAACAGGACAAGAGGACATGGGCACAAATTTGAACGTAAGAAGTTCCATCTAAACATGAGGAGCAACTTCTTTACTTTGGAGGTGGCAGAGCACTGGAACAGGCTGCCCAGAGAGGCGGTGGAGTCTCCATCTCTGGAGACATTCAAAACCTGCCTGGACCCATTCCTGTGCAACCTGCTCTAGGACGACCTGCTTTGGCAGGAGGGTTGGACTAGATGATCTCCAGAGGTCCCTTCCAACCCCATATTGTTCTGTGATTCTGTGAAAGATCCATCAGCCTTTTCAGTTCTATATAGGCCAAACTGCCTGAAACACGGATTGCATGTTCTCCTGGCATTTACACCAATTCGCCATGCCTGATGGACATTTTCATAGATGGAAGAAGGAAAGAATATTTCAAACCATGTTGCCATTTGAGATAGATATGTTTCACATCTGAGATACAAAGTGCCTTGTTCAAAACACGATTTCACAATTATGACACCACCTTTAATACTTTCTTTTGCATACTTGTCATCCTCTATGTTTAGGTTTTTGGGGTTTGGTATTTTTTAATATTAAAAGAAAGGAAGGTCAGCACTTTTGGAAAGAGCAGAGCAGGGACTTTAGGCATAAATGAATACATAAATGAATCATTACAGGAGCACTTATTTGATCTGCATATTATTTCCTTTGTGTACCACCATTTCCTCTCTAAGAACACAGCGAAATACTATTAGAGAAAAGGTTTTCATGGTCAGCACATCTCCATATGGGCTCGTGGGGCTACATCTTTTGTGAGTTATAAGTTTGCTTTAACTTATACGCACATTTGTCTTTGCTTCCTCAGCAAGTGCCTCAAAACCACATGCAGGTTGGTGTAATCGCAAAGCCTTTGCAATATGTCTGTATGTCTTTCCCTTATATATGTAGTCATATGCACATTCATGGACACACTGCCCACATCTTCCTTCAGAGAACATTATTCATGGCAGTACCTCGTAATGACTGAGAACTCTTCTGGTTAGCACAGCTGTACTCCCATTGGCAGTGAAAGGTGGCAAAACACGTACAGAGATTCAATTTTTATAAGAATAAGGTATGTTTTCAAGTTCTGAAAGGATCAAATCTTTCCTATTGCAGACAAAATTGAAAAGAAATATCAGTTCAAAATGTATTCAAAGACCCTATTCTCCACTGGGGAGTGTAATTCCTTTGAATTCAGTGGACATACAGTCTCCTGTACACTTAATAATCTGTTCCCTGTTCTAAATAGTATTTAATGCCACTAGTGCTTTGCATGTCAAGTAATATAATTACATTACAAGTAATTCTACTCTATGTAGAAAATAGCTGAGCTAATATCAGAAATGATGGAAAAGAGGTAAAGAAATTGCTATGACCTGGGACTGGGATTTTAATTAGTTGAATATAAATATATACAAATTTTAGCTGGCTATGTAACACGAGTGCCCCTTTTTCATGTGTGTAGTTTTCTGGTTAAGTGTTACAAGACTCATTCACAGTAAACGAAAAAGTTATGTGTGCCCCACAGTAATGCATAAAAATTGCCTAAAATGGGAATCAGTGAAAAGAAGTGATTATCTTTCATCATATGTGCTTTTTCTTTTTTAGTTTTCCACAATTGACAGAGCTTATGTGAACAGTTTATTTCAATATCCTGTACAGACAGTGTAATAGAAGGCTCACTCCTGCCATTTTAGCTTTGGAGAAAGTAATTTTCATTGATTTATTTTACTTACAACAACATAAATTGAATAACCTTTAAAAGCTGGCAAAAGACAAAACTGAAGATTTTCATCCAATGTTCAGATTCATTTAGATTTCACCCATTCTTTTCAAAATGTTTTCTAGACTCACTTGAAAAATGGCAAGAAAAGCAAGAGCATTTATAGTAAGACAATTAATACTTATTAACCATCTGTCTATGAAATCCCAAGGGAGAAGGCATGTGAGACAGCAAGACAAGGTGAACAGTAAGCCCCTTCATTAATGGTGGGCTTATGTACTCCTTCAGGCCACAGTGTGAATGCAACTGCTCTGCAACCTGATTTCTGTTACCACATACAAAAAGATTGCAGAAAAATACACAGACCTACTTTCTGACAGTGCACTGTCTCACTGATGGCTGAGTGGCTGAAACTTAGTGAGAGCAGCCAGAGTCAGACTTAGGAATACCATCACGTTAGGCTTTGGATAAACTTCTAGTAGAAGTGTTATCTTTCTGCCAAAAAAAAAGAGATGTGTTAGGAGTTTGATTAATTGTATTTTAATACAATGATGCAATGATCAGGTAAAAGTAATTTCGTAATGGCTTTAGATGGGCCGTTAGCACAATGTCTGAGCACAGTTTGGCTATCAGATTTGCTCTTAGATCCCTGTGATGGTTTACATAAACATTTCAGACACTTATCTTGGCTCATTTCATCTACAAATGAAGATAGGAACTTCAGCATAATCACTGGCAATTGCTGGCAGCTGTTTAGTCTGTGATGGCATTATTTGAACTGAGTTATTCTTGGTCTCAGGCTTCATCTTAGCCCTGAAGTACACAGGTCTAACATCACAGAAAAATGAAATCATCTTTTTTGGCAAAGAGGCCACATACATACCCAACTGAGGTTTGAACTTCTCTCAAGAGTTGGTTGTCACACGACTTTTAGGAAAACAACAGGTCTCTCTTCTGATGGTTGGGGAGACATGTGGGAACATTATCCTCATGCACAATTTGTTAAGTAGGCTGTTTTCCAGTTCAGTAGATACATTTTGGCTTGGAAAGAAGTTATAATCTGACAAGATCAAAATCAACAATGACCACTAGAAGACAAAGACACTTTCCACACTCCCTGAGTCATGTAGAACTGGTGGATCACAAATTTAGTTTCTACCTATTCTGTAAGGGGAAGCCATGACTGAAGCACAGGGGGGTGTATCTTGCTAATCCAACATGAGCGGATAACAATGGCAGTGAAGAAATTGTGGCATGGATTTCAGGTCAGGCTAGTTAAGCAAGCGCAGTCTTAATTGTCCAGGGTGTCCCGACGAAGCAGTAATTGTGCTGACGCCTTCTTTGCTGTAGTTCAGCCTGCTGGTCAAAGTCAGCCTGGGTCTGCCTGTCCCTGCTCTATGTAGACCTTTGACTATAGTGAAGAAGCACATTTAGTGGATAATTTCCTGCTGTACAGGGTGGAATTTATCTATGGGGTGGAGATATCTACGTGTCTAAATTCAAACTAGCCACTCAAGGCTCATCTAATCATCATAGAAAGAAACAGGCAACCTTGGAGAGTGATTCGTCTCACCTGTTTCTGACACCTATTGTGGAGATGATAGGAATCACCTTTCAATTTTTAAGGGCAACATAGCTGATTGGCACAAGCGACTTCAGGTATTTAAAATTGTGACATAAATTTTACTGCTGGTGTGCCTCAAACCTCACTTCCCTATCCCGCAGTTCCATTCCCAGTCGGTTGCTGGACATAATCCTAATTTATATAGCATTTTGAAGTCTATGGTACATTATCTTGTGTTCATTTTGGCAAGAAGAATACGGAGATTCTCGAGTTACAAAACAGCACTAGTCAACAGTCCAGTGATAGGGTAATTACACAAATAAACAGTCCTGCCTTCAGTCTTTAAGCAATCTTCTGTTTAGAGATATGCTAATACCTCAGAATCAGTTTGTCTTGTTTTTCTATTAATAAACTTATCAGTAATATATCAATTAACTGATTTAGTTGGTATGCAGGAGTTTAATTACACAATGAGGCATGGCAGGACTGTGTTACGGTAAGATAATGCACACCTCTGACGTGGTGTGAAACACCTAGTGGAACTAAGTAACCTCAAAAGCCTGAAAAGGATGTTGAATTGCAATATTGCATTGTGTGATCTCGGGCAGAGCAATGAAACAAGAATAATTTGAAAAACCTTTAAAGGAAATATTTAAAATTCAAAATCTATGTAAATAGGCTACTGAGTTATTTTGTGGCTAACTCATGAGCTGTAATAACAGCTGTGTTCTGCTCAAAATGTTTTAGTCATTTTTGTGTATCTTAGTGGTAATTTCAACAAATGAATGAATGAAAGGGGAATGAAGCATCACAAATTTCACTGATGCTGACTTGGAATATCAACTGTCCTTCCTTCCAGGTGAAAGGCGTTTTTCTGTAGCTTTATTATCCTTAGTGAAATGTATAACATATCATTCATATATTAGATGAAAAACAAACAAATCCCCAAATCTCAAAACCTCATACAAACTCTCCCCCCTTGTCTTCCAGAGGAAAGAGGAGAGGTAAGGAAAAAGCACATGCAAAAAACGTGTTCTAGACAGGGAACAACGCTGTTGGGAACAGAACTGGATCAAGTTGAATCACACTGAATCAAATCAAAACAAAACAACTTCAGCATCTGAGTGAGAACAAAACCTTTGGAACTGCTTGTTATACTCCTGAAGCAATATGCTGATTTTATATGGGAGCATCAAAGTACTTTTCCAAAAATAAATTATTTTTGCAAAGTCCCTTTTAATTAATATTTCTTCCATTTTACTCATCACAGGCAGAGGCTGCAGAAACTCAGCGTTACAGAGACTCTGGCTCCTAGACCTGGGAGGCTACAAGACCATTTAAACTCCCACTGTGCTGTTAGCAGAAAGCTTATTTCACCTTTTGCAATTATTTTTCTTAATTTAGTAGCTAGAGGTCATGTGTTCAAACAAGTTCCTAATAGCTTCTGTTCTATCCATAAACTTCCCCATTCAAGTAGTTGCACCAGCTAACACCAGCTTTCCTACAAAATCTCCTACCTCTAGAGAGCAGGCATTATATCCTTAGCGGAAGCATGAGGATGCTGAGCAGCTCTGACAAGGAATCCTGGAAGGTAACAGCCGGGGCAAAGAGAAATCTATTTTGACTTCTGTTGTCGCATTAACATTTTCACTTTTTCTGCCATGGTGTGCGGAATGCAGGAGTAGACCCCAAAAGAAACCGCTGATGTTCAGCATCATGCTCAGCGAGGAAGGGGCAGCAAAGGGATGCCTTCCTGCTGAAGAAGAGGCTGACCCTTTGACCTTAGCTGTTCCCACTCACATACAGATATAGAAATGTAAGCTACTCAGCATGATGCCAGTTAATTTAAATTACCTAACATCCCAAAGGGCAGCTCCCTGCTGAGGAGCCTTTTCTTTTCTTTTTCTTTTGACCTTCTAATACAGAGTAACTTTTCACAAGGATAAGTCAGATGGTCAGCTTGGGAAGTATTCAGTTTCTGTGGCCTTTGGAGGTTCGTGCAAAAGGTCACCTCAGACCACATTCTGCTGAATAAGGGGTTGGAAAATTACTAAATTATACTGAATGGCCAGATCTTCAGTCCATGTAAAATGATGTAGCTGCACCAATGTAGCTATTTCACTTCTCCAACAGTTAAGCAATAAATACTAGAAGACAGATTTCCTTCTTCATGACTGCAATTTATTTAATTACTCTTCATCCAAGCAGCAAAGGTCCTGTCAGCCCACAGAAGTTGTACCAGTTGCCTGGTGTGACAGCACTGAATCCAGCCCTTTGGGTCATAGGGTGGAGTAGGACCTTTGGGGCCCCAGTAGGTGCATCCCACTGGGCTGCCCTTCAACACCACAGTGTCTTCCCTGCTTGGTGACCCCCCTGTGGCAAACTGCTGCCTGGCAGATGAAAGGGCCTCAAAACCCAGGAATACACTGCAAATGTAGAAATTATGGTCACCATTACAAGAAATATTAGATGAGGAACGTTACAGAGGTTACATGCTCAGGGACAACCTGATAGATTTGTTTGAATGGTATATAAATAATGAAAGCTATACAAACTACAGGTGTTACCCAAAGTTCTATTTGACCATGGGATCTTTGCCCAGGTATGATTGTGTCCACAATGTGAGAAATAATAGTGCTTTCCTCATGTAGTTAAAAGTAAATTGATCAATTAGCAAATCAAACATCCTATATGCACTGGAGACCTCTGTTTAGCTTTCTCTCAGCTCTGGGCTTTCTACCTCTTTTCTTTATTTTTGCTGTTTACTGGCACTTCTGTTTAGGCCCTGTTCCCACTGAACTTGCATTCAAGACACTGAGCAGGTTCATCTGAGCAGGTTTAGCTTTGCCTGAAGAGCTGACCTCCATTTCTCGATTCTCCACAACCTGTGGGTGTTCCTGCTTGACATTAATTTGCTGAAACATGATTGCTTATTCTTTATTAGTCATTTGTCTGGCTCCAAACTCTGATCTGCTGTTGTTGGAGGGCTTTGCAAAGTGGGTCATTCCTTTGCTGCTGCTGGGTGCCTCAGTCAGCCCTGGTGCAGCCTGAGCCCTGGGGATGCTGCCTGATGCCTCCTGCAAGTTGGTTTTCTTCTGCTGAACTCTCTAAGGGAGCTGGTGTTCATTTCAGCTGAAGTACAGAGAAGGATTGGCTTGTTTTTCTAATGATTCTCCTTTTTAAAACATTATTATTTTTTTTTTGTTTAAGAAAAGATCTCTTTTTTTCAGTTACATTACACAACAGCTTTATACTGTCTTAGCGGGGCCTCCAGAAGTGAGGAGTTAGCATTTGGAGCTCCTACACAAACAAATCCTGAGGGGCTTCAGTCAGACAGCAATGCTATCATTTTTTGTTAAAGGTCTATGCAGTGATTTCCACTTACTGGGCTAGTGGGAACTGATAGCAAGGGTTACGTATGTACAGAATATAAAACATGTATATCATTTTCTGCTAGAAAGGGACCTTTCTTCTAGTATTGTATTATGCCTGTGAAGAAAGCTGTTAAAATCATATTCCGATTAGTCAGGTGAACATTTTTTTCCCTGTTAATTATAGCCTAATTCATAGCTATCTACTTTTGGGCTCTGTAAAGAAAATGTGCACTCAGTAGCAAGATGAAAAAGAGGAAGTTGATAAGAAGACCATGAGCTCTGGTCCAGTATACCCAGTTTAAAACTCTGTGCAAGGATGTGCCAGAAAATGTCACTTGTAGAGAATTTAATTATAGGCCTCAGAAGAAAATAAAGCATGTATTCTTTCCTCCTCTGTTCATGTTCTCCTATCAATTGATATTTATCAGTCCAGTCATGTCTGTCCTCACCCCCTTGCCCCTCCACACTGTATCCCATATGGATGCTTTCAAAGGCTTCTTGCCTTGAAAGGACCAAGCACAGCTGACAAAGAAAGGTTGGCCCTGGGGCATTCACAGGAGAACCCAAAGATCTGTGCCTCATTACAATATGGATTTCATATGAATTATCAGTATACTCTGAATATATCTGCTGCTAAAGGTCTTCCCTCTGAGAAGGGACCGCTCGTCTCCTGACTGTGGGAGGTCTATGCTGGCTCTGCCCATGGCTGTCCACATTGAGACCGGACCAGCTGCACCTCCACTGCGTCACTTGACCCAGACCGCTTCTGGTTGCCATTTGGCACCCATCTGTTTCCTCAGTTCAAAGTGCTTGAAGTAAGGTGAAGACTGCATTACAGCCCCCAGGGCAATAATCTATGTAACCACAGCCAGTCTCCTCTCAGAAGGAATGTGCTGGTTTAATTCTAAATATAGCTCAAGAGGAGCATGAATCAGTAGACGTAGAGCACGGATGAGACCAATACCCATGGAGAAAAAACCCAAGGAAGGAAATTATTTGCCACATATTCATACCTGTGCATTTCCTCTGCTCAAAGAACCTCCATTTGATCAGTGAGGCTCCCCCAAATCTGAGCCCCAGCTGGCCCAGCAGTTTGCAGTAAGAGTTATTTATTGAGGTTCAGCTGGGGATGTGCAGAAATAAAAACACTAAATTACTCCAGCATGAGCTAAAGAAGTAGGTAGCTGTGATCAAGGATTACAACAAATCACACATGCTATAGGTTTGCACAGAGGGGGCCCTCTAACACCCGCTCACCAGTGGGTTACACCACCTTGCTACTCCAATTTACATCCTATATCAGAGCCCCAAGTTGGCTCTGAAGTAAAGTTAAAGTTGAGTTCAAAGCAACCCAGCTGCTTCCAGGAGCTGCTGTGCATGGGGCAGGACTGGCAGGAGAAATACTGATTTCTCTTTGAAGTCCTGCTGCTAGATGGATGTTGATTGTCTCATGTTACTGTAAGCATCGAGTAACTTAAAAGCGAGCTCTCAATTTACTGCGCAGAGGACAACAGGCAATGGAAAAATATTTGTCAACTATGCTAATGACTTCTATGTAAGGCCCACATGTCTAGAAAGCCAATGAACTGCAAATAAAATTTATTTCTAGAAATAATTTTCCAAGAAAACAGTTAGATACACCGGGTACCAATGAGATTATTGGCAAGACAAACAACACAGTACCTAGGCATTCCTCACTGAGTGGAATACAAACAATTTGGGGTTGGGCTTTCATAGACACAATTTTAATCTGATATACATATATTTATATATTTATACTTTTATATATTATATAGACAATGCGTTATACAAATTATATGTTATTATTTTACTAGGATATAACTGAAAATGTAATAAATTAAAAGAAAGAAAACACTTAACAAGTACAAGGCATGAACTTTTAACAGATTTCCTCATGTTTTCCTCTTGATATTGGAGTGAAGCAGTACTATATCCAAGACATACTCTAGAGTGAATAGTTTAGGACCTAAGTTCTGCAGTTCAGCTATGGCCCTGGCAATTTGGGAAAACCTCATTGCTACATGAGCTATTTTGTGATATGTTTGACAACTGGGAAACTACAGAGCAAATAAGATTGATTGTGCAAGGAAGTCTGAGGTTGATCACATGACTGATAAGATTTTTATCTGCCTTCACTTCCAAGACTGGATGGTACCACCTGCCCATAAATTAGCTTCACTTTATCAACATGTCTCACCCTAATACGGTTCAAAAACTTTACCGGCGGTTCAGTTCTCTTATCTCTGTCTCTGAGGCTTCTGAAAGTGGCCAGAAGTACACACCGCAGTGTGGTAAGGTATGCAGTACAGAATCACAAAGTTGTTTAGGTTGGAAAAGACCTTTAAGATCATTGAGTCCAACCATAAACCTAGTACTGCCAAGTCCACCACTAGGCCTACGTGCTACATCCACACGTCTTTTAAATACCTCCAGGGATGGTTACTCACCCACTTTTCCTGGGCAGCCTGCTCCAATGCTTGATGTATTTGAAGGTACATAATTTATTACATATTATGAATGTGCTTGCAACTACAACTACCTCATACAAACAACTTTGCTCACAATATATATCAGCCTTTGTAACGGAGAATTAAGTAGCCTGGAAATACGTTTAACTTAATAATGTCATAATGTATGACATTCATTGTAATGGTCTTTGCTCTCACAAATGTCATTTGCTGGCGAACTGTGTCTATGCTGATTCTATATTGGTCACACAAACTATCTTTCCCCCACAATATTGGACAAGAAATAGCCCCTTTTTCCTGTCAGTCTTACAAAAGTGGAGAACTGTTAGCATATACACTGAGTTTATATAAACAATGACAAAAGTTTGATTGCTCTGGGAACATCTAACTCCAATATCGTAACTTTAAACCAAAATAAGTCTTTCTGTATGCCAATCTTTCACACTGCAAACCTAACTATTTTTTGTACTACACCTTTTAGATCTTAATAAGCAAATCCTTTGCTGTGGAAAGGTCCCAAAGAAATCAATAGGTATCTGCAAATCAATAGTATTCTTGAACAGAAAGAGATTACTCCAAAATTTTATATAAATAGAAAATCATACTGAATATCTGAACTATCCTTTGATGGTTTTTTGATTACCACTGTATAGCATTCTATAGATATATTTAGCACTGGTATAACATAGTTGCACAGTATTATGAAATGAGGGTGGTATAAGGATCAGTATAAAGTAGAACTGAACTGAATCAAAAATTAAAGTTTTCCATGAGGGACTGGCTGTAAGTAATTTGGGCTTGTAAAAAATCTATCATCATAGAATCATAGAATGGTCCAGGCCGGAAGGGACCTCCAAAGGTCATCTAGTCTGGCCTCCCCGCAGTCAGCAGGGACACCC
>JAOXNO010000024.1:102822955-102844977 GCA_028565335.1 Limnodromus scolopaceus
TCTACTGACCTAGTCACTCCATCATAGAAGGCCACTAGGTTAGTCAGGCAGGACCTGCCCCTAGTAAAGCCATGCTGTGGCTTCATCAGTGAAGAATAATTCTGAATTAGTAATATAATCTTAATTAAAAAATCAGCAAAAATTAAACCTTGTTGTAACAATACGTTTTTTTCATTCTATATTGTTTGTACAAAGGTCTAAGTACTGGCAGTTTGGATAGAAAATCATATGCATAAGCACCAGGAGGCTATTTTTGCCTTTAAAATAGACTATTTTTGTTGCAAAATAGTGTGCTTAATTAGATTATAACGGTAATTTACTTGACTGCAGAGGGATGTTTTTTCTCCTGCTTTAAGTGCTCTGAGACTAGTGATGATATCTACTGAGTGAATTTAACCGTGGTGTTTTCAATACCTTGAAATACAAAGTTTCGGAGGTGACCCATGATCTTTGTTAATTCTTATCTTTATCATGCTGGATAGAAACTCTTTGCAGTACATTTGAACCTCCTAAGGACACACACTTATTATCCATGGAAAATCTCAGGCTTTCATCTAGAAAAATTCCATCCCTGTGTGATAGTTAAGTGTCTATCTGCTGGAGCCTTGCAGCATTGTTTCTCTCTAATAAGCAAGGGTTGATCACCCAAAGGTCCAGTTTGTCTTCTGAAAATGATGTAGGAGCAAATATAGCCCAAAATGATGACTCATTCCACTGGAATCGCCTCTGAAGACTGCTACAAAAAAATACGTTTAATATTGCTATAGAATGGCTTAAATCTAATTGAAAGAATCTTCACTACCTTTCATTTAAGTTCCACTAAGTTTTTTTAATGGATGCAGGTGGCTGAAATAACAGTATTTTCCAAATATAAAGTATTGACTCAGATCTTTACCTCAGGCACAAAAAAAATACTATACTTCCCTGGGATTTTAAACTCTCCGGCAAGATAAATGGATGTGCATGTGTAAATATGTGCACACAAGAGAGAAAAATAAAGCTGCAAATCTCAGCTCAGGAATAGCCTGCAGGGGAATCACTAAGATATCTGATTATTGCCCCCAAGAAGAACCCTGAAAGAGTCTTTGGAGGGTTCTGGCAGAAAAGAAGTTTAATACCATTTGTAATTAAATGGCCTCTAGTTGTTTGAAACTGTACGTTTTTTGAAGAAAACAGGAATGTGTACATTTTTCTTGAGAGAGTAATCTCACTGTCTTCCTCCAACAGGGTTAACCTGCAAGACCCTCAAACTTCTGGCCACTTACTCAGGCCACAGATGGAAACAGCTTTGTGCAGGGTTTCCCTCTTCATTTGCATGCGCTGGACATGGGTGTCTGCTGTGTGTTGAACACACACTGCTCTGCTGGACACCTGTGGCTGGAACATGACTGTAACCTCATGTTGGTCTTGATACTTTTCACCATGTAATTGTTTGTCTAATAATATTACTTAAATCTTATCTGAGTAATTTTGAAAAGCAAAGCACAGAATTTTTCAAATAGAACCACAGATAGGAGTTTTTGTTAATTCTAGGTACAGCAGTGATGAGTTTTGTTCACCTCTATGGAGTTTGGTATTAATCTTTGAGTGTGATAATGAAGGTAATAGCCTATAATAATATGCCTGTAACAAGCAATAACAACAATTACTACTACTACTGCTACTTCTACTACTATAATTTAAAAAAAACCAACCTCTTTCAGCATTTCCGCATGTGCTGTATGCTTGAATGGAGGTTAAGACAGGTTCAACCAAATCTGCCATTTACACAGGGAAATAAGGAATTACAGAGGAATATCACATATATGTGATATATATATAAACATACACATACACACAAGCATATACACACACAGATATCTTAACACACATATGATGACAGTAGTTCTTCACAAATCAAAAGTCATTGAAGATGAGTCTTTTCTGACTTTGGGTGACTTTAACTAAAGCTGTTAAACTCTGCTAGACACCTACCTCCATTCTCAGGGAGGAAAACACAGGAATCACTGCCTGTGGTTCCCGAGTGCTGGCCATAGGATTGACAACATCCCATAAGGTCAAGGTACCCAAGAGTGCGGCCTTGCCTATCTGGAGAGATTAAAAATTACTAACCTAAATCCAGGCTGAACTCCCCAGGTACTGCTCTGAGGCAGCCCGGCGTGGGCTTCCAGCCCTGCCGCCCCAGGGGCTGCCAGCAGCGGATCTGTCTGGCAAAAAGAGCATTTCTGTATTTTTACAGCAGGCAGTCATTAGACAAAACTACAAGAACAGACCCAGAAGTATGCTCTTGAAATGGTGAATCCCACTCTTCCCTTGGGTAACACTTGAAATGGTTATGGCCGGACTCTAAATGTGGTGTTATAAAAAGGAAATAACCTTTTGTCACTGTCCTCTGCCAGCATGACTCCTATCATTCAGCTGGAAAGTGAAATGCCATTTATAGAAAACTCTGTGACACAAAAGAGATGCAATACTCAGCAGAAGATGAACCTGAAGGATTGACTGGAGTTCAACACATTTATTGAAGGAAACACATTTTTAAAGGAATTTCCATTTTGTTAAAAGAATGAATGAAATAATGAAACTTTCAAATAGAAGCGAATCCCATGAGATGAAATTTTCAGTTTTTAGCAGTTCTCATTTCTACAGTGCATCTATCCTGTGAAGATCTGGACTAATCTGAGCATTTCCCCAAAGCTTGGAAGAGTCATAAGATTTCTGGCAATATGTTTTGTAGGAAAAGTTTTTTGTCAGAATCCATACTCTTTGAAATAATGTGCCAAATGTCCAGCTTCTACTAGTCACTCAATCTTAGACCAAAAAATAGTATTTATTTGGATTATGATTCCTCACCTCATAATATGTGATGTCATCTTAAAAACGCGGTTGGAAAGGAAATTCTGAAAGCTACTCTCTGCACTATAAATGTTATCCTTATTTAATTCTATAACCTTTTCATTTGTCCTTAAAATATTATGTAAAGATGAGTTCATTTCAGAAACAGTCCTATTTTCTTTTTATAAAGCAAGGTCTAGAGTCCAGTCATAATGATTTTGAATGCCAGCTTGGTATAAAGATTACAGATTCGCACAGGTTTTTCAGCATTCCAGGAAACTGATCCAGGCCCAAATTGGAAACACATTATGTAACTGTATCTGGCAAGAGAAGAAATTAGATTTATTGATTAGGGTTTTTATCAAATAATACCTCACACGGAAGTGTGAAGCTGTCTATGGGGCATGCCTGATTGCAATCATGGACCATTACAAAGGAATAAACTGGCTTAAGCACATTAAAGCGTTTACAGGAGCAGTGTTAAAATAAAGGATGTCATAAATTGTGTGCTGCAGCACTTTTCAAACAGCCAGTCACCTTTGCTGTGAACCTTACTGTATTTTAATTGTCTGAACTGTGCTGTTATCACAGTCTCCTTCTTTAAGAGCAAACTCAAGTTTAGCCTGAGGTCATTGGAATGCTTGATAATTTTTTAACACGCTTACCATTGCCTCAGCTTAAATAACCTACAGTCTGCCTCACCAGAAAACGCTAAAAACCCCTGCACATTTGTCTAATGAGAGGTTTTCAAGCAGCCATTCCATGCAGAAACTTGCTTTTCCATTAGCAGATAAAGCAGGAACAAACCCTGGCTAATTACAGGTCAGCTACTGTTTTATGAAACCCATTTTATTGGATTTTGTTGAAAAAGTTATTTATAAGCACCCACCTTCTCCTCCTTGCACCCCATGCCATTCAGTCGGGTGGCAGCCATGCTACTGGGTTGCACATATTCCTATTCCTAACTGCAGGTGGAAATTTTTATTTTCTTAGGCAATTTTATTCCTTTAGTGCATCCTAGCATTTCTGTATGAAGGATCTCAGCAATACTCCAAAAGTGCTATGCGTGTTAAAAAGGGTGTAAAAAACCAGCTATTTATACAAACACCTACAAGCAGGAGGATGATTGTTCCTCTCCAGTAAATAAAGGTCAGCTGGCAACAAGTCTGCCTCTGCTGAAACTCAAGGGTGAGTCCAGTGCCCATGGGCAGCTTTAACCATCCTTCAGGTTTTGACAGTAATAAATCTGTTGTATTGGAGATGTCAGGTTGTTGGAGGACTTCACTGGTGCTGTAGCCACCACAGTTAGGGGAAAATGAGCTTGAGTATGCCTGGCCATGTTGCTGTCACACCTCCCCTGCAGGCACAGCCTGGCTTCAAGCAGCCTAATGGTTTTCAGTGCATGAGCTTGCACGAGCTGTGATTTTATGGAATATATTCTGCTCTCAGTTGCCTTGGAGTAAGTATGCCACCATTCATTTGATACCATTGTGTTGTGTTACAATTTGTAAGCTCTCCTTGGGTGTGTTGTCCAGCTGGGCCAAGAAAGAGGAGAACTTTCCAGCCTTAGAAACCTCAATGAGGTTTTGGGTTAAATATTGTAGCTGGCATTTCAAAAGTACTCACTTTTACTGCCTCGAGATTTCAGAGTGCATGTTGTAAGACTTACACTGTTTACCACTACTTACTGGTAACTGGATTGTTCCTATTGATAGGGGACCTAGGAATATAACAATACAAAAATAGAAAAAAATATATTTATATATCACTACATACTAATTATACTTATAGAAAAATCAATAAATTGCTATCATAAATAATAACAATAATACATGTCTTCAAGAAGACAGGTCTGACATCTATATTTTAAAACCCAGAGTACCGCTTAAGGAAGCTGAGTAGTTTGTTGTTTATTCAGTGGATGAAGGCTTAGAAAACACCATAGCTGTTAAAAAGCAGTAATAATTTATTCAGTTACTGAAAAATAAATACAACACAAAAGAAATGCAGATTAATATTTGCATCTAATTAAAACTATCAGCTGAAATTATACAGATGCATTAATATAAATCTAGAATAATTCTACGTATGCTTTGGTAGAGGTAGAATGCAAAATTGCGGTAGTTTCCATGAAAGCTTCTGTTCTACTACTGGTCTTTACTTTTATAAGAAAAAAAATATTAATATGATTGTATGATCTTGACTGAGTACCAAAACTAAAATTGTTGCAATGAGTTATGGGATTTCGTTTTGGAGCCAAGAGATTAAACACGGTTACTTATCAGTCACCCAGCAGCTTATTTAGTTTGTCACTCATCTGCACTGAACTCAGTAGTCCAAAATCAATATACTGCAGCTGCAGAATAAATACAATATATGCCCTTGGAAGAGGAAAGCATGTGGTACGTAAAATGATGGGTATGATGATCAAAGTAAAAATGAGCAATAGATTTTTATTTTCTACTTTCCCATTGAGATTCTAATAAAGAGGAGTTAGCACTGTAAAATGGAAAGTGCTTTTACCTGCACATGTCCATTCCTCACTTCTCTTACTACTGTTGCAAATATAAAAAATAGATGATGGAAACTTGGTTTTCTAAGAAAACTGTTCTTAGTTCTGTCCCAATAGGGATATTGTGTGAGTGCATACACTTCTGCACATATTTTATTACTACCATATACGCATGTATGTACAGACAGGCATATACCCACAGACACACATCCTCTACATACATTGAGATGGAAAGAAAAAAATTTATAGGTATAAATTAGATTTTTGCATGCTTATTTGACTAGTAAAAATACCAATTCTTCATAGCAAGCTTTTGTTAGATGAAATAAATGTTTAATTAAGTGAAAGTATGCAAAGAAGTACTCATATCCGAAATGCCTTATGAAGATTATCTAATTAATCCCTACAACTTCTCCAGGTCCCTTTGTAATATTTCTCTATTAAGATGCTATTTACTCCCACTTCTACCTAATTAATGCGGATGCGAAATAAGAACAGACCAGTCCCTCTGGTCACAGCACATCTACCTGCCACAGCTCATTTTTCTGCCACCTATCATCATTTTTTATTTATAGATCTGAGGTGGTTTTAAATACACATGACTTTGGGCCATTTTATGAAAAGTGTTTAGATAACTAAAGATTCAGATAGGTGAGACTTCAAAAAGACCTTTTTCTGAAGTCAGATCCTGTTTTATAAACACACAAAAATGCAACACGTGAAGACAGCCTCTGTTCCAAAGAGCCCTACATCTCAACTGACAAAATCTCATCAGTTACTGGTTTTTTCAATTTAACATATTTTTGTCTGTTGTGTCTTCCTGTCATATATTTCCAAAACAATCTCTTTTTTCTCTAACGTCCCTTTGCCAATGTAAGTTCATCTGGCCAGCTACCTGCCCTTCTGCTCCCTGTGCTAGCTTTTAATGTTCGAACACTTGCAAGTGACTGTCCTGCTATGATGCCAGACCAATTTAGTTTTTGCGAAGCTTCATGGCGGTGCTCTGTTTGTACAATTAACCACACGTAAACCTTTTCTTTTCCCCCTCTGTAGTGACGTGCAATAAGGAATCATTGCAATAATTTAACAACACAGACTCCTTAAAAAAAAAATACTAAAAGGAATGCTCTATAGTCAGCATAAAAGTATTGGTCAAGAGGAGAATAATTGAAAATGACCAATGAAAAACCTGTATAAAAAACTGAGCCTGTACCCACAGTGACTTTAACAGCTGACCTGGTCACTCAGACCCATCCTTTTGTACCTACAAGATAGCTTACACTATGAGTGAAAGCCAACTGTATCGTACAACTTATGTCTCTGGTGTAACTCCAAAGCACAAGCATGCTAGGAAATTGCCTATGGAGCTGCCTTTTACTCCACTGATGGCAAAACAATTCCGTCATAATTCTCAGACATAAAAAAAAAATACTGAAGAAGACCAATAAGAGACAGGTAAACATGTGAATCAAACAAAAGCAGAAAATAACAAAAGCATACTAAAGTTCTTCATGCTAGATAGCTGTGAGAAGACAGGGTTTTGCAGAAGAGAGGAGTTTAAAACCCCAAATCATGTTAAAAAAGAAATCTTGGAGTTCCATCCTGTCCCCATGATCACTTCTCCTTGCTTGCCCCTGCTCCCCAGCCACAGCTGGTTTCCACTGGAGCGATTTCTCTGCAGCTCACACCACAGAGATGTCTCCTTCAAAGAGGTTGCAGAGAGGCCACCACACAAAAATGACTGTAGTTTCAGGCTTCATTAACCTTTTGTGGATTTACTGCTGATGGCCTGGTAGGCACTCTGCTTACCAAACCCTTCATTTATGGGATGCTATACTAGCTAACACAATGAAATATGTCACCAGGCCCTCCTCTTTCAGAGAAGTTCACCCTAGGATGGAAGAATTAATAAAAGATAGGACAGATGCAAGTGATTCAGATAATCTTATGAAAATATTTATGGGGATTTTGATTCTGGAAAATAGTTTTTTGATGGCTTCCTGGGATCCTTCTGTTCTTTCTTCCTGCTCTTGAAATATGGTAGTGTTCAAAGTAACAGACACGACCTTAGGTGAACTATATGAAAAATATGTAAAGAAAAGCAGGTGCTCCAGGAAAAAATACAATGAAAGCAGCCTCAGAGCTTCTCCACCTCTCACCATTACTTATAGGAACTGGACTGTCTGGCCACATAGAACTCTTTTGTGCTTGTTGCTTGCAACAACCTCAGCCTCACTTCATTGTTAGGTCCATTCCTTCCCCCCACTCTGCTGGAAGAGTTTTTGCAAGCTGTCAGCAGGGAAAAAAAAAAAAGAAACAGAACAAAAACCAACTTCAGCTGTTTCCTAATGTTTAATTAACAAGGGACTGAGAATCAGGCCTCAGCACTTCTAGTTTGAGTGGGTGACCTGCCCAGCCACAGGCGGTGGTCGCTGGAACGCAGAGATGCTCCGTCTGGATGTATCTCACAATAACGCAGCTTCAG
This sequence comes from Limnodromus scolopaceus, assembly GCA_028565335.1. Taxonomy (NCBI): domain Eukaryota; kingdom Metazoa; phylum Chordata; class Aves; order Charadriiformes; family Scolopacidae; genus Limnodromus; species Limnodromus scolopaceus. The sequence continues at coordinate 102,830,788 of JAOXNO010000024.1, forward strand.
CCAGCCATCGGAAGTGCAGCCAAACACATGCTCGTGTCAAAAATAGAAATTTGTCTGAGTAGTGTGTTGGCACCGCTTTGACAGGTATATGATTTATAAACTATTCCTCGAGGGGAAAAGGAAGGCAAATTGTTTAAACAAAAGCGTCGGTACTTTCATCACCCTCTTCCTTGGGCAGCGTTTTCTGACCCGTGGCTGTGTTCCAGCGCTCTCCCCTTCTGAAGGACTGCCGAGAAGCTTCTGCCTCCGAACAGAGCTGGGGGCTGCGTTCCTGGAAGTTAAATTATAACTATAACTTTGAAGAGAATTGAAACCCCCACCCGGGCTGATAAAATGATACGCTGTAGTAAAGAGGGAAAGGCACAGCTGCATTTTTGGCTTGAGCTACCCAGACTTGGTGTGCTTGCCCGCCATTAGCAGGGGCTGTGTGTATCACCAGTGTCGGTGGGTACCAGCAGCCCTGAGCATCGTCTCAAGGAGGAGGAGGAGGAGGAGCAGGCCTGCTCTCCCCACATGTCTTCCCCAGCCTGCCTGCCACAGCCGCCTGGGATCTTCACCATTCAAGAACGCGTTTCTGCAGAGGGGTCAGGAGCTGCCCTACAATTTGCTGCAGATGGAGTGGGATTATTTTTCACTTGAGGGCCTTTGCTGGATGGAGGTGTAGCAGCTGGGCTAAAATGACCGAAAGGACTTCCTTCAAACTCAGTGGAAGAGAGCTGGGAGCTGGGAGGCCTCGTACCCCTCCAAAAAGAGCAGTGGGACTTTTCTCAGCAGCCCCGAGACTTGGCAGCCAGGCAGCACGTCACCGTCTCTGGCTCAATTCCCGTTTGGCCTTGGGACTCTCGGTTTTGGATCCTGCTGCCTGCAGAGTGTCTCTGGCGTGGCGCTTGAACTTTTTTTTTTCCCCCCTCTCTTTCACATCTCTTTGGTGGCTTCCCAGCAGCAGAAGGCAATGCCTCAGCAGGGAGAGGAGGGATGGAGCTGGCTGTTTGCGAACCATCCTGGTGTTCCTCCGGGCAGGCAGGCAGCTGTGGGCCCCAGGCAAAGCAAAGCCCTGCGTGGTCTTGTGAAAGCTTAGCCCTGTGCTAAGAGCGTGCAAATGGGACTTCCCTGGAGAAAAGGAATTAACCTGAGTCAGCCGTCTTTCACCTCTTTTCTACAGCCAGTTGGAACTTAAAAAAACAGCCTGCAGTGGTGCTTTGGGACGCTCTTTCTCAAGGCAAAATGGATACCCTAGAGATAAGCAACATTATGTTTCATTTTGCCAGCAAACACATCTAAACAGCAGCACATTGTAAAACATTGACTTCTATTGTCAAGGTTGCCTACTGTAATTCCAATTGCCATCAAAGAGCTTTTGACATTTTATCTCAGTCAATAGAGATAAACATTTTGTGGCGATTAACTCAATTAAAATGTTGTGCATTACAATAACAATTAACAGCTCCGGTCTCTGCAAAATCCTGTTTACGAAAGCAATTTGTGCTAATCTGTGACTATTCTGAGGCTTGAAGCTTGTCACCTTGTGCTGCACTGCCCTCTTTGGCCTCTTTTACAGGGAAAAGCTAGGTTGGTTTAGAAAACATAATCAACTTGGCTTACCTTCTGTTTCAATTGTGCAGCTGGAGACATCCATAGAAGACTAAGGGATATAGTGCGTAATTTTCCAAAGCACAGAAGAGATTTAGAAGTATCTCATTAAGACTTAGACTCCTGGATAACTTAGCTGTTTTGGTAAATCTCATCCTTACTCGGAGAACTCCAGTTAACCTTAGCAGCAATCGTGCCTCTTGGTCCACCAGCTGCTTGAAAAGCCTCAGTCATGCTTAACACTGTGTCATGTGTCTATCACCCTTGGCTTCAGGATTATTCATGACAAGCGACATGATATAAAGTAAAACTAACTTAATCTACCCTGAGCTTGGATGGGTTTCACATGGGAGAAGAATACTTAATGTGTTCTAGTCCTGCCAGATTTTTATAAATTACATAAACCAAATACAAGGACTTTCACTTAAGGGCAAAATCTTTAGGAATCTATAACTTCATTGATTACGATGTGAGCCTTGATTAAGAAAGAGCTGTGATATAAGAAAATCTCAGCAGCTACATTTTATTCCAACAGAGTAGCTGGCCGTATTCATAAAACCCAACCAGTCACTGTCAAGTGTTAACCCTTGATTCTGCTGCCTGCTCTGAAGGGATACAGCGCGCTCGACTTCAGTGGTTTGAGCGTACCAAAGGGGCCTACCAGTTTAAAAGTGTTTTGACCTACAATCTACATGATTCTGATTGAAAGTCCTGTGTGTGATTCGTGAAGACAATCTACCACATGCAGGTCATAATTTTATTTGCACATGGAAAGTAAAAAACACCAGGTAAAAAATCTGAAAAATCAAAAGGTGGTAAATCTGGTAGGAAGAAGGAAGTGTGAGTTGCCAAGAGTAAATCAGATGAAATTATTATAAAAGAAACTTAAGTCTTCCACATAGTTTAAATACACATTTTTAAACTATGGGTTAGTTAACACATTTTTGTATACATCTATGTAATCAACAGCAGGAAATTGCAAATTACAGCCGAAAGTAGTTGATTGTGATAGAAAGTTTAAGAACAAGTGACTTAAATAGTGTCCCTTTGCCTTTATTTTCACAATTTAGTAGCACATTCAAACATGCATAGTTCCAAAAGATCTGAACTATAATTCAGACATATTTAATTCAGTTGGATTCACATTTAAACAACTTTATTTGCATTCTCTAAATAAATACATATAATTCAGCACAGTAATTTGTGCTGTCTCATCTATATCTAAGGCAAGTTTGTTGCTTTGTTGCTTGGGTTTTTTTACTGGAAAACAAACAAACAAACAAAACCTCCATAAAGTTTTGTTTTTTTTTTTTCACTTGCAATTTCCTCAAAACCCTTCTCACCATGCTGCTGTGGCAAGTCCTTTATAGTTACCACAGTATTGCCACATTATTTTCTACATCCCGTGTAGCTGCAAGGGGAACTAATTCACATTGGCTGCAGATCCACAGGCTCACATGTGCTTAGCATTAATGTAAAATCAAGGACACATAAAATCATATCATATTAAACTTTGCTATAACATGCAGTCAGTTTCCAATGTTAAATGACACTATATGGGCCTAACTTGTATTTAAAAAAAAAAAATATGTACCTATATAAATAATGTGGAAGACTATCCGAGCATATATTTGGACATATATGTGCTGACAGAGATTTATGCAGCTATTTCAACACATATGCATATTTAAGTCTATACCTGAATACATACGAAGTAAGGTTATAGACTTTTACTAAAAATCTCCTAACTGACTGTATTGTCAAGCATTTTGCCAAACTCTGCTATTATACAATTAGAAAATCCAAAAGACTGCGGGGTTTAAGGGAGGAAGGTTGGAAAAGTAGTTAAGGCCAGTTCTGAATGAAGGAATGCCTCAGGGTATGAGATTCATTTGTCTTTGTACTAATGGGTTTATGGCTTTCTTTTTAAACAGCCAGCTGGGGCCGGGGAAGGGGTGGGTAGGTAAAGGAGGAATTGCTAATCTCGGCTCCTGCCCTCCCCATCTGCCGCCAGCCAGTTTGGCCGATGGGCGACCGGCCGCTGCCCGCTCCCTGCCTGCTCCCCTGCCTGCTCCCCTGCCTGCTCCTCTGCCTCCCCGCGCTGCCTGCCTGCCCCTGCTGCCTGCCCCACACACCCCAACAATGCCCGGCACGGAGCCACCGGCCACGGGACCTCCATGGGTCAGGGCTCTGCAGGACAAAAGATGCCATGTGGAGAAGAGCATCTATCTCCTGATCTGTGGTCAAGGGAGAAATACTTGAAATGCTGATGCCTGCCAGGTCATGGGCAATGCGGCGCGCTCTGGCCTCAGCAGAGGTACCCACTGCAGCATCAGCCTCTGATTTTTATGATGTTTTCCTTCCCTACGTTCACAGAGGGCCAAACTGTCCCCATTCTTAGCATTGCTCTGCCTATGTAGGCTGTATGCATGCTGTTTTGCTAATCTGCATGAAAGTGCCCGGGTATGGAAGCAAACAGCAAGACATCTTATCTTTGAAGGGATCTCGAGGCCTTTTGAGTTTACTGTTGTTGCAGTCATTATTGTTTAGCATATCCTTGAAGGTTTGGTCTGAGGGACAGCTGGTGGGAATGCAATTTAGCTTGTTAAAAAGCAGCAATTATTTAAATATACACCAAGCAGGAAAGCAGAGGCAGAGTGAGTTTCCTCTGTTAAAGTGTTACAATATGGGTCTTTCTGGGGGAAAGAAAAAAAAAAAAAAGAAAAGGAAAAAAAAAGAGCAATACAGAAAGAAATTCAAGCACTTTCAGGCCTGGAAGCAAATTTTTGTATTATTGTCTGCAGTTGTTCAGCTACAGCTTAAATCTAGTTTATTCTTAAAAGTTTTATGTGTGAGAATTAAGTGAAGGAGAAACCACCCCCCTGTTTCTCAGGGGGTGACTGGCAAAACCTCCAGTGTAAACATAGATGCTCCTGTAATAGCGCTTACTCACTCGGGGAGGTCTCTTGCTGGTAGAAACCTGATGTTTACCAGCATGGCTTGTCAGTACTATGTACTTGCAAACACTATTGCAATAGCAGCAAATCACATCCAGCACAGATGGAGCCTTGGAGTGACCTTTTTAGTTAAGAATTAGAAACGAGGATGCCACAAGCAGCAGGAATATCCCAGTGGATGAGTGCAGAGCATGGTGCAAGGCAGTTATAGCCCGGCGGTTTCTAATCCCAAAGTCACGCTCGACTGGCAAGGCTCAGTGCAAGCACCCCAGGAAAAATTTTGGCTGTGGCTTGTGCAGGGCTAGGCTGGAGGCTTCTGCACCTCTGCCCGCTACCCTGCGGCTGCAGAAAGAAGCCAGGACCGTGGCTGCGGCGTCCCCAGTTTACCAGCTCGAGGAGGCTGGCACTGTCAGCAGAGTGTCCGCAGGGGGGGAGAGCAGCCAGGGGAGGGTGAGCACAGGGAAACGTGAAACACCGCTCTTTTTCTGAATGGGGTCCCTTAGGCACGGTAGAAAACGTGGCGCTTGGCCTCTCGCGGTCACACCGCTCACAACTCAGAGGACATGGAAATGATTTCTTTCCTGAGTGCCATCTGCCTGCTCTAGTGGGATTAGAAAACGCGTGGAAGGGGCTGCCTGGGCGCGGGAAGGCTAATACGTCCTGCCCGTGCCCGCTGGAGCCTGTGCGCTGCCCGTGCCTGCTCGCCAGCTCAGACGCAACCCCTCCCCGAGCCCTTCCTGAAGGCCAGTAGCTCTGCTGGCTTCCTTTGGCTGGCCGGGAGCCAAATGCCACAATTTGGTTCAAAGTATCAAGGAAGACCTCCTATGGGGCCGGTTACTGAAACCCAGAAATATCACATTGTTGAGGGGAGAGGGCTCGCTGCTACCAGATCAGCAGCGTGTATCTGCTAACGCTGCACATTTCTGTGCATCAGGCATCATTGACATTTTATCCTCTGGTTTGTAATAACTCTTTCGATGCCACGGGCTCGCCACAATTGCTTCACTAGCACCTCCCCTCAAAAAAATCGAGTGCAAAAGCAGAGGCCGGCTTGTTAGAGGCGGTGATCCCTTTCCAGTGCTTATGGCACCTCTGGCCTGTAAAGCGTTGCGATCTGCCGCTTTCCAGCGGCGTTCTGGTTAAATTACACCCCAAACGGCTCGCCACGAAGGGGTTAAGGCTCTAGCAGCCTTGCTCGGTGGATCAAATTCTTGCAAGAGCCGGGCTCTCCTTGCTTTGTTCTTTAGCGGGATGCATTCAGCAAGGAGCAGCATTAACAGTGTGGGATCTGTTGTCCTCCTGCCACCAGCGCCCTTCCTCTCCTCCCTCTGACTTCAAGGCAGCGGGGCTTCTGCCCGCTCCCTGTTTGCGTTTCGGCCCCGGCAGGAACAATCTCACCCTTTCTTTCACGTTGTCCCAGCAGCAGCAGCTCCACATCAGCAGGCTCTGCCCCTGCGGGGCCCCGGCTCGGGGACAGCAGCCGCCACCGCCACTTCTGTGCCGTCAGGCGGGACAGGGAGAATGTGCCTCGCCTGGTCACAGGGGAGGGAAGCCTGCGCCGGGCGAGAAATCCGAACAGATGCCACTTAGCTGGCTTGGAAGTGGCTCTTCAGTCGCTTGCTATTGCCCAGGCGGCCTGTCCAAGCATCCAGAGCTCATCCCAAATTGCTCTCATACCAGCGGCTTTGCCTTTTGTCATCTGTACGCACACACCATTGGCATCTTTATTTAAATCCTCATTCAAATATTACATGGAAATGCTCCCATTCCCTGGCGCTGGGTCCTGCAGGCAGGGAATGGCCTGGAGCTGTGCCACCAAGCTCTGCCAGCCCTAGACCTGGATGGCCACATGCAGCTCCTCACCGAGACTGTGCTCACACCCACTCTAGCTTCTTGACACTTGAGTTTACTATTAAAAGCACAACCAGAGATTCTCTTGTTTACAGTTGTCAAAAATTTTCTAATGCTTATTGCTCAGAACGTATTGCCTTGAGTGGAAATCTCCCTGCCTTATGGCGTGTCCTTAAAAATGCAGGAGTTAATGGTACCTTCACACCCATGTCAGACATAGGGTGCTGTCTGCAGAGCAGCTATGGCTGAGCTGAGATATAGCTGGGAGTGGAAGGTGCCTGGGATATGCCCTGAGGCTTTGTGGGGTGGGGGCACGTGGCCGGGGTCTTGCAGGGGCTCCCTGGCTCCCCAGCCATGGTGTGGCCACCAATGGAGCATGGAGGTTAACACTCTCAAAAGCAAATAATTTAAAAAATTGAAATACGTTCAAGTAACCAGCCAGCCAGCCATCTGGGAGTGCTGCAGAGGAAAGTGGTTAAGGACTTTAAAGCACGTGGAGGTTTGCAAAGTTGAGGAGATTTGGGGAGCCAGAAAACAGACTGCTCCATCTCTTGTGCCTACTCAATTTTCAAGAGCCCGTTCAGGCTCCCTGGTACCAAACGCCAAAGTGTTCTCTATCAGGCAGGGGACAAATGTGGAGGTTGGCAGGACTTTGCCCTGAATGAAGCCCTGAAGACAACATCTCGGGGACCCTGAGGCACCAGTTCAAAAGTCAGACATCTAAAATGTCTTCCAGCAGCAAAGCCCATTTGAAAGAAACAATATCACAATTGTGTCATCAACATTCATTTGAGTGTCCAAACCCATTTCCTTTGAGTGCTGTGGCATCCCTCCTGTTAGCATTCATTTTCAGTCAACATTATTGTAAGTGAGTCAAAAACTATTCGTGGGTTGGTCAGTTTTAAGCAAATATTTGAGAGCATTACCTGGATGTGCATTCTGAACTGAAATTAAAATTGTTTGTCCCATGTGAGCCTGACAGAAGGACTTCATAGTAGCAAAGACTAGCAGTGTAGTCCACAACTTCTGTGACCAGCCGGACCCTCTATCCCTTCCACAAATGGCTTATCTAGGAGCTGAAGGTTATGAAGAACCAGCTGCAGAATTATCCGACAAATAATTCATAGGCCTGAGCAAGATTAATGACACACGTCTCATCTACATTTAAATTCATATCGGAATAAAGCTAAAGCATTACAACTGGATTCAAGTGGAAAACAACAATTCCACTTTAACAGGAAATTCCAAGGTATCAGACAAAAACCTAAATTTTTTCACAGCTTTCAGGAAAAAGATATAGTATTGTTAGAGTGGCTCTCTAAATCAATGTCTTTACTTTAGGTGCATTTTTTTACAAAAATTCTCTTAAGGGGGGAAAAGAAGGAGCTCTTATGTTTCAGCAAAAACAAGATCTTTGTTTCGTGCCTCAGAATGATCTAAACACAGTAGCGCAAACATCTAATTTCTCACACCTTCCTGTAGGAAGCAGCCCAAGGCACCCTTCAGGCCCATCAGCTGAATATACCTCCTAGTCTCAGGGATGATCAGTTCTGCCCCCAGAAGGATGTGGCAGAAGCTCGGAGGGATCAGACACCACACCATACCTCTGTTTTGCTGTTTGCCTTTTTGCGTTACAGCTTTGTCTCCATTGGCTCTGCAGCATTTTTACCTCCTTTTTCGTCAATTGCTCTTGATGAATTTAAGATTCGCTATCATACAGACTACGGATTTAGAACAAATAACCCTTTCATTTAGTTAATACCAGCAGCATAGCTATAAAGCTGTAATAGTTTACGACTTTCAGGACATAACCTGCAACCACAGACAATACAAATTATATTACACTGTGTTTTATTGCTCTTTGAGGCCCACTAAGAGGCTCAGTGCTGTTTCATAGTCCAGAGTAGCAGCTCTTTATTCTTTTTAACAGAGAGCTGAAAAATACTTTAATTCTCTTACAAAACGGTGTGTTTGGTTTCTGCGAGTCTGCCCTCAGAACTGCATGGAGTTCACTTACCGTAGAATGCAAACAGCACTTTCCATACAATGAAAGGGAAGAGTACGCATGCACAAAGAGAAATGCCTTCTTCTGCATGCACTGCTCTCTGCACAAAGAGGAGCTCCATTTTGAAACAAAAAAAAAAAAAGAAGCAACCAAACAAACCACACTCTGATAATCATTTGCAAAGACATGACATCTGAGAAGGGAAAAACCTCAGAAATCGCAATTCCTCCCTAAAATGCCCCTTGTTTATTCAGGCTGTGTATTGAGATGCTGAAGGAATCACAAACGCTGCTGGCACAGCTTCTTAATCCTGCCTCTTCTTCTCTTGGCCTAAGAGTGGGCGCGGGGAGGAACAGAAAGGAGTAGCCATGCTTTCTTTAAATGGAGGGTCTAAATAAAAAATGAAGGTGATAGAGCTTCAGGAATTGCAAAGGACCAGAGGGAGCGGGCAAGCACAAACCAGCCCAGCCTTTTAAAACGTGGAAAGGCCATGTACTTTTTTTTTTTTTGCTGCTGCACCTGCTGCCTGCGCAGCCTTGTATTATTGAAGAGGACTGCAGTCCGATCTGCATATCAAATAGCTGATTTGTAGATGAGGTCATTCATTTTGTGGTCGTATGTTTGCTGTGGTGGGGATGGGCTGTTGCCTAGCAGTAGGCCACAAAGTCCCAGCAGGTTTCTTGAGTCAGCAGCCATCCTCCGCTCGCCTCACCACTCCCCTTCCCCTCGTTGCCAATTCAAATCCAGTCTTGACCTTAATAAATAAAACTCCGAGACGTTCGACTCGCTTCTAAGTTCAAAGCGCGGGTGATGTGCGGTGAATTGACAGCTTCCTTTGATGATTCATTGGTTTGGTGGCTCGATAAGCAAAATACAGGTCCAGAACCCTTGGTGCCACGTGAATGGAGGGATGACAGATAGCGCCTGGCTGCAAAAACACCCTCCGAGAGGCTGGGGCTGCCTTGGTGCCGGGGTATGCTGCTCCGCTGGTAAAACATGGAAGAGGGGATTAAAAGATCAGCACCACATTTATTTAAGTATTTAAACACGTCAGAAGCGGTTTTGTAAAATTTAAGCTAGTTTTCATGTATGACTCTCAGGGAATCAATTATGCCTTTCCTGTTAATTTTGACAGCCACTTCACAGTGGGCAATGCTCATTTGAAACACTTTTTAAGAGGTATTTTCTTCTTTCAAAAGCAGCTAAAGCTACTTACTTGTGAAGTACAGCACATCAAGCTGGTGAAAACAGAAAAAGAAATCAGTCACCGTTTCAAATTAAAACGAGAGGAAAAAAACCCCAAAACCCAGGGAAAAGAAGATGAAAACACTGGAGTACAAAGCTGCCTTTAGAAACTGCAACACATATATGTTGTCACCCATTGGTGTCTGATAAGTTGGCAGAAACTGCAGTTTAAGTGCTTTTATTTTAGGAGTGATCTGCTGACAAAAGACACATGTGCAAACCATGCCATTTAGATGAAGGAGTCATATTCACTTTTTGCAAAGTACAATTTATTTATTTTTTCCAGATTATAATGTTTTCTAGGAAGAAAGGAGTACAAAGACCCCTCAGCCCTAAAACAAAACCAAACATCTCAGCACAAATTGGAGCCTTGATAGCTCAAAGCAAAAGCCTCACAAACATCTATTAGAAGCAGGAAATGTCTAATGGAAAACTTACAAACATCTGATACATGAAAGGGAAGGCACAAAACAGGAAAGCAGAGGCATGAACAGCTAATTGCTGTAGATTCCTCACAACATTCGCTGAAACACAGCAAGACACATCAGCCCGCTCCACAGCACTGGGGTATACAACCACCATTAAAGTATTAGTAAGAACACTTAGAAAACGAGGGCTTAAAAAAAAATGCTAATACTTTGGACAAAATGAAGTTAATTCTGCTTGTGACAGAGTTTACAAGGATGCTTTGAAGGTGGCCAGAGGCACTCTGGCATGCTGCTTCTCAGCTAATCCCTGTTATGAAAGCTTGCAAAGAGAATAATTTTTAAAAAGTCCGCTTACTATTCACACCAAAACCTAGGTATACAAGCAAGCTCTGTGTCTTGCCAGCTATTGCGTATATATCCAAACTTGCAGCTGAAACTTGCATTTAGTTTTGACAAGCTCTGGTCCACCTAAGGAAAATGTGAAGTTTCGAGCAACCGCAATGCACTATGCTGGAGCGTGGACATGCAGCAACTACACAGAACCTATTCTGGCCCCTTGTAAATGCTTGCTGCTTGTCTGATTTGAATAAAGTTATGCCTGCTACTGTCAGAACTGAATTTGGCTCATGGTCTTCATGCAAATTGCCGCTTGCCTGAATGTGTGCACCATATTAAGAATGCAAATATGTTTGGACTAGATGATTGTTCCTTTATTTGCTGTACACCCTAATTCACAAGGAGCTGAATCAGGGTAGATTTGGTGTGTGCAAGAAGGCAGACTCAGACAAAAATACATGAAACTGTTTGCAAATAAGTTAATTATGTCAATAGATCTGATCTTAACAGCCACCCTTTCTGATGTTATATATATGGTTTCCTGGACATTGCCAACAGAAAAAAAAAAAAAACAAACCAAAAACCACATTTGAAAAAAAAAAATCATTTTTCAGGACATGAAATGAAGTACCTTTTTCAGCACATACCCCAAACAAGATTACATCCTGGATTCCAGAATTTCCTACCTCCAATGCTTTGAGCTCTGAAGGCCAGAATGTACCATTTTATCTTTGTCTGAATTTCAACCCACAGACGTTCTGTGAAGTTAATCGTTTGTATTTGTCTATTGGAAAGGCATCCAACGTTGAGCTGAAGACATCTGGAAATCTAAAAAACAATCCCTCCTTTATAATTTGTTCAAATGAGTGATAACCATACCCATTAAAAATGTATATCCTATTTCTCATTTGAATTTCTATGATATATTTTTTCATTCCTTCTCACTTCCAGCTGTTATTCTGGAACTTTGCCAACCTTCTGTGAGGCACTTGGAAAAGAACTAAAAATTAACATCTGAGAAAAGAGAAATAAAAAGCCCCAACAAAGTAGCATTTTTAGATTTCAGAAATAAAACAAAACTTTAACTACAAAATTAATTCGGTAAAATTGTAAATTTTTTGTTTGCTTTCAATTTTTCTTGTTCAAGTTTTACAAAATATTTTAAATTATTTAGAAGGGAAGGCCCTGAAAATTAATGATACCCTGCTTCCTAAGGAAAAACAAAACAAACCCAAGGAAACAAGCAAAATCTTTTTGGGCATATTTTCAGAGCACGCTATTCTTTCCTGTGGGAAAATTCACACATTCCTTACACCAAGATATTAAGTTTGAACTTTCAGTCATTTAATTAGTTCCCAATTCAACAAAGCGTTTAAGCATGTTTTCGAAGCACAAAGCACTTAAGCACATTCTTATTCGGTCCCTGAATAGGGGCGGAGTGCTGAATCACACTGGAAGCTCTCACGACGGAGCCCAGGGCAGGCTGATAGGCCACAAAGCCTGCAGGCTTCTCTCTGGTTTTATTCCCCAGCAAGAAGGGGTATGGCAGTGATTACATCACGCCAAGAATTAAAGCCAGGCCTAGTTTGAAAACCCGAAACTTTTTTTTGCAGTCCTATAGAATGTCGCAAATTTATAATACGAAATTGGAAACATACGTCTGCCATGCAGGAAAAAAAAAAAAAAAAAAAGAATATTCCATTGGGGATTTATATTTGCTCATTTTTGACTAGTATAAATTTGGATAAATGTACAAATAGGAAATAATAATCTGATAAAGCCCTACATTATAACTGTGCAACTAGACTTTTGCTGTGTTTTGGATATATGGGATATGAAAATGTAGGTAAACATAATTACATACACAACCAGACAGAAAAGTACACAATTTAGGCTTCCAAAATCTTCAGCTGCAAAGTACCTGAGGGATATATACCCCCACAAATATATACACTCACTCACACAGATACAGCACATGTGGATTGCAACAGTGTCTTGGAGAATCCAGTAAAAAGACGATGCTACATATCAAAAAGATATAAAAAATAAATTTTCAGGTTAATTAACAATAAGATTATCTTCTCAGTAATATTTTCTCTCTATCTTTTACATTTAAGTTTGTACCAAGAAGTCTGTTATATGAAAATATGTTTTCCCTTTTTCCTTTGACCCCAGGGTGTTCAGCAATATTTTAAACTTTACATTGTATGCTAAAATAGTAATACTGCAATTTCTGATTATTTCATATGAGGTTTGTGTTTAAAATAAGCTTGTTTGAAATTTAAACATTCAGCCTTTTGCTTCCAAGACTCCGTGTGATATCAGTGAGGAATGTAGGCTTGAGCCCATTTCTGGGTAGCCTTTTCAACAAATACCTTTAGCAATCCCAGAGGTAGCAGTCAGTTCTCTATAGAGATAAGCACTTAGCAAATGAAGAAAGCAAAGAATTAATGTGACTCCTAAGAATTTGGGACCTGCCTCCTTGCCACAATGCCACGCTGGTTTACACTGATGTAACCCCAGAATAACAAAATGTTCAACTGGGCTGCTTAGTTTTACGTTCACTTTGCACGTGGCAATTCTTTAATTGTATTCCTTTGTCTTGTTTCTTTGTAAAGCTTCAAGATTTGCAAATCTGATTTACTTTCTACGTATTGTTTCCAGCTCTGCGGAGCCAAATTCTGAAACGAACAGATTATACTCATCACATCAGGTAATGTTCAGACTGAGCAAAAATGTAAGGAAGTGGGTAAACACTACTCTATATTTTCTATTTCACTTATAAATAATTTTCTACAGTGGCATTAAATACATATATACAGAAACACTGTTTGCAACTTAAAAAAGGGATTTGTATTGCAACCCAATTAAAAAAGTCTGTTTACCCATTTTGAAATTCTCTGTTTTATTTTAATAAAATGGCGAAACATTATTTTTTTTTTTAAAGAGAAACGTCTCAGAAGGTTGAGAAATTCCATTGCCAAAGGGCTTTAAGCAGGGAAAAAGGAATCCCTGTGTGCTTCACCCTTGTAGGGCTGGTAAAGCCTGAGGAAGGGGGAATTGTGCTTACGCAGAGGAAGACGCCCATCATGCATTCGCTGGCGTGGAAATGTCAGCCATTTTTCTGCACGCTCTCCCCAAGCGCAGGCTGGAGCTGCCCTGGCTCCACCATCTCAGCCCAGCTGCTCTTCTCCTCTCCTCTCCTCTCCTTGCCCCGAGAGTGCCTGCACTCACGCAAACATCCTCTGCCTTACTACTGGCATAGCGAAAAATGTTTTCTTTAGGAGAGAAACAAATGAGGAATGGGGGTAAAAAAAAAAAAAGAATTAAATAATAAATAAAAAAAAGGAAAAATCATATTTTCCAAACAAGACAAAGAAATGTGAGGCTCGTCCTGCCTGCCTTGCTGGAGGGAGCTGCTCTGCATTCAGGGGTTAGCCTGGGTGGAGAATGATGCTGTTGTCTCACAAAGGACTCATGTTGAGCTGAATCTTTGATTACAGGACAAGTGCCTGCATTAGGCCCCTCATTGCGCTCACATTCTGCTCCTGCCATTTGTACAAAATTTCTGAGTGATCTCTTTGTGAATATGGACCCCAACTGAATCAAAGATGAGTTCCTTTCCCTCCCCCCACTTATTTTTCTGGGAGCACCCCATTTCTCTTTCCCTGCTCCTCCTCTCTCTGATCCCCCTCTCCCTCTCTACTTTCAGACCCTTCATCAGGTTAGGAAAAGGCACTGCTATGGATCTAAAAAAAATAATCTGATGAATGGTAAA
>JAOXNO010000024.1:102845077-102876172 GCA_028565335.1 Limnodromus scolopaceus
GGTGGCTTTTTGGTGTCTTTTAAAGCTTCCTTCTCAAATTCTGTCATGTTTCCTACACAAATGGTGCATAACCTCATGCTTTTCTTAATAGGATTTATGCTTGTTGCCGCTCTGTATACCCTGCCACGCTAGATAGAGGACTCCAGAGCTGCTGCTGTAACCATGGCCACTCCTAATTCTCAACTCTTGGCAAATTTCTCCCAGTGTTAAAGGCATCGTGAGCAAAAGATGCACCAGCAGATGCACAAACATGATAGCCCTGCATCTCTCTGAGTAAACGACCTACTGCCTAAAACCTGCCGAATTTGTAGGTATTATCTGAGAACGCTCTTTTAGCAAAATCACCTAACTGTCATCATCTGCAATGTGGAAAACAAAGCAAATATATAATCAACCTAGATTAAAACCCAGCTTCAGTCAAATGTCACGCGGGCCTCACGCAGGCTCTGGAAGCTGGATTTTTTATGCATCTGCCCAAACTGAAAAGGTTATTTCTCTGTCTTCAGGATGACTCTTGAGCTGAAGGCAGAGCGGAGGGTTGCTGCCCTGAAAGAAGGGGAGTTGCTAGGAGATAAGTCCAAGATTTCAGACAGCATTGGTCGGAGTTATCTCTAATTGACAGCTGCTTACCCTAAGGGTCTAATTCTAACCTTGAGACCAAAACCATAATGAGAGGGCAGCTTTCCTTCACCCCTGTTTTCTAGCCAGGGCAAGGAGATTACTGCAGGCCTGTTCTTCTCTGGTTTTTGTTATGCATCTTTTCGTGGGGCAGCCCTGTGAGACTCAGAGCCTGCTGTGCTTTCTGAGGCTATAGTTTGCATCAGTGAGCCCTGTCTGATTCATACCACCTGAATAAACTTGCTCTTACAGTTAAGACGGTCTCACTTTTTCTTTTTTTTTTTTTTTCTTTCTTTGAAAGGGGGAAGGGTGCAAAGAAATTCTCTTCAATGTAAAATGATTTAAAGACTTATTTTTTTACGCAGATATTTTAGAGTACAGTCTATGGTTAACCCTTTTTCAGGGGGCCTTAGCCTGTGACTGTTAGTTTTAAATCAAGTTCGTGCTGTTAACAAGTTGCTTTTATTTAGGACTCAAAACTAAACAAAGATAAACATTCAAAAAAAAGATTAACAGAGCCAGGAAAATAAAGTGGAGTAGGATTATTTTTTTTCCTCCTCTTTTTTCAAACTGACTAGTCTTGCTAGGATGTTTATTTATGAAGAAAAATCTTTTGGAAAATTTTGACTTGTATTGTGATCAGAATTTTCCTATAAACAGCAGAAGAATATAGTAGAGGCCTGAGTCAAATTTTGGTTTTAGTTGTACTGATGTAAATCTGGCTTTCTTCCTCTGAACTCACTGGAGCTACTCTGGATTTATACAGGGGTGACTGAAAGCTTAATTTGGCTGAACATTTCCTGGGGGACAATTAAGAATAGGGAATACAGTCATGTTTAGAAACCCAGGGAAAAACAGGAAAAAAGAAAGAAAAAGAAAAGGGAAAGAAATCCCAGGAACCATTTTTAGAAAATAATCCCATGAATTCTTGCATCTCAGACACTTTCACGTCCAACAACAAAAATGTCTTGTTCTGCAAATTTTTTTAAGCAGGTAAAATGAACTAAAAATTTATATCTTAAGCCGCATCCAAAATCTGCATCCTTTGCAGCGCTCATCCTTCTGAAAGAGAACACAAGCAGGAACCAGCTTGTAAATGTGAGGTTGCTGTGGAAATTGCCTCTGACAGACACTATGGGGCTGAAACCCCTGTAATTGAAGCCATTTCCCCTCACTCTGCATAAGAGCAGGTAACCAAGGGGTAGCAGAAAGGAACTGCAGCTCCACAGTGTCTTTCCTGGCAGGGGGACAGCATAGTCCCAGCCCCTTCATCCTCAGCCTCAAAAGCCTGCCAATTTTGGATGATGTTTTGAGCATGTAAATACCTACCCTTGAGAAAATGCGCTGAGATTATGAACTTGTTCCACAAAGACTGACTGCTAGCGCTGATGTTTTCAAAGTTAGCAGTGTGATCGCTTCGATTGCTTTATGGTATTCTTATTCTGGAAGTAGAGTCCACTGGGCAAATTAATTTCTGAAGGAATAGCTGAATGCCTGCCTGGCAAAGTGGATAATGAGTGTATAGCCAGTGAGTCAGAGGGGAGTCAGCAAGGGAGGCTGGACAGTGATAAAACGGCATAGAGGGAAGCTCAGACCTTGGCATCACTCTCATCTCTGCTCTTGAGGGAGTGTATAAAAAAGACAACATCCAAAGCCCTTAGAAAAATAGCCTTTAATGAGTCCCATAGAATGAACCCATAGAAAGGGCTCTGTGGTGGCTGGAGGAATTTGAAAGTGCAGAGAAAACCAGCCCAGTAGTGCACACATGCATATCCATAGCTGCTGGAAAACAGTGAATGTCATATTCAGCTTCATTTTTTGCTGTTTAAATTATTAGCTATATTTTCCTAATGTGCTGAGTCCTCTTGTGTACTGCATATGACTACTGCCTCTGGAAGTGAGAGAATATTGTATCGTTTAAATGGAATTTGTATATCCTTAAGGCTTCAAATAAAACTAAAAATGTGGTTCAGTGACATATTTCTAATAATGTCTACTTCTATAGCAATTTCACTTCTCATTTAATGTTGCATGTATTCAAAAACTAATGTTTGTACCAGTGTTTGATGTGCAATTCAAATTTGTGCAGAAATTGCTGCAAGAATACTCACAAGGTTCGTTCTGTTTCTCTGAAGATCAACTCTCTTTTCTTATCTTTTCTTAGCACTGTCTTGGTAAAGTTACCTAAAATATTTGTTTCTCCATCTGGAACAATGAAAATAATGAAAATGAACTGCTCCCATGAAAAACTGTGATCTTCACAGCAGAAAGCAAAAAAAGGAACAGCACAGAAAAAGAAACATGATCTTCACAGCTTCCAGAACTGTGATATAAAATTAGGAGAACTATCATGTAATTTCACAGGGACATAAAGGGGCGTAAGGCACCAACGCGCTCTGCATGGGTTGCTGTAATAGAACTCTGCACCTGAGTTAGGAAATCTTCCTTAATTTTTATCTTGCTGTGCACTTCACTTTCCTGGCCAGGACAGCTGGTCAACCTTAGGGAAAGAGAGATAAGATGCTCTGTGAATCAGGCTTGTGAAAGCTACTGACCTCAGGAACAAGAGGAGGGGACTGAAATGACTCAATCTCATGAGCCTGAGACCACATCCCAATTCTCTGAGTCTCTGGCATGCGGGCATTTTCACCAAAGTGGTGCCAGGACCGGGTTGTACTGGCGGTTTGGAACTGGTGAGATACCCCTGTACAGCCCC
Source organism: Limnodromus scolopaceus (assembly GCA_028565335.1). NCBI lineage: Eukaryota > Metazoa > Chordata > Aves > Charadriiformes > Scolopacidae > Limnodromus > Limnodromus scolopaceus. Next base: position 102,848,412 of record JAOXNO010000024.1, read on the forward strand.
TTGTTTGTAAGCTTCTGATGGTCTTGTTAATTCTTTTTCATGACTCTCTAGCAAAAAACATTCCACACCAACAGCTGTATTTAAAAGATACAAAATAAAAGCAGTCAGGGAGGTTTTGATTCTGTCCCCACTGAAACCAGTGAGACTGCTACAAGGCTCCCAGTTTACAGCTGTGGAGGAACCCTATGTACCACAGTTTCAGGATGTGACCGTCTGTTGCAATGCAAGATTTTTTCATTTATAATAAAGGAAGACTTTAACAAACTCCCAGGAATAAATCTGTGCATGTTCAAATCAGGACACATACTTGCTTTTATACATGGCATCAAGCTATACTATAAGTAAAAATTTCCCCTTGTACAAGTTTGCAGGTATCTAACATCTTTCCTATTCCTTCCAAAGCCATTTCTACATATGATACACAGCAGAACAAAATAAAGAGGTCTACAAGTCCTGGCACCAGGACCACCATTCCTTCAACAATTAGCAAAACTAAATTTGGCCACAGGATAAAATGATATTTCTCTCATCTTCAATAGTGACTAAAATATTTAAATACAATTTTCCTTACATGGTATTCTAAAACTTTTTCTCCAAACGCAGACAATTTTTTTGTTCGATCAGTCACTGAAAAACAATTTATGCCTTTCACAGTATTCTGTATATTGTTATATTTACTCTTTTTTTTTTTTTTTTTTACCTACGGTTCCTAGAAGTCCTCCTTGATGTGCAACAGTGTGTTTTGAAAATCAACATCTTGCTTCCTGCCAGAGCCAGTAGATATGCCAGCCAGTATTAGCTGGTTTCTAATTTTTTTCTCTTTGTGCTAGGAGGGGGAAAAAAAAGTAAAAAAATTTGCTGACTTTAGATCTTAGCCTATCAGATGAAGACTTACTGGTGCATTAGAAGCCTATTCAAAACAGGGCTTTTCTTGCAACAGGAGCCCCTAACAATTGGTAATGAGGACAGATTCCGAATTGTTTGTGAGCAGCTGCTTAGTAGGTAAGAGCTTGTTTGGATTCAATTGAACAGTGTTTTTAGAAGCAGTTACTGACCCCTGACCCTTCCTACAGACTGGGTTGATGGGATTAGGGAAAGCTAGCGTTCAGCTTACACTTGGCTATAACAAGCTGGCAAGAGATAACATACTTTTTAATTATCAAGTTACACCTCTGCCAAAGTTTGTCTGCGAATTTATGGAATGGGTCAATGAACTATAAGAAATCAAGCTAGGCTATGTGATAATAGTTACATAAGAAAACAGACTTGGAGACATAATTAATAGATTTATGCAATTTTCTTTTTTTTTTCCCTTGCAAATATTTCAGATTTTCAAATCTTATTCTATATGCCTTTTGTACACATTGTAAAGGCATGTGTTGTATGTGGTATTTATGCCAATGCACCTTATAAGGTCAAAAAAGTCCTGAATTACTTCTAAGAGTCGCCAAAAAGGTGGTCAAGGAAAAAAACACCCATACAATACATGAAATTTAAATTGAAACAAAGAGCAGAGTAACATTAAAATTTGAAGCTTGATTTGTTCTACCACTCTGAGACTGGAGTAATATAAAAATACTTACTATTGGCTAGAAGCCAATTTGCCTAGCAGTCTACAACCATAAGAAAAGGAGACAGTTGTGGTATTATTTACCTGGAACAATTAAAGATAATTTTTGACATAATAATAAAAAATTCTTCAAAGGCCCTAGGGATTTTGTGTCTTAATTTTAATTAATTAAAACTAAACCAAAATTATAAAGCTTAGTTATTTTAAATGATTCTTTCTCTGTTTTCTTCCAAGGCTGAAGTGTGAAAAATTCTCCAGTTCAAGTTATTTAAGGCCAATAGCTTTCTGTTAGAGCATTCAGTTCTGGGAAATTCTTGGTACAATAACCACAAAATTTATGCGCACCCAGACTGATCCTTTAATGGATTACAGAACTTATTGATAATATAAAGCATAGTGAGCAGTGCCGCTTGGTAAGCAGTGTAGATATGTTGAAAGCCACAGCGTGAGTAGGAAGCTCGGGTGGATTTGCCAAGGGGGCTTGGAGCACTGGAGCTGTGCTCTCCACTCCTGAAGGCCACCACAGACCCAGCAAGTTTCTCTGTATCACTTGGGATTTCTCGTACTCGTTCTTTCAAATCTCTTTTATATCAGGGAATGAAGGTCTCAAGCCCAGGTTTCATTTCTAGTTACACCAAATTTCCTGTCCCAGCTGGACCAGGTCTAATTAGCTGTTTAAAACAGAGAAGTTGTCTAGGATTGAAGAGCATCTTTGGGCTGGGTGAGACACCCCACATCCTTGAGTCAGGCCTTTATCATGGCAGTTACCACATACCACTGTTGCATGAAGTGTCCACCTGCCATCTCAGAAATAGCTGCACGTTTTCTTTCTTCGACCCCTATTAGAATTTGGCTCCTGAATCTCAGTGCTGTAATGGTCAGAGAGCTTTTAATTTCCATCCTGAAGCTATTAACGGCTAGTCTATACTCATTAGTTCCTTTGACAGTAATGTCTTTTAGTTTGAATAGTGCCTTCTCTTCCCTGCCGTCTGCATCCCTGACATGTTTATACATGGCAATCACTTCTTGCCTTAAACTTTGTTTCGCTAGGTTAAATAAGCCAAAATTTTAGGCTCTTTTGACATAGCTACTTCTCCGTCTTCCTGATTTTCCCATAAGTCAGTTTCATCCTGTTTCTATTTAAATTTTTCATTTGTGATGTGAGTGTCCAGAATTGTATGCAGTGTTTTGGAGGACACCTCGCCAGTGTCTGCTGCTGTGTAAATACTTCTACCTACACATCTCAAAATTACATCTGCTAGGCTGCCTCCCTGCTGGTCTCCCAGGTTCTCCTCCCCTTGGTTATTTAAAAATGGTCTCCCAGTTTATAAAAGCAATGAAGCTATTGAATTTTGCACTATTGAATTTCATCCTATTTCTATTACTTCGGTCTTCAAGGTCACTTTGTTTTTCCTGCATAATAATCTAATAACGTATTGACAGTGCAAGCGTAAGACACAGGAGCAAAGTGTAGCAACAGAGGAGGTGTGTGCAGAGACCAGCTTTAGTCCATTGAGGTTGGTCTTCCTTGGCTGCCTCTGTGGCCAAGGGAAGGAGAATAACTTATCTAGAAAGTGAGTTGGAGCAAGAGCCTCATTACCTGTTTTTGTCAGTGTTAGGTTGATGGTTGGACTAGATGATCTGAAAGGTCCTTTCCAACCTAGGCAATTCCATGATTCTGTGATTCTATTAATTGCTCTTGGTGGAATTTATCCATCATTTGCCATAGGAAGATGCCAGAGAAATTAGTTCCACTGGAGTTGTCAGACTTTGTGAATACCCACAATGTCTCTTTAATTTACTTTCTTTACCAGTATGTGCTTATTGTTGTTTCTTAGTCGTTCTGCAAATATTAAACAGGATTAATCCACAAACACACACTTTAGGTGATTCTTCACTAGCTTTCCTGTTTTTGCAATGGTAGTGTACTGGTTGCTGTGCTGAAGTTCACATTACCCATTTTAAAAAAGTCCCAAACAGGCATCAGTATCTAGTATGGCATAATTTTTCTATGACAAAACCCATACTATAGGGTCTTTGAAGTCTTCAGGTCTAATTTCACTGAAATTTGCACTGCTGGGGTCAGGCTAAAGCATCCTGTAGGTGCTAGGATGGCACTTAATACACTGCATTTGTGTACTCCCATTATGTGGACTGCCACCAGGTTGATAGGTTTATTCCAGCCAATTACTATGGGAATTTGGGTTTCATGCACCTATTCCCCCAAATTTGTGAGACTGCAGGTTATCTGAGTAACCTTAATTTGAGTATAATAAACTATTTGGGTATAATGTTCACTTTGGTTGCTGAAGTCTCGTTTTCTATTTGCTTCCAAGTGTGTAATCCTATGTTCAAAAACATGAGTCTTATTGAAAATTAAAATAATGTTTGGATTTTTTGGGCCAAATATAAACTAACCCAATCAAATGTGGAGTTTTCATGTATATCTCATGCTCACTGCAAAGTCTTTCAAGTTCCTGTCTTTTTCTCCATCTAAGCACATGAAGAAAACTTTAACTATTTAGTCTGATTTCCTTTATGAAGTCAGATTCAGTTTGACTTTTAGCAAGTCCCACTTTTGCCAAGACTCACTTTAGACCTGCATTTCTTGACTTCGAAGTCATAGTTTTCTTTGGTGATCAGTCCTTTTTTCCATTCCTTGTAGGCTCCCTACTTATGCTTAATGTCATTTTCAAGATGGTTATTCTTCCAGTTAGGTCTGGAAAGTTCTCATACAACATTTGTTTTTTCTCCTTGCCTGGCATACAGATTCCAGATAGCTTTAGCAGGTTTGACACGGAGACACTCCAGGCTGCCTCCAAAATCAAATCCCTGGGTTCCTTAGTTCAGTCGGCCTCCCTAAATAGTTACCTTGGGTTGCATCCAAACTCAGCAGCTTGCGCACCCGGCGCAGAGCCTCCAGTCCCAGTTGCTCGATCCCGAGATAGGGCACGGTGTCAGAGCGAGGTGCCTCTCCCTCCTGACTCACGTGCCCAGATTTCCTTCTCATCCAAGTCTAAGTTCAACAAGGAAAGGGAGGAAGCGTGTGCCAAGGTTTTGCCCTCATAGGCTTGGGAGGTGGCCAAGGCCTATTTCCAGATTGGGGAGCTCAGAAGTACTCCTGGCTGTCGTTAATTTAGATGAAGTTCCGTCTTTTTGAAATGAGGAACTTTAATGAGTTTTAACTGCATTCTATTTTTTGAGTTAAAAGAAATCAAATTCTGCAACCTGAAGGCACAGTTAGTTAACAACAACACTTCTTCAGATGGATGTGTCAATACTATTTGAGCCAGTAGTACTCGTTTTTTCCTCACAACAGGGTAATTCTCTGCTGTATGCATCTTTGCAGTGACAGCGTAATAATCTCTATTAGTGTCTCGATTTTATTCTGGGATCAATAACACACTCCTATCAATTTCCCAATAGTCCCAGAATTTATTTCATCCTATCTCCCACAGGTGATTTTATCCAAACAAGAACTGTTTAATCTAACTGTCTCTCCTTTCTTTACACATTAAGGATATGCATTTCTGGAGAACAGCTTTCATTTTGATGTTATCTTTTGTCAGCATATTATGCCTACCAGTACAGTCATCACTACTGAAGTTTCATTCAGTGCTCCAAAAATTCAAGTTCCTCCATGTCGTTGCCCAGGTTTCTCTATTAGAGTAAGAGCATCTTAGCTGCTTCACCTAATTCTACATCTAAATTGGACTCGGCACAGGTCTCCTACTGACTGTATCCAGCTGCTCATAGTGATATTAACTTTCTCCCCAACTAAAGGGTTCAGACCTCCACTGTTGTGTACGTAACATGTAGAAAATAGTGCTCCTGCACCTCATGAATAGGATTCTCACTCTGAATTCCTTTACTGTTGTGAGGTGTCGAGAGCCTGCAGAAACACCTATTTACAAAAAATCCACCTTCTAAGGCCAGCCATGACCTAATGAAGAAATAATTTTGCATCAGATTGACAGATCTTATTTCTTATTCAGATGTTTTAGCAAATACACAGTGCTGTATCTTCAAATTACAGTGTGTATCTCTACATCTCTGTGTAACTGGGAATGAAGAAATGTGACGAATTAGTTAAGGGGAATCTGTACGACCTATTTTTTGCCTGCACACACAAAGTGTGTGTATCACAAAGATGATACAGAAGAAATGAGATTGATAAACGACACGGAACACTGGGTAAGAAGCCATCCTGGCTCCAAGGCAGGGGCATGCATATGTTTTCCCTCCACATTCACTGATACTTTACTGTAGGATTGCACTACCAGACCCAGGCTTTAGGATCATGGTATGAGTTTTACTGGTGGACATAAATCATTTATTGTTAATTCAATGTCCAAAAGGAAGTCTAGCTCTTAGGTAAAACACAGGCTCCACTAATATGGTGAAACAATTTGTTACTGTAGGAAACAACGCAAAACTTAACAAGTCAAATTTTAAACAATGCCTGTTGTACTGAAATAACTGAGGATTTCTGCAGTAGTACAGTTTCTGTGACTCCAGCTTTGCTTTATGCAGTTTTGTATAAATTAAAATCCTCGTCTCAATTCTACGTCTCTATATTGATATACATACAAAACCACACACATACATAAACATATATACATGTTAGGGGAAACTTTAGTGGCACCATCTCCGCTCACTACCGGGCTAGTGCTAACATGTGCTCTCAAAAGACACATTGGTGGTTTTAATTCAGTTAAATTGTAGAAAGGAAATAATTTGGGTGTGTCTTTTTAGCTTTATACACATGCATGTACACTTGAGTATGTGAGCGAGATAGAGGGAAAGAAAGTGACTTTTGAAAGCACAGTGTGAAAGTGGTCCAGCGTTAACACTCCAGATTAAAATAGCAAGGAAGAGCCCTGTGACTGCTAATTAAAATGGATATGTAATTTCCCAAAATACTTGATAATAAATTAATATTAATTACCAAAGAAAGTTTCCACAGGAAAGAAGTAGCAGCATATTAAAATTATCTTTAGCTTATTATGATCTCTTTCAAGACAAATTAAGAATATCTACAGTTTTAGGTATTATAGGAATGTTTTATGTTCTTGGGTTGTTTTCTCCCCTGTTCAGCCATATGGATTTAAGACAAAATAGTCATATCCATAGGAAACATAACTTCTATCTATAAAAGATATGAAAGAATTATAAAATAAATCTTAAACTATGTAGTGACATAGCAACACATTTTGAAAATTTGCAGGTACACTTATAGAGGAGCATATTTTATTAGATGCATAGCTTATTTGCAAAAAAAAAATATGGTTCTGGAGGTAATAAAATTATCCATGAGATTCAGCCATTAGTTTGTTTGAATTGTTTCTAACTTTTGAAAAATCAAACTTTTTTCCCCCTTAAATTTGTGTAAACATAGATTTCTACTGCAGTTTAAAACCACTGAAATGAATTTAAATATTTTTGGAGGTTATCTAACACTATCTAAACAAGTTTATGTATACATTTCAGTTATATTAAAAATACATTTATTATTTTCTTAAAGTTACTATTTTTTTTCTTAGGTAACTAGGGAAAAAGTGTGTTAGAAGTTGTATGAAGTTTTTCATATATGCTAGCAAACGGAAAAAAAATCTATTTATTTGCACTAGTGTATTTACAGCTTGATAAAAAATCTCCAAAGACTGTTTATGTAGAAATTTGCTAGAAATTTTGTGTTAGTGCAGAATGTGGATTCTAGCTATTTTACATGTTTGTGGGTCTCAGACTGATCGCTCTCCACAAGACCACATTAATATGTGCCTCACTTAAAGAATGAATGTACCACAATGTGTCTGTTTATTTGCCTAAAATTAAGCATATTCTTGTATTTTTTTCCTAAATCCATGTTAGTTTGTGAATAATAATATCTTCTGTGCTTTTTGCAATTTTTGAGTCTGTAACTGAAAATTTTTTAATTGTGTGTGGCTCAAATCCTCTGTAAGATGAAATAGTAATGCATAAAATAGCTACTTATGGACAAATGATATAAACTTAGGAGGCGAGAAGAGGTATTTTCTTGTCTTGATGGTATAGTGTGAGGCATCTTCTCATACAATATCATGCAAGAGAATCAATGTGGGTTAGTTACATGAATATTTTTTGCTCATGCACTCCATCTGAGGTTTGTTCATCAGAGTATGCACATAGCTATCTAGAGGAAGTTTACAGTATCCTCATTTAGAGGCCAGATTTTCACAGGTAGCACCTACTGAAAGTTGTTTACTTCTTGCAGTATTTTACATCTGCCACTAATGCAATGGGGAGGCTAAAAACCAAACAGTATTATTAATGGTGACATAAAGCTTTTAGCCAAGCTCCCTGTGTGGTGACGGATATTGTTTATCATATTTTACTTGTTGCTTTAAACTTCCTCTGTCAGAATGAATCATTGATGTAGGAGAAGAGGGACTAGATAACATGTAATGTGATTTGTCTAATAGCTAAATTCTTCTAATCAAAAAATGTTAGGGAAGAAAGAACAAATAAGGCATGTCTATTTGCCAAAAACTGCGCTGGTTGTACTCAGGTATCATGGAATATATTTTCTGTTTCGTATAATATATAGGAAGCTGCACATTAATGTTAAGGTTTAAACCAGAAATTCTTTAGCAATACCATAAAAAAAAAATTGCTGATGATTTCGATTAACTTTATTTTTTATTTGGAATTTTTTTCCTCATGGCAAAGTTGTACACAATCAAACCACTGCTACAACTGCTGCCCTACCTCAACCAACTCTTTCTGAGTTATTTATGTGTTTCCAACTCTTGGGTTTACCAAGCAGTATGAATTGGCACAATGAAAAATGACAGAAAAACCTATTAATTTGTGGCTGTTTTTTAAGCTAAACTAAAAGGCTGGTATTTGCAATAATAAATGTTTCTTAAAAAAGTAAAAATTCTTACAGATTTAAGAAAACATTTCTAGTACCAGACCCAAAATATTTTAATAGATGTTTAAAAAGTGGTATAAATGCATTTCAAAACAAAATTTCATTTTTTTAGAACACACTTTTAACAATTTCACTGTGCAAAGTTTTAAAATGAAATGCTTATACTCTTTAATTACTCTTTAATTTCTTTCAGTTTTCTTTCCTAAAACATGTTACAAATTTCAATTGTTCTTTTCTGAATATTTTTGGTCAATTTGAGCTGAAATATGTGAGTGAACCAAAGACTTTTATGCAGCTCTTTCTCCCATAACAATAGACATATGTGTATTAATAAACAAGAACTAATCCCTCCATTTCAAAATTTGAGATGAACCTGAATAAAACATTTTAGTGCTCTTTGATGTCTGAGTGTTTTTTTTATTTTTCACCTTTTGTGTGTTCCTTCACTTTCACATTCCGATTCAGAAACATTCCTGGAGTAGAGATGCTCTAAGTACATGTTAGTGTTTTGGTTCAGATCAGAAAAAATACTTTTGAAGTACATGTCCCAGTAGTCCCTACCCTAGTTCATGGCATGCAGTGGTTTCTGAGTGCCAAGCTGAATTCATTTTGCATGAAATTAAACTGGAAAATGTGCTCCAGAGGCACACCTACTGCGCTCCAGCCACAAGTAAGTATTCAGGCTATGGGACCAGAGTAGAGCTAGCCTAATAGTAAATAAAAAAGCTCTTAAAATGTGGATGTTAGGCCTCAAGAACCATGTGTTTCTGTCTACAGTCTGCTCCTCTTGGTCCATTCTGCCTGCTAAGGCAAACATAGTTTCCATACAATACCGATTATATTGAACAGGTGACAAAATATCATGGCAGAAATTTTAGTTATATTGGAATCAATAGCAAAATACCTATTCACGTCAGTTGTTTATCTACTGAAAAATTTTTTTCATCATATATGCTGCTAATTTTGCAGAAAGAAGAGACACAGGTAAGTAACATTGGTCTTTACAATAAAATTCAGTATGAACTTGGGAATTTTTGTGCTGTTCCCATTGAATAAACTTTAAATATGCTAGAGTATTGTCCCTAAGCCTATTCCAAAGTAGGACACATGATTATTTACAATAACAGCTCAAAACTATTTTCTTAGTAAAGCTAATATAGGTCAAGCAATTTTTGATACTGGTTAAACATTTGCCTTAGGGTGATGACGCACTGAGATCTGTTTACTAAGTTCTTGCACATAAGGATTTGGGACACATTTATTCTTACCCATATAATCCCACATAATTAAACATTGTGAACTTGCTATTTGTCCCATAGAAGGTAGCCAAAGGTTTTTCATTTGATATTTGTGTGAGTAGTAACAGCAGCAAATTAAATATATATTCCCTAGCTATGGAAGGTGTCTTGGCAAGGAAGAGAATAGCTTTCTCAGTTTCAGTAGCAAAATACATCTTGAAATATCTATTTTTAGATTTAATAGATCCTGTAGTTTAAACCATGCCTGTAACACCAGTTCTACCTACTCAGATTTACCAACTGGTTCACTCCATAGTTTAGTAGAAGCAATTTCACTTAACTTTATGTTACCCAATGAAAACACTTTAGCGTTTTTGAAGCATTCTGCTCTTATTTAAAAATCTGGTTTTATTTTTAAAGGTATAACAAAACACTTTTCAGTCCAGCAGAGATCTCTTCCTTCTCTACATATCTAGTCACATCCCTGTAATTTAGAACCAAAAATACATTTTCACTGCAGGTAATTTTCACTGCTGTCCGTCCTGCTGAGCTAAGAGAGAGTGAGTTGAGTCCTACTTGTTCTTATGCAGAAATCACAGAATTAATTCCTGTTAGAGGTCCAACCTGTTATACCTGTGTAGACCTACGAAGGGTAATGGGGTTGCACAAGTGTCAGTAAAGGCATAATAGGTTTAATCAAGCATAACAGAAAGTAAATTGCTCTGCAAAATCCTCATTACTAGAGATGAAGTGCATTCATCTGTCTCAACTGTTAAACCATAAGCTGTCCGGGCAAAGGCAGTTCCTATGACAATGATTCTCTGATTTCAAGTGAAACCTCTAGGTGACATAGTACAAACAAGTAATGCTTGTATGATAATAACCTGGATTGACTACTAGACAGAATATTAGTTTTCCCAACACAATTGTTTATGTGCAAACTCACTACATGTATTTTAGAAATTGCAGTCAAAGACAATCAGTGAGACAGCAACTGTATTGCTTTTAGTTACATATCCAAATAATGTTGAATTATGTAGGCAGGTTCTTATTCAAGAATGCAAAGTTAATAGTCAGAGCTTTTTTTTCCCCCAGCAATATAACACATTATATTATAAAAAATAACCTATCAGCTCAAATTAAAACATTTTTTTAAAAGCTATTAAAATACCATTGTTAGGTCACCAATATCTCACCCTAGGTCTAGGAGAGTGTGAATAAAAATTGGCTTAAATAAACTAAATCTCTCTGTTCATCACTTTCCTAGAATAGTGTAAATAACAGATTAACGGTATATTTCGAGAGATGAGCCACGGTAGACAGCGACATTATATTATGACGTACCATGACAATGTAACAGGGTCTGAAGAATAATAATCTGAGAGCAGGGGTATAAGCGCTTGTTTATGGAGAAACCATATGTTGCATTTTGGTAGGACTAGCAGCAATTATGTCGGAATTTGGCCTCTTGGCATCCCTACTACACTGAAACCAAAGGTCTGTATAGATTGTTAGAGTATAAGGTCTGAAGGACTGCTGCAGTCATCTCTTCCAACAACCTTTGCTGGCAACAAAGGGCTGCCCTCAATTTGTGTCTATTTTCGCCTGCCAGACATTGGAGTTGGTTAGCTTTTCTTTTCTCAACATTGTTGAAGTTTTGCTCCTCACAAAGATGTTTCTGGACAAAACACATCACATCTAATCCTTCTCTTGGGTTAATTGCGTTTCTTTGGTAAACTAAGCAGATTGAGCTCTTTGAGCTGTCACTGTAAGTCATAAAGTAGTGTTGATGCTGTGGTGGTCCCACCATATAAATGAAGAAATGTTCATGAAGGGAAGCAGTATCATGGTATAAAAAAGCAGAGAGCTTTGCAATCTTTTATATCATTTTAATAACACATCTTCAAACCTTTCCCATTTCATGAATTATTGACAGTTTTTCACAGCTATGGCTCCAGCGCTGAATGGTCCTAATGGATATTCCCCCATTTTATCCAAGGACAGTGCTACCGCTTTCGGTCAGCATGTTACTTCCAGAGGTCATGTTCAGCTGGTTGTCCTTGGTGTCTCCCAAGTTCTTTCTGAGTTATTCTTATATAAAAGGATTGCACCAAAGTAGCTAAACAATCACTGGCTCCTTTCTTCCTTTTTTTCTATTTTGCTACCCTTATTTTGATGACATTTGCAAACTTCGTTAGTAATGATTTTTAAAGTTATTGCACAGACTGTGCTGACAAATGTTTTAAGCAGTGTAGATCTCCCAGAACAAAAATAATTGCTTAATGATAATTCTTCATGTATGATTACTATTTAAGGCTGATCAATAGCTTGTTTCCAATGTATATGGTGCATGCCAACTCAATTTTATATAATTCTGAATTTATTGGCAAATAAAATGTCATGCAGTACTAATCCTGGACATAAGACTATTCTATCAGCCTTTTTTACCTCTACAAACCACACTTCCTGTCTGATCTGAAAAAGTCATCAAGTGAGTTTGATTGCATCTGCTTCCCATCTTTATTGGAGTTAGCTGTATTTCCTTACATTAATTCTGTATGAATCAATCCCCATAGCAGATTTTCCATTATTTTGCCGAAGATCAATGCTGGATTGACAGACCTGTAATTACCTGGATCTGCTCATTTATCCTTTTTGAAATATTCACACATCACTGGGTTTGTTCCAAGCATCTGGATTAGTGTTTCAAAAGTTATTTTAAAATAATTGCAGTGTTCTAGAGAAGTCTGGGTCAACTCTTTCGAACTCCTAAATGCAAGCTATACAGATTTATTGATGCGAAATTCACAACTTTCATAGCAGGCAACTGTGGTTTTAGGGTATGCCACAGAAAGTTCCGTAACTCTTCTCAGTAAGGTTCCTCTCATTCTTATCCTCCCGGTAAAAGTCTTCCTCTTTCTTATAGCCTGAACTATAACATGACCCATGACCAGGCAATGTCTAGGGCAGTGCTTGGTGGTATGGGTTAAAACCACGCAAGGGAATATGTTTAAAATTAAAGAGTCACAGAAAATTACTAACCACTGCTCAAACCTCTGTCCCAGCCTTGTTTTCTTTACCTGCATAGAGATAGGCCTTGGGGCTAGAAGTCATCCCTGAAGGACTTCAATGCACGGTGGAAACGTAAAGCATGGTGGTACAGCTAGCTGTAGGAAGATGGTGGCCTTTGTGATCCTGCAGTTAACTCTACCTTAGCTTTCCCTCACCACACCATTCCTCTACCTGAATATCTTGTGTATCCTTCATCTCAGCTCTGTTTGGAGAGGAAAGGGGGGGAACGATTCTCTCTCCAGTTTGTCCACTCTGCTATTCATAGATCATGGAGACCACGCAGATACCACCAACTCGGGTAAGGGCAGCAGAGACAGGCAATGTGTGGCCTGGATAAGGCCAGAATGGGACGGTGTCTCACTGCCCTGGGTACTGCAACACCACAGTCATCTCAGAGACAAAGAGTTTGGGGATCATTTGTTGTCATATGCAGATAATCTTATGAACCACCGCAGTGCTGGGCTGAACTGGCATTAGCCTATTACCCACATTACCTGCTTACATTTTTTGACAGACCAGCATAAGTGTATTTTACTTACCAACTCCCAGGGGACTTTCTCCATCTTCTGAGCATCTGGCTGCCAGGGATGCAGTGTTCCTCAGAGAGGTGTCAAAGGGACACCTTTGTCTAGGGAGCTGCAAAAGGCCTTTGAGGTTATATCATCACAGCAGCTAAATCATGGTGGACATTGAGGTGCTCATGGCAGTCAGTTTATTTTTTTTTTTTAAGTTAAACAACATAGCCCTAAGGTTTTGGGGGGTTCTTTTTTTCTTTCATTTTTCCCCTTTTTTTTTTTTTTAAGAAAAGAACCCCAAAACATGCAGAAAACAACCTCACAAATAAACCAAAGCAAACTGGAAAGAAAGATGGCTTTGACCTAATCTTGGGGAAAATAATATTGCAGAGTTTACCACCACCAAATGTATGACAGGGTAGTTGCTCCTTCCTAGCTTGCCTGAGTACATTGGATGGCTGTTGATCTTGCACAGAATTTTCTTCCTTGAAAGGATAAGGAAGAAAAAAAGAGGGCAATATCAAATGTCTTCACATTTGTTTAGAAATTTAAGATTTTTATGGAGTAAATTTTTTTCTTTAGTGTGAGAATTTGCAGTTATTCACCTAGCTGACCAAATTGTTGAAGAAAATAAAATGATGCAGCCCACCTGAGACAGTACTGTTACCCAGGGGCTGGCAACTAAAGCCAGACAGCTTTAGGACAGTGCTGCTACTGTTTTGTTGCACTATTTTCCCTTTCAATGCACAGAACTGTGTTTATCAGACACTTGCAAAAAGGTCTGTGGGACTGTAGCCCACCATTAATCCATGATGTCATCCTCTATGTGGTGAACATCTTCTGACCTTGCAAATTGGCATAATCCAGATGTGGAAATCAGCATCTGTGCTATGCCTTGCTGACAGTCAGGTGTTATCTCCTCTTCGAAAATGAAATGCATCTGGCACACCATACCTGAAAGGCTGCTAGAAAACTTATGCCTAGATGCGGATGCATATTAAATAATTCAGATTTAAGTTACACTGCTCATGGTCTTTGGAGAACAGTTTCCACATTGTGGTTGAATAACAGGCTTGCGAGAGGAGGAACCTCAATCGGTTGCATTACAAATTCTTTATCAGTGGCAGAAGATGATAAAATAATAGCAGTGTCTCAGCTTTCATACTTGAAAACAGCACAAATATACAGTCCCTATATAATATAGGGCTCTTCTGAGATGGAGTTTATTAATGTCTACAAAACACAATGGGATTTCTGGATGAAAAACAAACAAGTTCATAACGCTGGTCTGGCAGTCTTCAAAAATTCACCTTGGAGGAACGGGTACTTATTTCCCTGTTGGAAAAAGAAAGAATGGGATTATCAACATGCTTTTAACCATGAAGCTTTGATGGAAAAGTGTTGTTACCTTCCTCTGTGAAAAGTGGTTGTTGGTAAGGAAATAACATATTTTCTACAGTTTTCTGAATAGCTCTGGAAACAACAGATGAATTAAAGAACACTGCACGGTCAGTCTCTTTATTATAAAGATGTTTTTTACATTGTTAATTTCTGAAAAGGAAGATATGAAATGGAAAAGAAAAATCTAGCAATTTCTCATCTCCTACCTGTTTTGCTTTAGGACATACTTTGTACCCCTCAACACAACAAAGGGTGGGAAATTGTCAACAAGTTGCTTATGTTTCCTTAAAGAGGAGAAAGTGATGCTCAGTGGTACTCAACACTAGATTGTGTAGTGTCCCTCTACCCCCTTCCATCATTTCTCTCACAGAACTCTGCTCACCCCAATAAAATTTTCTCTCTATGTCTTCATGCTTCAGCAATAAAAAGTGACTTGACTGTAACAAATGTTCTAGCTCTGTGCTTCCTAAATTCCATATTAATTGATTAAAATAATGTATCTACTGCAGCTTATTTTTTACCTTGTGTACCAAAAATAAGGTGGAAATCTTTTTCTAAAATGAAATTGCAATTAATTCTTATGAAGGTGCTATGATTATAAATGCTATTACAAATGTCCCACTCTCAAACTCCAATGAAATATTAAGTAGATAATCATTGACAGATAAGAAACTGTTAATGGTACTTGCTTGCATTTAATCAATGTACATACAACAATAATGTTACATAACATTAAAACAGTTTTGATCACTGTCATTTTTCTCTCAAATCAGATGCTGACCTGCATTTTCTGTCTGTAATAACACTATCAGTACAATGTCAGCATTCACCATACAGCACAGTTAGCCTGGTAAGAGACAGATGAGGAGTGCAGAGAATTCTGGATACTGCATTGAGAATCCACTGTGTTCTTCCCTCAGCTTAGACACAAGGAATCAACTGAACAACTTTTCAAATTCATGGACATTTTCTAAACCAATGTAAGGCATGTGATTTTGGAAAACTGATCTGTTAAGGCCACATTAATTTCTTTTTTAACTCCACTGAAATCAGTGATAGCCCACTAGAGATAAAGGGGATAAAGACATTCAGGATTTCTTGGGTGACTCCTATCTGCAGGGCAAGACATTCACAGATCTGTGGAACAAGAGCTTTCCACAGAGACAGCTCCTCCACCTGAGCTGCCACTGCCTCTCTGGACACAGAGCTCCTCTATGATCACCTGTTTACTTGGGCAGCAATTCGTCCTTGGCAGCTAGTTAAATTATCATAGAATCATAGAATCACTCAAGTTGACAAAGACACTTGGGATCATCGAGTCCAACCATTAACCCCACTCTACAAAGTTCTCCCTTATACCATATCCCACAACACCACATCTACTAATCTTTTCCTGAATCACCATGCAAAAATGCTGGTAGATATGCAAAGAGAAGTTGCCTGGAAAATTCACGTTTTGTTCGTCCATATTGGCTTCAAAGTTCTGTTGCAAAGTGCAAAAGGAATCATTGCTATAGAGACTACTATCCTTCTCCAGGAGTGAGGGACTCCTGTGGATCTCATTTGAGGAAAGCGCCCTGGAGGATGTAAGTCAGCACAACCTTAAAAGTCAAAGAATGTCTCCAGAGAAGAGCCATGCACTTGTATCTTCGGTAAAAAAAAAAAAAAAAAAAAAAAAAAAAAAGGAAGACTGGTCAGATAAATTATTCAGCCCATTAAGCCATGGACACCTCTGCAGCACATTCATACTTATGTGAACAGACTACAAAAGGGCAAAATATATCCTTTCAGAGACAAACTTCACACAGGTTTTTAGCAACAAGCACTTCTAGTTTCACTGGCTTCTAGAGGAAAGTCATTGCAATGAGAGTTATGAGTAAGAAGAAGGGCAGATACAGTAATATAATTTCTTAAAAGATTAATGTAATGAGTTAAGTAGTTCCCTTCCCAATTAAACAACCTGGAAGACAATTTTCCAAGGAATGTTTGAAGAAATAATTATGGTCTTCAAAATCAGAGAACTTTAAAGGATGCACTTCTTAGCAAAGCTACTCTAACTTTCAGAGCTTGCAAAATTCTCATGTGCCCTAATTGGAAAGGGAACAGAAAGGAACTTAATATAAAAACAAACTTTCGGAGCTGTTTCTGCTCAAGTTCAGCCAAATACTCTTTCTGTGTCTTGCAGAAATAGGATGATTACCTTTCTGTCTAAATCAGATACAGACACTGAAGAATCTTGTAAAGGAATGTGTCCTTTATAATTAATGTGTGAGTCACTGCATTTGTTAAAATTAATAAACGGGTTCAGATCTTCCTGTTTGTGCACCATGTAGCGCTTCTAGCTATATTCCCATTGTAAAATCTTGACTGTCTAGGCTTTTGTTTTCAACCTCTCAGCTGCAAAAATCTATTCCAGATTTAAGCTCAGCAAATTTTGGGTTCCAAATTTTGGGACCTAGATCAAACTTATTGTTGCAAAATTTCAGAAAACAATAGTTTAGATCCAGATACAATCTTTGGAGCCAAAATGACAAAAGACACCAGGATTTTCAGCAAAAGCAAAAGAAAAAAATGTAACTTAACACAGAATTCTGAAAAATACCCCATAGTTCCAAGATCTCAGAATCAAGTTGGAAGATTCTAAAGTTACAAAGAAAGAAAGATAAATTATGAAAAAGCTCTTACTTCTTATACGCTTTGGATCTCTGCTCTTAATCCATTTTTCTTCCCATTACAGTGGTGTTAGTGCTGAGGATGGTCTGATAATGCAGTTCTATCCAGAAAGTTCTTTGTACTCACTCATTAAATTCCCACTGAAGCCAAGAGAAATTCCACATTAAGGCTGTGGAGTGTTGTTCCTGGAGTCAGCTGAAGAAAGCAGGAGAACAAGACCAGGTAGCTTCCATCCAAATTTGTAATATCTACCGGAAACATGTATCTGGAGGGTTCCTCCCATGGTGTGATTAAGGACTGTGTAATTTCTAGCCCAGTGGATTCTTTGTTGTCTATAAAAAAGACAAGAGTTTTGGCTCAATAAGCACAGGACATACTTCTATGCTTAGGAGAAGTAACATCTGTTATATCAGTAGAAGTGTCTAAGGATGGTAAACCTCCTCCAAAGCATTTTCTGCTGAAGATTTCCCTGAAGAATCATCTGCTCCATACCTGGTTGTCTTTTGCAGCTGAAAAAAGGCAGTTTCTCTTTAGAGAACGTGTTCTATACACACCTTTCAGTTTGACCTTTGATATTTAGCTGTAAGCCAGGGAAATCCTGTATCTGCAGGCTTTGAGAGCTTCCCTGTGGAGAATGCTGGGGACTGAGAGGAGCAGCGAAGAAGGGGTGGGAGGGACAGTATCTGAGTGTGTCCTGCTCAGTTATTCTCTGATACCTCTGGAACCATTACTGGTGTCCCCCTGTGTGGTCACAGTCTGCTGTGGAAAGATCAGCTGTGTCTTGTGCAAAAGACATGAAAAAACTTAGGATTCTACATAGGTGCACATGCTTGTGTGAGAGAGCAGTTAGATTAGGTAAATTTTGAAAGAACCGTAAAAGAAAGAAAGAAGTTTTAGGTTCATCTTCTTTTTAAAGAATCAGGTGAGCCAGATCCAAGGACTACTGGAATCTGAAAAAAAGACTCCCAGGAGTTGCAGAACATGCCTACAGCATATCTGTTCCTCACTGGAAACATTCTCTGTGAATGCTTTCCATTTATATATAAAAATGTATTTATAAAAATTTATGTAATTTATAAATTTTTTTAAGAGCTTTTTGGCTCACTGTTACAAATGTCCTTTTATTTGTATGGGTTTATTTTTCTTAATCCCTCTCCAGACTTCCAGAATTCCAGCCTTACTTAATTTCAGTCATCTGCTTCAGACTACAAAATAACTCACACAGGGCTGTCAATACTGGATATCCAAAATCCTTCCCTCATGAAATCTACAGATGTGTAGTGATATTGGGGGAGGGGACAGTTAGAGACATGTTCAAGACCAACTCACAGCAACCCAGGAACAACCCAGTCTTTGTGATGTGAAAGGCCAATAGACCCTGTATAAGCACAAAACATCGTTTTTCCCTTTCTCCTTTTGCTGCCTTTTTTTTTTTTTTTCACTTTTGTAATATGAGTTAAAAATAAATATGCTTATTACTTTTGTGAGATCGCTATGAATTATTTAGCTAAAAAATAATTGCAGGAGGCATGGTAGGGAAAATTACCCACAAAGCCAGCAAAACTGCAAGTCAACCTGCCATCATCAGACACACAATCATCATTAATTTTAATGAGATGCAGGAGTATGCAGTTCAGCAGGAGGAGGAAAATGTAGCCACTTCTCAAAAACCTGCATTGTAGGCTAAGGGAACTTTACTAGCACTCCAGATCAATAGTGGAGACAGCAGTCAATATTAGTAGACCTCACAATCATCATTAATTGAAATCTCTCAATCTTCAGTTTGCATAACAAAGCAGCTAGTGCCTTAACGAAGCATGAAATATCTTGCAATGTTACTCCTGCAATGTCCTTCTGGACTAACATGGCTGAAAAGCGTGGCTTGACCCTCAGTTGTAAGCCTCTCTCTGTACCTCCAACGCCACACACAATCACACACGGGCATGTACGCATACTCCTCATATGTCAACATACCGCAACACAGACAATTAAATAACAGCCAAAAATTAGGTGTCTGAATTCAAATTAAGTATGTCAAGAAACTTTAAAATGCAGCAAAAGAAGATAAAAAAACAAGCCACCAAGTAGCCTCACATTATACACAACTGAAAATGCGGATATTGGACAAAATACATAAGTGAAAAGGTAATCTTCGAATTTCAGATGGAAAAGTTGGAGACAAATAAAAAAGATTTTGAAATGTAACAGCTCATATTAAAGCAAGTTTTCTGTTTTCATCTCATTCTCTCTCTCTTTTCTTTTTTAATAGAGTGAATAAAGAGCATTTGGAAAAAGATCAGGGAGGCTAAAACATAATAAGAATCATTTGCTAGTTGTCAGCCTAAACGTTAAGATGATTGAAGCTTGCAATTGTTCTGTCCTGCCATATGTTAGTGTCTGTGTAAAAGAATCTGATGAAGATGATGAGATAACAATTTTCTGGCTGTAATAAGTAAGGGGACTAGGAAATTGCTGGGAAAATTGTGGGATTAGGGCCCATTTATGGCAGAAAATTGCAAAGAACTCTCAGAGCAAATGCAGGAAGGTAGTGGCTGAAATATTTATTGATTCCGCAAATCAGTCTTTTTAAAAAGTCTGGCAAAAAGAAATGCTTCCCGATCTTATAATGCAAACCCATACTCACATGCATACATTAAAATTTATTTATTTTCAGCACAACTCTTTCATTCTCCCTATCCTCCCCATGAAGAACAGTTGTGAGTGAAGATTCTCACTTATAAGCCTCTTTTGTATTCCTGTTTTCTTAACTGCTTTCTGCTGTTATTTCATGTGGGAGGAGAAACTGTAATGTCCCTTCCAACTCTCTACCATCTCTCATGAATTATTATAATTGATAGTGGTAATAACATATAATTGTTCTCACAGCAGTTCTGTTCAAAGATCTTGAAGACAAATACCTGATTACACAAACTAAGATAAAAGTACAAATCCAAAAGACTGCGCTTTTCCTTTCTTAATTTTCTACCTTGACTCTTGTGTTCACATATCAAAATATTCCACAACTTTTCCCTTTTTATTTCTCTGTTTCTTTTTTTTTTCTCTTTCATCAACTCTTTATGCTTCCTCTTGTCATTCTGTAAGAGTAGGTGCAGTATTGGTCCTAGTTCACAACTCCTTTGATCTCTTACTTGTCTCTCCTATAGATTCTTCTGCTGTGGTTTTTCACTTATGCAAAATTAAATATGAGAAATAGCAGAGACAATTTGCCTGGAGCTGGGTTAACAGAATCGGGTTTACTCATCTTGAAAAACTGTTTTTAAGTGTTATTGTTTTTCATCTTCTCAGCACAAAAAACAATCCTTGCAGAACTTTTCTGTAGAGAATCTGAGAAAGCTGCTATGACAAAATAGCCAGTAGCCCAGCAGATCAGATGCTCAGTGGAGCTGATGAGTGGGAATTAAATGCCAAGACTCGTTCAACCTAATTCCAGTAACTTGAAGCTTAACTTTCAGACAAAATAGTTGACAGTTCAGCAGTTCAGTAGCAATTTCTCTCTGATACTTCTTTATTCTTGATTTGACTCAGAAATTCCAACCTTAGAGCTACTTTTAATCAAAGATCTATCCTTTACATATATATATGTTTAAGTTAGTCAGTGAATCAGCACTGAGTAATAAAAAATTTATTTTGACTTTGGGAGTATACTGTGTCCTTTTTCTTATGATCTCAGGATATATGTCAAGCTGGTGCTTGGCCGAACAATAAGATTAATGTCCAAGAGTTTAACGTCTTCAGACACATTTTACCTGAGATTCAAAACCTACCTCAGCATTTTGAAGAGTGCTGAATCATATTCCTACTCTCCCTCTAAATCCTGTTTAAATGTTCTTTTAAACAAACAACTAAGAAACCCTAAAAAGAAGCGAAAATTTAAATAAGACTGACTGGCTTTTTCTCTCTTTGAAATTTCCTGTTAAAGCACAAAACTTCATCAATATAGGAAACGGTGTCTCCCTTGTCTCTATGGACGTGAAGTACCATGGTTCCAGGCAGACTTTGGGGAGGAGGAACAAGCTGGCAGTTGCTCAAATATGCATTAAAAGGGAGGGCTGCCAAAAACTGGAAAATTGAAGAATCTACTCTAAGGGTAATGATAAGAAAAGGAATTAACCATTTTGATCTTTAGTAATCTGCCAAAATGATGTAATCTGTGTCCTTTTAATCTTTATCTTGGGAATAAATTTTGTTTCTTTTTGTTCTTACTGCAATTTTTGGTCACAGAAATGAGGTGAGATAAAACTGTAAAGACTAATATGGTCCCAAAGAAAAAAGCAGGCTGTTGAACTGGTTTGGGGAATGTGGATTTATTTCCATTGAGAAAATTGTATCTTATTATGATAAGTTTCTTGAGTAAACTGTAGGCACTCATTATCCCTATTTTGCTTACAAAATGCATCTTAGTTAGCAGTACTTTAACTTCTGTGTGAGAAGATCATGATAGCACAATATCCAGGACCATGCTGACCATGCCACAGTGCAGTCAGCACCAAGAAGGAATCCTGCTGTAGAAGGGATTTGGTAAAGATTAATATTAGATATACTTGTGGACTTCTGTCTAAAAACACTTTGTTGACACTCTTTTTGGGTGTTAAGCTGTTTGCTGACTAAATTTCAAAGCGGGTGTTAGTTCTGTATAGCAGTTTTTTATGTTGAAATCAAGTAGAAAATTTGCAATTTTTTCCTTTGTGGGTTAATTTTTTTCATCTGTTCTGCTTCAGAGGCTTCAGGATACACTTACAATCTACTTTATTTCCTCTTCCCTGTGGGTCATGCCATCTACAGGATGCAATGAGGTTCCCTCTCTTGACCTCTATGAGGTACGTTTTACCCTCCAAATTCACGAGATTACACAAAAGATCTGAGCAAAGAACTTGATCTGTCTGGAAAACAGAAATATAAATAATCTACTTTACATTTCTTTTGAGACAGAATTTCTAAGTTGAAAGTATTTGGAGTCTGGTCTGATGTTTATGTAAAAGTTAGTAAGACTAAGATTTTTTCAAACTTTTCATCAATAATTTCTGATATGCAAATTTTATCTACAACTGGTTCTAATAAAAAGTTTGTTAAAATGGGCCCACTAAGGAAAGAGAAATAACTGAGAATAGATGAAGGGGACAAAAAAAAACCAAAACCAAAACACTGTTAAATGATTCTTTGAGCAAAAAATAATTTTTATGTAAACTTCTATGAAGACTTTTATGATAAACATTATTTTTAATCAGTGATGAGCTGCAGTGCTCACTCAAACAATGTTAATGCTGCTTTCTCCACTATCTAAAGCTCAGACAGAAATTCTGAGAGGATGCATTGGCATTTTACAGTTATGATCACAATAATGTTAAAATGTCACTAATTAAATGAGGTGGTGTTGGTGGACACAAACATTTCTCCATTTCTGGATGGCCCCATATTAGAGCTACCATGCATTAAGATATTTTTAAAATTTGGAAAGAGTGCTTTTTTTTTTTTTTTTTTTTTTTTTTTTGTGAATGGTGAATAGCCAAATTTACAGGCAAATTTTGGTAATACTTACTGGCAAATTTTATAGAGGAAATGGCTATACTCTATTTATTTGGTTTTAGTTGAAAGAAAAAAAATATCTTAGCCTTAAAATTTGCCTCCTCAAAACTTTCATCTGGGAATTTACTTAGGTTTTTAAAAAAGTCTTCTACGGGGCTATATATTGCTGAACTGTGCAACAAGCTACATAAAAGGTCTATTGATTAAGTAGGTGCAAGGGCAAAATAGAATCAGACTGAAAAAGTGAGGTAAAGCTCTCAATCAGTACAACTAGCAGTGGTCACTGCATAGACATTTTCAGCAGAGGTCAGTTCTTTTGTTTTTTACCACCTTCTTCTTCCAGTCTTTCCAAGCAGAAATTTCAAATTACACTGCTTCATCTATAAGGTGATAATCTGCATACACATAAATTGTCCCTTTGGAACTGAATTTCCCATTATTTTAATCTCAGTTTGCTCACTGAGCTTTAAATCGCGCTTCATCACAGTTCTCCCTTTACAAATGAGGTTTTTACTGCTCAGCACAGGCGCAGAATTTGTGCCTTGCTTTAAGACTGGTAACTGCTAACAAAACACTAGATGGGAATGATTTGTCACCCAGTATTCTGCACATGCTGCAGCATGAGAAAAAAAAAAAAGAGATTCTCACAGGAAGAAAAAAAGCATACATCATTACTGAAAGCTCTGAAGGATTTTGAAAGGGTTGCTTTGCCATTTTTCTTTTAAAAAATCCAATAAGGGGATTCCGACAACCACGCAGCTATCAAGTTTTGTCAATAAGGTTTCATGAACACATGATTCCCTGTTATAGCATATTAAAAATGTTAATAATTCAGTGTGTCTGTACTTAACTCTAAAGAGAAATCCGGTTCCGTTGTTCAAAGACACTAAGAATTTATTGGTTTTTTCTCTGGAGAATGTGAGTGCTGACTATGAATGTGTCACAACAGTTATGTACCTAGTGAAAAAGTTTTGGAAATAGAAACTATATTTTGCTGCAATCACAGCAGTATAAGGAAGTAGCCAGCATTTTTCATTGATTTTCTATCAGAGCGACAGCAAGTTTAAACCTTTCAATCATAAACATAATAAAAGGATTGGTTTTGCCTGCCATACCATACTGTCATTTTTAAAGGGCTTAGAAATTTAGAAATGAAAATACTTTATTAAAAAAAAAAAACAAACCATTATAAAAAGCAAAATAGGTGGCTCTGGTCTGATTCAGAAGGGGTCACTGCTTTGAAAATGGAGCTGCTTGAAAGGGCTCAAAATTTATTTTGATTCTTTGACAGTTTTGCACTCAAGGTGAAAGGAGCTGCTGACGTCAAACCCATTTGATAGGCAGTGATTCTCCACTCTATCTGACATTAATTAATTCTCTTTTTAGCAGGGTCAACAATCAGAGCAAAGACTAAATAAATCAGGAATATCTTTGTGGAAATCAATGAAGTTACACTCATGAAAAGTAAGCGTGAGAGAAGAAAGAACCCCAATAAATGTAGTTCATTATTCATTTCACTTAATTGCTCTGTAAAATAAGTGCCTTTGAACTTACTAAGCCATTAGCAGAAGACACTCAACCCCTGTCTTAAAGAAAAGGGTGATTAATACTTAAGTGTTTCTCTGCATCCCGAAGACATCATATGAAATGATGATCCCACCACTGGGAGCTTTCACCACTGGACAGCAATCGAACCATTTCAAAGGATCAGGTGGGAATGAGGAAAAGACATGTTTCCCGGAATTCAGAGTTAAAATAAGGCTTTGATTTTGCAATTAGTCTGCAATATACTAATAGACTCTGTGAAAGAATATCTAAGCTACAAATAAAGTCAATTATCTTTAGCTGTTACATCTCCTGTCAACTCATTTTGCTTCCTGTGAGGAAAGGTTTGTTCTTCTGCTCACTCTATCTCCACCACTTACTCTGGTCTACCTTTGCCATTCTCCACATGCTGGGGCAGACCCGATCCTCAGGCCATACAGATCTTCTTAGACAGAGTTGTGACCTGGACCCTTGAAATAACACTTCTCACATTCTGTAATTAAGATGCAACTCCAGAAGCCAAGACACTACATATCATTATCCTGTGTTATTTTTAAAATCTGGGACAAATTGTTATAATGAAGATATTCCAAGTTACTGGTGAATCTATACTTTGAAGAATATTTGTTTTCAAATCAATGTAAAATTAAGGAAAGTTCCTTACTATTTCATATCAATCTCAAAACCATTGTCAGTAGGAAAAAACTTTTTCCCTTTATATGGGACTGTTATCTGTAAGAAGCTAAGAAGATAGTTTTAAACTATTAAATTTGATTCCTGGTATCACTAGTCTGGTTTCTGGTTTTATGTTCTTTAGTTTTTCCAGGTGATTTAACTGAAGCTATTTTAAATCTTTTTTAATTAGCAATGAATTAACATGTCTTTCGGTCCATAAAATCTGAATTTGGATCTGAGTATCTTTAAAATTCTAGGAAAAATAGAACTACTCTTCTGTTTTGCGAATTTTTCAATCCATCTAGATCAAAACAAAATACTTCTTGATTATCTGTCAAATCTATAATTTGTAGACACAACACATGCATCTTAGGGAAACTAAGTCATGTATATAAGTTTTTGCGAAATGTAAGTTTTCCAATGTGTTACAAATAACACAAGTCCACTGCGTAATATCATTGTTACTCCACAGTTTATAAGAAAGAAAAAAATATTGAATAGCTATTTATGGTGATTAAAGTATTTCATGCAGCATTTGACAGTCCACGTTCACTCTTGGTTTACTAAAAGGCAAACCAGTGCATAAAGTAGGAATGTTCAGGGACATTTACCGGTACTGCAGGGCAGCATTTAGAGAACTGTGATCCATGTGTATAATTAATAATGTAATTTCATTGTTTTATTTCCATTAGTAGAAACATTGATGTAGACCATCTATACTAAGTGTAGCTTAATTGGTGAATTACTTTTCTGAATACAAAATATGGGAGTTAATAAGTATCTGAAAGAAGATGGAAAAAGACCCAATATGCAGCCCAGTTTTGTTCTTTTTCTGTGTTAAGTATTTATCTGTTTGAATCTCGGTGTAGTATAAAGGCATAAACCAACGCCTTTTGATCACTGCTTACTTTAAGAAGTTTATGAGGCTCAGAGTATGAAAACCATGAATTTTCTCCAGCAAGTTCCTCAGGACTGTGACCAGTTAGGTTTTGAATATCCCCAGGGATGGAAACTCCACAGTCTCTTTGGGCAACCTGTGCTGGTGTTTCACCATGCTTGCAGTGAAAAAAGTTTCCTTACATCTAAATGGAATTTCCTGTATTACAGCTTGCATTTGAGAAAGTCCAATAGAATATGGAATGTAGAAAGACTGTAGTCTAAGAGGAAGTGGTTTTTGGACCAAGATATAAGAGGTTTGGAAAAGGAAAATATAATCATATCTGTGATTCGATCCAAATATCTACTTAGGTTTTTTTAGATATTTCTACAAGGTCCATTAGAATGTATTCTCAGTGTATGCATGTCTTCACTATGATAAAAGTCAGGTCCCTCCTTTCCTCCAAATCCCAATCTCTTCATCATACGTTCTGTGTACAACTTCACACCCAAGCTCTCTTTCACAGTAAAGTGGTTAGACCTTTCTGGGATTAAATTTGGTTGCAGTTCTGAGAACATTTGCTCGGGCGGGCTGTAAAACACTTCTCACATTATTTCAAGTATTTTGAGCTGGGAAAACAAACAAACAAACAAAAAAGCCAGACAACCAATCAACCAGAACAAACAAATAAAACCCCCACAGGTGTGCAAGCAGAAATCTGGCTGAAGCAGTATGCAGTTTAGGTCCAAATAGTTTGCTCTTGAAGCGGTTATCTCTAATCTAGATGGACATGTGCTGTTCAGAATGACATAGCTTGGAGATCAAGGACTGGTATGAGCATCCTAAGCAGTGTAGGTCTAGGTATAGAAATCTTAGATGTCGAGAAAGCTTTGAGATTTGGCATTTTTTCTCTTCTGAGGGTAGTAATTCTTGCTGAAACCAAAGGGATCAACTTGTATTCGGCTACAGAACATCAGACCCAAATGGCATGAGGGTAATGTCCTTTGTGTAAATTGGCACATCCTTGCAGGGTGTATGATCGAGGTAGCAATACAGTATGAAAGAGAAAGATTGCAGAGGAACTTTTTTGAGATATAATTCAAGATTACTCTGTTCCTATGTTTCTTACTGCTATTCCTGCGGATATCCTGTTCAATAAATTTTCGTTTTATGCAATGATTTTTTTAATGTCTTTTTTACCTGCGTAACATTGACAGTGTAATATTGCTATGTTTCAAAGAATCTAGGAATCAACAGTTATCAGCTGTGGTTATACCTGACTGTTATATGCGAAACATGGACTTTGCTGTCAAAGATAGGTAGGTTTTCATTTGAGAGCCATTCACATGCTTGAACTGTCCCAGGTTAAAGATACTGTGAAAAAGAGACACTGCAGTTTCACCACAAGACAAGACGACCAGTGTTACACTATACTTCAAACTCATGTTGCCTGACTGACTGTAAAAAAAATGAAACCAAGTTTTCACAGCAGTTTTGCTTTAGAGCAAGGTAATATGTTAATTCCTCCAAGTGAAAAACACATACCTTTTGAGCAGTGAGCCCAAGGCTAAGAAGCCAGACTCTTTTCAGCGGTTGCCAGTGAGAGGACGAGGGGCAATGGGCACAAGTTGGAACATAGGAGGTTCCATTCAAATACGAGAAAAAACTTCTTTCTGGTGAGGGTGCCAGAGCCCTGGAACAGGCTGCCCAGGGAGGTCGTGGAGTCCCCTTCTCTGGA